>OZ022489.1:30113522-30205616 GCA_963989405.1 Trypoxylon attenuatum
CCCAAACGGAATATACGTCGTCGGCATCCTAACGACGATGATGAAGACAATGAGAACAGGCTGGAAATGGAGGACGCAGAGTCGAAAAGCGTCAAACAGAAGCCCAAGAAGAGGGATAAGCCGAAGCAAACGCTCCTCAGTTTTGGAGAGGAGCTGGAAGAAGGTAATACCTCCATTATAGATGCACACATAATCAACCTGATCATACATTGAATTAATTCGACTCTTTCAGTACAACAAACTAAAAAAAAAGTATATAATTGGATTCTATTGAATGTTATGGGTGCATAAATAATTTTTTAATTTATTCTCCAATATTACTGTACTTGTAATTAGGTATCGAACAATGCACGTAACAAATGTTTCATAAACCATTTATCCGTACGTCTACTCATACTTCATATACCGACAGCGTACACTGATATTATACGTCTTTGTAATGTATAATACGATAAAAGCGATATATGTATGTCCACGTATGTATATATTTATGAATTAAAAGAATAACAGTAATATTTTACAGCGGATGATGGAGAAGTCTTTAAAGTGAAGAAATCGTCAAGGAGCAAAAAGCTGATGAAACAGCTAGACCACGAAAGGAGGAAAAAGAAAGGTGAAGAGAAAACGCAAGTGGACTCTGACCAAGCGAACATGTCCATTAGACAGGAAAAAGATTTAGAAATAAAGACAGATGATCTAGTAGTAAGCTATCTCTATGACGTTTTATTATTCTTAGCAATTCTTCAATTTAAGTCGCTCATAATTTGATATTTGGTGCCCCATTCCTGGTCAAAATGTACCATAAGACTTTTCTATCTGGAATACATTCAGGGATGTGACAGCAAGGGATAGTCAAATACTTATATCTCTATTTTCATTAATTTTCTTATTATTATCAATTTCAATTGACCGTAAATTTCAAACTGAAACATTATCTAATTTTCTTGTACGTAATACATTGAATTTAACTTTACACGTTTAAACAGATCGAGAATATCTAACAATCTTTAGACATTTTTTATAGTATACTTGCCTGTGTTGCAATCTCCTTGTCTTCATTATAATTTTTTAATGTTTTTGTGAGCTTTTAATTTCAATAATACTTTGATTTTCTTCATTTTAACATATCGAACGTTATATTGAGTAGTACGCGTTTCCTTTCGATAGGTGAAGATAAAGAATACTGGTCCCTTGATCTTAAACGGAAGAGCTGCATTGACAGCAGGAAAGGATGACTACACCTCTGACGAAGACGAAGAACTCCAGGGTCACAAATTTAGAAGAAATACAGACAAGACGGACACAATGAAGATTCTTCTTGAAAGTTTGTATTGTCGTTAGTAACATTTTTAAATGGAACCGCTGAATTGAAATACCATTACATTCGCAATAATTATAGGTGGCTGCATACCCGATGCTGCTATGATACACGCAGCTAGGAAATGCAGGCAAAAAGCACGAGAATTAGGAACCGATTATATTCCAGTCGAAGAACAGAGGTATTTCTACCATCTGAATTCCAATAAAGTGTAAATCCATTAATGTAATCGATAGGTCATGTCGCATAATGTACTTCAATTGCTTGATTTTTTATAGCGATGACAAAGGGAAGTCAAGGTTAATTCGAGAAGAAGATCACGACAGAAGTGACGATGACGATTCCCAGGATCGCATCGATATGAATGTAAATACCGAAGCGCGTGACAAAGAAAAACGAAGGGAAGCATTCCTAGCTTCGCAAGTTTCATTAAAACGTTAGTAAACGAGTTTCATAGAATTACGCGGATAAATTTACAGACATAATAAACTTTACCATAATATCTTGCAGTTTTAGACAATGAAAGTGAAATCGACAATGAAGAAGAGGAATGGGAAGCTCAGCAAATTAGAAAAGGCGTAACTGGTGCACAGGTAACAGTAATAATCAATTATTCCAATAATTGGAATTGAATTAAAGAAATCTTTACATTGTACGATCTCATATACAGATTGCAGCTGCACAGCAAGATTCTATAATACAACAGCAATATTCCATGGGTCTGAATGTGAATCAAATGCTAGGGACTGGGGTACCTCTCGAAATGGTAATGATGCCAGCACCACCTCCACCGCCAACTATTCAACCACCAGATCCAACAAAAGTAGTACCAATCACCCCACGAGAAGTTGTTAATAAAATGAAGACAAGGTACATTATTATCTTTTTGAGTGGCAAATGGTAATAGCAAAAAAAATCAGTATTGTATATTTCATTGTTTTGTCTTCAGGTTGGACAGTTTAAGGGAGGTTCATAGGCGTCACCAGTTAGATCAGGAGCGTTTAGAGCAAGAATTAGAACAAACAAAGAAAGAACTGGACGAAGGCGAAATTCGTGCACCGCAGCTTGCACAGCGCTTCAGATATTACCAAGAGTTGCGTGGGTATGTCACTGACTTGGTAGAGTGTCTTGATGAGAAGGTGGGTTTATACGCTTTCACGTTTTCTTACGTGCACTGGGATTTTTTATGCAATTTCTGGCTGTGGAAAGTATGGTTTTCCATCAAATATCGTCCTTGCAGTATATTTTGTTTAACTGGTACATTATACCAATTATAATCATCCTTCCAATTATTTTGTGTCAACAATGGTTTTTTTTGTAATATTGCACTAAGAGATTGAAATAATCGAATCACAGATCATTTTCATTGGAAGTAAATGTCATCAAATGTCTTTTAACGCTATTTTCTAATAATGTAGAAATTGTGTAGAAGGACCGAGAAATCTTCGATAACAAACAGCCAGGGTGCATTTTAGAACACTCGCCCACTGCGCTAGTTTGAGAATTCTTAAAAGACAATGCACATGATGATAAATCATGCATTAGTCAAATTTTCTAGAAATAGTGTACAATTGCATTGCCGGGGGTCTGTATCTTCTCTGTATAAAATTTTTCTATAATGTAGTACATAAATACAGTTATACATAAAGAATAAGTCACGAATGTTAATTAAGGTGTGGTAAGTAAGTTGGAATTTAAATCTTATTCTACTTTTGAAACACTATAATATACAATGTCTCCGGAATCATTGTTTCGATATCCAGAAAATGTTATGTACAATGTTAAAACAATAATTACCTATGTAAAAAGGTCATATGTATTTTATAAAATATTCTTACCAAATCTTTTATAATTAAACTCACATTTTCTGGATAAAAATTACTTAACCCCGGAGTCATTGAATTTATCGATACTATATGTAATAATTATAAAACTTGTTTGTTAGCTGCCGCTGGTTGTGGGATTGGAGCAACGCTGGTTAGATCTTTACGCTGAACGAGCAGTTGAATTAATGGAAAGAAGACGGCAAGACACAAGAGATCAAGCAGAGGAAATAACAACAGCTGCAAGTCAGTTATTCTAGCATTAACAATTTGTCAAGTATTCTTACAACATTCTTATTTCATAATTTAACATGTTTGTCTAATCAAAATTCAGGTCTTGCGCGACTCTTAGCCATTTTCATTCTTATTAACGTTTATTGAAATTCGATAGGAGGACAACCGATAAGAAGAGGACCAGAAGTTGAAACTCGTGTTCGTAGAGCTACCGAAAGAGAAGGAAGAAGAGCACGACGTCGACGAGCAAGAGAATTAGCACCAACACTTTCAAAACACATCGATGGAATGTCTAGCGACGATGAAGTTACGGAACAACAAAATCTTGCGTTTAAACAAGCCAGAGGTAATTATTAAAAAAAGAAGGTATTATTACATATCCCAAATGACACGTTACTATGTTTAAATAATACGAATTTTCACGTTAACAGAGGAAATCGACAATGATTCTAAGGATATATTTTCTGATGTTGTTGACGAATATTGCACGGTGCGCGGTATTTTATCCAAATTGGAATCATGGAGGGAAACTGATATGGATGCATATATGGAAGCATATGTATCTTTGTGCATACCTAAAATACTTTCACCAATTATTAGATTACAATTACTTACGTGGAATCCAATTATGGTAATATTCATATTTTTATTTATTTATTTACTCTTTACAATTTTTATTTTCACACATATTACTACTATCTTTCTTACAGGAAAGTGCTGATATAGAAAGAACTAAATGGTACAATACATTGCTTTTGTATGCATTGGACAACAGAGAAACTGAAGAATCATTGAAACGGGATCCTGATGTTAGATTAGTACCGTCCGCTGTAGAAAAGATTGTCATTCCTCGTTTAACATGTATGACTATGTTTCTTATATTAACTTATTGAAATGGTATTACAATAACTTGTTATAACACTTGACATATTTCTCTTTTGTTTCTTTTTTAGCTATTGTCGAAAAAATTTGGGATCCTATGTCGACATCCCAAACATTGCGTTTGGTAGGAATTATAAATCGCTTGATCAGAGACTATCCAACCTTGAATGAATCCAGTAAACCTCTGGAAATATTATTTAATACCGTTTTGGAAAAGATTAAGGCAGCTGTTGAAAATGATGTTTTCATCCCAATATTTCCGAAACAGTTAGTATACGTTAATCTTTTCTACACTGTAATGCAAAATACTTTATACAGTATTTCTTACAAAACAATTAATTCGTATATGTATTTGTTTCAGAGTATTAGATACGAAGCATCAATTTTTTCAAAGACAATTCGCTATGGCAGTAAAACTTTTACGAAATTTACTTAGTTGGCAAGGTCTTCTGGGAGATACGCAGTTAAAGAATTTAGCGCTTGGTTCTTTATTAAATCGGTATCTATTGGCTGGTTTAAGAGTGTCGACTCCTACAGATGCATTATTTAAGGCAAATATGGTAAGATAAATTGTGTGGAGTTTATAAAATCTCGATTATTATTAAGTCATCGGTCATTTAAACAAATGTTTTTTTTAAACAGGTAATGAGCACGCTGCCTCGAGCTTGGTTACAAGGCGAAACAATAGAGCATTTAAAAATGTTTGCTACACTTATCCAACAACTTAGTGAACAACTTGATCAAGCAAATCCTGCACACAAGTAAGTTCTTAATTTAACAAATATTAATTTCCTTTAATGTCTTGAAAAAAAGGCAATGTATGTATTCTGTTGATTTTTATTACATAAGTATGTATATTGTTAAGATATAACATTGTTAATACTTTTACAGCGAGGCGTGGGAATATTCTAAATCCATCCTGAAAATAATCAAGCCTTTATAATATCGTAATTATATAAATTTGAATTGTCACTTGAGTTCCGGTAATGTCTCCACGAGTAGTTTTATATCTGTGTACTGGAAACTATTAAATATGGTATAAGGCTAAAAACAAAAACAGCAACAACAACAACTTAATTAATCAATGTGTAACATATAAAGGTGTACTTTTGTATAGCAATAAATTAGATATGTTTCTGGTAGCATAATACAAGTTCCAGTAAAAGAAAAAAAAGAGAAAAATGAATTGTAAATAATAAAAAAAGCGATATAATCAAATAAGTATGTAAATAGATAGGTATACAATATTTAACATTCCTTTATGTTAAATATTATGTTTTCAAATTAACGTTCTTGTTCATTTACTATTGCGTATTCCTCAATTTTATAGTTCCAATGAATACGCAACGATGTTATATTCGTAAAGGACTTCTTATATATCGAAGAAACGAGAAACCTTTACTTCAGCGATACACCAGATAATGGTTTAGTCAGTTTAGTGTTTATAATCACACGGTCAGAGGTCCTGTTATCTGTAATCTTCTTGTGTTCTTAAGAATACACCTAGATTTTGAGTATCTTGAAATAATCTTTTCAAGTTAAAATCGAAAGACGATGACAGTATAGTATGAAATATATTTAGGTATTATTGTAACAATAAATATTAATTTTAATATAATCTACGGTCTTTTATGATATAGCGTTTGTGTTCATGAAACTAAAACGATTGCTGTGTCAGATGTACTTAAAATATATCTTCACAACGGCACACTATTGCTGTTTTTATTTGGAACTTTGGAAATCTTCTAATACTTTCAAGATATGTATGTATGTAGATAGAAGATACGTAATGCACACACGAAGAATGAATATCTATAGAATATGTGTGTGTCTGTGTGTGTGTGTATATAGCGTGACAGTCAATGCGTCTATATCTGAAAGATAGAGATTTTTCTATTCCTTATTCATTATGTAAACTCACACAGAGAAAATGTAATAGGTTGATTTATACGATTGAAGATAATTTACTGAGGGAATAATTCCTACTCACACGAATGGTGAATACGTATTCGTGGGTCATTGAGATAGGGACGGCAAGGGTCATCTCTTGACTTCTATGAACTCAGTTCACTTTTGTTAAGCTACCGTCGCACACCATGAGAGTAGCAGGTATAAAAGAACAATTTGTATTTAAACTTTTATGAGAATTTTTTCTCCCCTAAACGTGTATTCGCGTGGAATCTTCTTAGAATGTCGATGCGAGTGATTTTTTATCGGATGTGAAACGGATCGCGTTCGATATGTACGTTCAATTAATTCGAATGTGAAAGGATTTTAAAAGTGGTATTTTTGAAAATATTTTGTTTCTTTAATGTGTATGTATAAGATTAACGTGGAACAGATATGATTCGATGTATTTGGTATAGTATTGTATGAAATTTCTACAGAAACATAGTTATCGAATTTCTTTAGACATCTTCGCACGATACAGCTCATATGCGTACTCGCGTAGAATATTACGTCAAAGAATTTTTGATCGTAGTTAACGCTTTCTTACGGAACACGAGATGATTTACATTTGTATTATATGAAAAAAAATAATAAAATTATAAAATTGTATAACGAATTGTATGCAATTGTTTCATAAAAATAAAATTTGTGATACGATAATTGTTTCTTTATAACATGTACCACGCGTCGATAGATTTATGATATAAAATTTCTTTAAAATGAAGTTTTTAATATTTGCAATACGAATTATTTTATGAAACTACATTTTTCCAGATAAAAGTTATACGATACCAATGTGTACGCGAAATTTAAATGCTGCATTCGTCTTTTTGTTACTATTTTGGAATATCCATGTTATACATGGATTATTTGAACCCGGGAAAGAATATGTTTATTCTTACGATGTAAGCTCGAGTTCAGGAGTATTATTACCATCGAAAGCTGCTTCTTCCTGGGGATTTCATGGAAAACTAACGATTCAAGCGAATGAGAACTTCGTTACGATGCAGGTACAATTGACAAATTTCTCAAATACACTAAGTTCCTTACAAATTACTACACAGGATATTTTATGAAATTGATTTATTTATTCTTTTCCTTTGCACAGCTACAATCGTTAAAAATGAATATATGGAACGGTAAAGAAGAAGAAAAAGAAAATTACCCGGATATCAGTTTTAACACTGTTGAACTTTTAACACCTTTTCAAGTCTCGTACAAAGATGGGCTTGTTGAAAATTTTAGCGTCGAAACTGCGCCAGTTTGGGCTATTAATATAAAACGAAGTATAGCTGGAATTATGCAGTTGGATCTTTGTAACTTGGAAAAAGAAGCGGCGTTCCATTCAATTGAAGTAAATTAGATATTTCAATAAATATTCCTACGATACAAGTTTATTTTTATCTAAATTTTTTATATATTTGACGTATAGAAAAATCATTATGGCCAGTGTAATATGGAGTATGTCGTTAGTCCGAATGGGGAAAAAGAAATGCTGATAAGAAAATTTTTAGATCCTCGGACTTGCGTTGGATACAATCATCAATCATGGTCAAATGTTCCAAAAATGTTGTGTCCTAATGGCGATCAAGTAGGTGTCATATTTTTTTTTTTTTAATAATTAACAAAGTAATAATCGAAAGCACGTGTTCAATTATTAATTATTCATCTTTACGATAATTAATTTTTAGAATCCGGTTCTAAAGTCAAGCGAAAGATTATATACAATAAAGAAACAAGATTCATATTATAGAATTTTATCCGCTGTTGCTTCTGGTGGTATATACGTACAACCATTCCAGAGTTTTGGTGAAGCACAATTTCATTCTACAAGGTAATATTAGAGTCTATCTTCATATATAATTACGCGAATATTTTATGTAATACATTTTACATTCTACATGCAATGTTTTCATTATTGATTCTAGACAAACTCTCGAATTAATTTCTGTCAATGTTATAACAACGAAGCTTTTAACAACAGATTTCCAGCCGACAGCTTTACAGCATGAACTTCCAAACGGCGATCTTACTCAGGGAAGAAATGCACCTGATAAGAATGCTATTTTTCAAACTGTAAGAATTGAAATTTGATTGTACATATATTCTAATTAAATTCTATATTCAATTAACATTATTTGGAAATTTAGGTAGGACGTCTGCTAGATAGATTAAGCCAGCGACTTGAAAACCCTGGCTTAGATACAGAAACTAATAATTTGCATAACACAACTATATCGGTTCTTTTATATTATCTTGGAATGTTGGACGTTGCTGATTTGCGAACTGCATACAATAAAATTGCAGGTACAAGTTATAAAGAAGAAACGATAAGGTATCGTGTTGTTAAGGATACGTTATAATTATAAATTATAAATTCCTCGATCTCGTAAAATATATTTCGTTCTCGATATTACAGGAATATGTTTCTTGAAACACTTCCTCAAATTGGAACAAAAGAAGCGGCACTATTTATATTGGAAGTGATTCAAAACAAAAAAGTATCCGATATATCAGCTATACAGCTACTTACACAATTACCTTTTCACATTCGAAAACCCGATATTCAATTACTCGTTGCCGTGCAAGCATTTTTAAATTTACCCGAAAAAATATCCTCCGAGGTTCAAAACACTGCGATTCTTACTTACGGGACTTTGATATACAAAGCATGTCTTTTGTACTGTCCATATGAAATGCTAGACGATTATGTACGATTGTACCTTGATAAATTTACAGGTATCAATTTACTTATATTTTTTAAAGTGTTCCAATAAGCTACTCTACTACGTGTGTCATAATTACGGATATATGTTATAGAAACAACGGACTATGAGAAAAAAATGATTTGGCTCGAAGGATTATCGAATATACAATTAGGAAGAGTCGTTGAATTTTTGGAGCCTATAGCAAGTGGAAATAATGCGGAATCACGACATTTTCGTGTTTTAGCTGCTTGGGCTTCACTTCCTACGGCACCTCTACGACCAGACGTTGTATGTATTTACGCTATTGTTTCTTTTATTTCGAACAATTGTATATATATATATATATATGTATATATAAATTTTGCTCTCCACACAGATATATCCGGTTTATTGGCCAATTTTGGTAAATAGGACTGAACATTTAGAAATGAGAATAGCTGCTTTAACACTGCTCATTGTATCCAGTCCTACACCAAGCAGATTAATATCATTGTATTGGTATATACATAACGAGCCAAGCGAACACTTATACAATTATTTCTATACAACAGTTAAATCTATGGAACGAGCGACACATCCTTGCTACGTTCATATGTACGTCGATTATTAATACATTGCATTTTGCGGTATTAGAAATTTTTCTATCGGAAGATAGAAACATTCACTTGCAGTTTCTTATTATTTGTACAATGACTGCAAGCCATTCTTTGTAGAGGTGTTATAGCCGCACAATTCACCCGAATACTTCGTCAACCGTTAAACAATCATTTAACAACTGGAAATTATTTATTTGACTATCAAGATGCACATAGAAAATTTGGTGCAATGGTACACGGTATTGTTATCGCTAATCCATTGACGAATATTCCTGAGGTTTTATATGTAACATTCAATACTTATGGCAGTGGAACTAATATTAATCACGTTTCCGTAAGTAGTAGAGGTTTAAAATTCTTGCGGCAGTTTAAAATTGCCAATTTTTAATATCGTATGCTTGTAGCTCTATGTCAAAGCAGAAGGTCTCTTACGTTCGTTATCCACGTACTTTGACGGTGTGACTCGATTGAAGGATGTCTTAAATCGCTTTAGAATGGATCAGAAAGGAAATGCACCTGTTCACATGGAAATTATAGCTCGTGTTCAAGATAAAACTGTTCTGTGTCTGCATTTAAATGAAACAAATATTTCAAAAGGAATGATCTGTGAGTGTACAATTTTTTTACTGCAGTTACAGATTAATCTTCAGAAATTACTTTTCACGTTAATATCGATTACTATAATAGATTTGTCTTCACTCCCGGAGAATTTATATCATATATATCAAAACATGGAATTTCATGTGAATCAACAGCGTATCAATGTCCCATTAACAATGGAATCGGTACAAGTTTCTGATTTGGGAACGAACGTAAGACTTGCCGTAACTACGACGTCATTATTTTCAATGAGAGGGAATTTTACGCATACGGCATACGGACGTAATAATCATGCAATATTAAGGTAAGGGATTTGATAGTTTTTAATTACTTGTTATAATTATTATATATTTTATAATATCACTTTTAGAACTTCTATTCACGGTACTGAAGTAATCGAGAGTTATAACCCGCTACTTGATGTATGGCATGGAGCAGAAAGAGCACATTCTATCCATGGATATTTACCTATTAATATTACCATTGGTCTTGAAGAGAGACCATTTATTTCATATAATACACCAGAAGGTAGGACGATATTTTATTCAAAAAATAACTTTAATTTACGTGTATAAAAATTGTGGTATATATTAAATTTAAATGTTTAAATTTCAGAACATATGAAGATAGGACTTACAGCACACGTTAGAACAAGTACCACATTAAGAGGTGTAAATATCAAATCGAAATTAGCCGAACTAAATTCGAAATGTCCAGAATTGTACGTAGTTTCGAAAACAACACCGAGTAATGTACAGGTAACAAACTGATTGTAAAAACTGATTTGCATATTAAAAATGATCATTCTAATATGATTTATTTGTCGGACAGACAATTGACCTATTCAATGCTGAGTTACCAGAATTTGGAGGTCAAGCACACGTGAATGTATTCGATTGTGAAAATGTTTTATCTCGTGAAAATTTAGTCAGTGACGTAATTTCGTCGCATCGAGCAAATTATCAGTAAGTCTTAAATCTTAATTGAGGTAGATTTTTCAAGGGATATGTTTGAAATTTCGGATACACCGTTTTACAGAATTTGGCCAACAATGCAGTTCGTTTTATTAGGACTTCATTTCGTAGACTACTTTACATATGTTCCTCCAAAAGGAAGTTGTGGTTTGGCTGCTTATATCAATACATTCAGTATGCAACGAACACAGGTAAAATTTTATAATCACATTCTTCTTATATTTTATTATATTTGTATTATATTTAGTGACAATATTTTCTATTTTAATTACAGGTAAAATTTGAATACGTTAAAAATAAGGCACATCATTTGCTATCTTTGACTCATCGCGATATGGAATCGTCGAATATTCTGCATCAATGGAATTTAGCAGCTTTGTATGAAGCACCCAGTCGAACAACCGATATTCTCAAAATTAAAGCGACTAAAGTGATACCCGGTGAAAAAGTATTGAAGGTAATGCCAATTATCGTTTTAACTAGAATTATGAACATATTTTCGCAACGAGTCAGATATTAATATATTATATCTTCAGGTTTGTTTAGAAGCAGAGAGACAGATACCTTGGGAATGGGATTTTCTTAGTATTAAACCAAGTGAACCATCGCGTTTGGGTTTCAATCTTGTTTGGGGTTTATCAGATACGGCGAAAGGTAAATGCAGCGGATCCATGATAGTTGTGAATATCATTGGCAATATTAGTCAGGAACAAATACTAGAAAGTAGACAGTCAAAGTGGCCATATGACAAATGTCGTGCAGAAACGAAAGGAAAAAGTTTTGTGCCTTATACACGCGCTTGTTACGAAACATCGAAAGAATTGTCTACTTTACGAAAGTATCAAGCAATCGTAAAATACCATAACGTAAGATGCGAAAATACATAATTTTATTTTCTACCTATCATACTAAGAAAAGTACACAATTTATTTTTAATTAAAATATTACTTTCTTTAAACAGGTACCCGAAAGTTTAGAAAAGCTCGTTTGGAAATTCCGTGCCTTCTACGATTTAATTGGTGGTAATAGTAGTACGAATCCTATGCCCGAACAATTTGTTTTAAGTGCAGTGTTTCCGAAAGATTCAAATACAGCGGAATTATCGTTGAATAAGGACAAAGTTATGGTAGAATATAATTATGATCTCATTAATAAACTATTAATGAGAACGAAAGCTCATAAATACTTGGATATATCGGTTTTTAGGATATTATATGGTGAGTGGCACTTCCAAGAATTCTATTAAAAAAAAAAAAGAAAAAAAGAAAAAGAGCTATCGGATAGGAAAAACAGTAACTAAGGTCTTTTGAATACTAGATACGTGCGTTATCACACCGGATTACGTTAACTCTGTTCACAATGTAACACATACACTTGATAACGACCGTGCAGTTTTACTCCTTGGGCAATGTTACGATGAAAATCCGCGATTCGCGTTAACTGCAGAAAGCCAATTGCGAAGTGTAAATATTGCCGTATACGATGAGACAGACACGATTTATATAATGCCATATCAAAGTGGAGGAGTTGTCTACAATGCTTCTATACCATTACCGATCAAATCAAACTTTGAGTTTCACTCATTCGGGTCGAAAAGGTAATAAAGCAGAATAGCTTCATACCCATAATGATACTATATACATATATGTAATTGAAACGATCGAAACTTTTTCTTTAAACATTATTGACACGTATTACATGTGAGATATTTTACAGAGTAAGGCTGGATGGGAAATCTGTCGAGCTGATGTTACCAAATATTAATTTGTTTATGCACTGGACTCAAGACCAAATTCTTGTCTTTTTTCCCAAATACATTTTAGAATTTAGTTGTGGATTATGTACCCTTCAAAATACTAATGTAGGTAATTTATATGAAGAGATTTAAATATGCGAATTTCTTAGACGGAAATCATTTATGGAATATGGTATTAGATACAGGTTCACAATATTTTACATGATTTATAACATTATATACAAATATTCTACACTTATAACATAAACAAACAAGTATTATGTACTTACAAAACTTTTATCCTTTACTTATTCACAAAATGTATGATTATGCGAGTGATTTTTACTTTTTTAACAGAATAATTGTAATTTTTAGGAACTTAACATAAATTTATCGGTTTTCAAAAGATGTACAAATAAAAAATATTTCATATATTATATTAATAATTTAAAAAAAAAACACAGAAAAGTCCATCAAATAATCAATATTTAGCTATGTCATAAGAATTAAGCACTCATGTTAGACACTGATCTAAATGTTCATTCATTCTGTCTTTTTCAATCATTTTGGTGCACACCGGACATGGGTACATAGTATCTCCGCATAACGAAAGTTTATCTGCGCTAGTTTTATCAGAATCAATGTCATCTTCAAAGATGGTTCCGATACAGTCATCTAAATGATCGCTTAGTGACATTCCAGATTTAATATATTTATGGCAAACAAGACACTTATGTCCGTTGTCTAGTATCGATATATCGGATATATTTTTTGATTTGGAACTGGAACTTGCAGTTCCTGAACACTTTGGACTAGAACATATATCAGGATCCGAAGAGTCACTGATGGAAATAATACTATCATTTATCGACGAATTTTGAATCTCATCATTCGATTGAATTGGTAAATTGTTATCAGAAACACTCTTGTGCGACAAACGATCATCATCGATAGATTTTCTATTAACCGTACGTTTCTCAGTAGAAAAATCGAGGCGTAGTTGTTTTCTTGGAGTTTCGATAGTACTGGGTTTTCTTTTCCCAGCTACTATACTCGTTTCCTTTATTATATTCGAGTATTTACCCACAACATGATCTTCTTTCTCTTGATTTTCATCTAAACACGTATTAGCATGACGATTTATCTCTTGCTTCGAAATCAAGTTCCCGCATACCGGGCACTCAACCATTTCCATTAGTGAGTCATTTAACGAATTCCGTTTTGGTGTGTTCATTTTTGTGGAATTACTCCATGAATCTATTGTTTTCTGTGAAGACTTATTGTCTTTAGGTAACGAGGAAATAGTGGCAGGCTTTATTTTTGTACTAGCTTTAGTTAATAAAATACTAATTCCGGAGTTCGAACCACCAATGGTTCTACCGGAAGAAATCTTTGGACTACTTGATACTGTTGGAGTAAATTGAAGCCTCTGTGAATCTTTTGAGCTGCCTGGGCCACCGGTTCCAAATCCATAAACGTTGTTTGCATTGTTACCCAATTTTTTAAATTGAGTTAATGTCGATGTATTACTTTGGTTTGATTTAGAAATTTTCGGAGTCAGTGGACTAGCTATTGTATTATGGCCTGACGATGATTTTTTGAGCCAATTAGAAATCTCATTCACATTGGGTTTTGTCGCCAATCCTTTCTTAGTCTTAGGGTTCGCATTCTTTGCCTTATAGTTTTCAGGTTCCTTAATTTTTATAAACTCACCATTGCAATTTTTGCGATGCTCGCCCCACCAAAAGTCGCTTGGACCTGGCGCCCGGTTCATAGCTCTACGAACCATTCCAAAAAATGGTGCTCTTTGTTGACATGGCCCGTTACATCTCCACCAGTGTTGCTGGTGCACTCTGACCTCTTCGTGAAAACTATGGTAAATCTAAATCACAGACAACATACATTCATTAAAAAAGTGTAAAATTAAACAGCTTTACTTTATCAGTATAGCAAATGCTATAGCAATTACATACCGTAATTTTTGTACCAGCTATTTGGTTAATCCTATGCATGTGTTTGCAGAATTCTGGGCCATGCCCATCTCTGTCACGATTGTTATTTGTAAGGAACAAATATGCATGAATCATTTCGTGCTGAAATTATGTAAGGATTTAGATTAGAATAATTTGTTTTAATGAAATACATATTAGATAGCCACCGGGAACAAGCCTTACCAATAGAGTTTCAACGAGATCCTTCCTAGGCCTGAGCTTTAAAAGAGGCGCACTCAGGGTAATAATGCATTGTCTATTCCTTGGATGAAACGAACATGTTCCAGCACAACTGCGCAAAACGATGAATTAGTACGAAACAAATCAAAATATTAAGTATACTAAATTTTACTTTACCTAGTCATTCGGTTGCTCCACTTTACTTCCACGGGAAGTAGAACGTTCCGAAAGAAACGTTCATTAAATTGTACGAACAATGAATGAACATTGGGGGTGGGGTCAATTAATTCCAGAGTTTGATCTATAAGTGTCCGTGGATGATAATCCTCGCCATACTTTTAAAAGAGTAAAAAATAAATAGGATTATATTAAGCTATACAAACTACTACTAAGAACAAAAAGAATTGCAACATACTCCTTCCAATAGAACTGCATTTTCTGTCAATCCAATACGATTAACTATTTTATCTAAGTTCCGGGCTATTTCAAAATCTTTAGATTTAATGTCTTTGCTCATTATTAAGCACCACTTTCACAAATTAATAACGTAACTATTTCAAAAACACTGAAACAAGGTAAAACCTTAGACTCAGTATTTCACGTATTCATTGGTATTCACACATTGCAAACGGTTATTCCAAAAACTGTTAAATACATCGTGTATTGTATACAGTGTATTGTGTATTGTGTACAGTGAAATGCAGTAGCAAGCATGGCATCATGGACGTCACTTCGAATTGCCAAGACAATTTGGGATAGAATAAAGAATTATATTAATTGCCATTTTTCGTTTTTTACTGTATCTGCCTCACTGGATGTTTCAATTACTTTGGATAGCCCTCTTGATCCAAAACACAGGTTATCAACACTTTAATTTCAATTTCTCGAAGCACTAACAAAGAACTGTTCCCACCAGTTCCCACACAGGATCAGAATTCGGTGTCACGTGGTATGGCCATTGGCGGGCTTATTTCTATGATTCGAAATCTGGCGTTTTGATTGGTCAAAACAGGTCCAATAGAAAAATCAGTAAAGTGACAGAGTAAGCTAATCAAATACGTTTAATTGAGCTTGATCTTACGTAATATTGATAACTTTTTACTTGAAGATAACATTTAATAACATGATAAGTCTGTAATTTTCGATATTTTTGCTGAAATGCAAAAAGATAACTCAATTCTCATGTAGCGGATTGTAGTGATTAGTCCGGTGTAAAGCTTATTTTTGATTGGATAAATGGAGGATTTTCAACCGTTTCGAATGGAAAGCACCAATCACTTGCTAGATTTGACTGCGTGTTAACATAACATGTGTGGAGTGGAGTTGGAATTGGTTGGAGTTTTGCACATGCAAGAGCCGGGGTATGATGCGTAGCAGCGCAGCAGTGCGTAGCGACTGGGATGGTATAAAGGTCAAATGTTTTCGTTATTCCAATGTAAAACTCTCGGCAAGACTTGGAGAATGAGTTTTGCCAGCAAGTAAAGGTCGAAAGGCGTGGTTCATTTGCAATTTCTACAGTTTAGAACAGTGCAAACCAATAAACGGCGTTTCCAGGTTAGAGCTTGTCATCTTCTTTTTGTATTTTGACACAAACTGTTTATCTCACTTCCACAAAGTTACTTCGAATAATTTTTTTTAAAAATCACACGCTTACTTTGGTAAAACGTGGCAAATGTAATCTACTACCTTGGATAATATGCATATAAATTACTGCCAAGTGTATATTTGTTAATCTAAGTGTTGGAATTCTTGTGCCAGAAACTGTAAAAAGGTCTTTTAATGTAAGTTTAAATATTTATGATATGGATATTTATACTGTACAATTTACACGTTAAAAATAACTGAAAAGAATTTATAATTTGCTTGGTTTAAGAGATACATTAAGCAGTGAATCTCCAATTGGATGAATGATACTGTATTATTCATTGTATTTTTTTTCTTTTTTTCCAGAAGCCTATAGATGTTTGGACAGACATTTTCTGAGATATTTACATACACAAGCAATTTGATGCCTTACGGATTGAGAGATTGAAAGCAGTGCCATTAATTGCGGTAGAAGATTTGTCGACTACCAATTTTCTTATTAACTGATTACAGCAAGCTGCTATGCACGGTCGAGTCAGACTATTACGTGACACATTTAAGATGACCAATCAGTTATAATCATACCGATTATATTTTGTATATCACCTCGCTATGATGAAAAGCAAATAGAACTCGCCGTATTCGACCAGTAATAAGCAGACAAAATGTTTTCGAGACTAAGAGGATTTTTAAGTCGTCACAAACGCAAGTTCATTGTTGGAAGTGCCGTTATTAGCAGTGTTATATTTTTAATAAGATACACACAGAGAAAACTTAGAGAATGGCAAGAAAAAGAAATCAGAGATATGTTAGAGAGAAATCTGAGACGTCAGTATTTCGAATCTGTAGAGAGATCTTGTAATCAAATGATATTATCTCTTGCCGCGACACTTAGAGAATCCATAGTAACGGTTGTGGATACCGAAAGCCTTGTAAATATGCTAAGAAGCGGTTGCACTCAGAAAGTAGCTCGATGGAACGAGCTAAAGACTTTGGCTATTACAAGGTCTGCTGTTGTGATATATTCTCATGCTATGCTCGCTACTTTAATAAGAATCTTGTTCAATGTAATCGGTGGACACATGTACAAGAATGCTCAAAATTCAGACGGATCTAGTTTAGAAAGTATCACACAAACAAAGTATATGTCACTCTCCAGCTACTTTTTACATGACGGTGTAAAAAAGTTGAGCTCAGTCATAAAAGATAAAGTGGCAGAAATAACAGCGTCAATGTCCTTGAAAGATGAACTTACATTAAGAGATTTGGAGCAAATATATTGGGCTATTACGTCCTCGATATCAGCGGATAATACTAAAGATCCTGTAAAGAATCTGGCAGGTTATATGTTGCAAAAAAGACCAGAAGAAGAAGAGACGGTCGAAAAATCAGTAGATCCGACATTATCGGAATTAATGAATCAAACGTTAGATCTCTTAGAAAGCGAAGAAGTACAAAGCCTTACGCAAAGCAATATTAGAAGTGGGTTTGTTTTGCTAGTGGATCACATTTCTGAGTTCTTCACTGGCCCGCCCACAGTTAAGAATGGAACAACAAGAAATGGTATATCAATTCCAGGAACTTCGACCCAGAAGATTGGCGATTGGACTAGTAACGGGATAGAAAATAATTATTGTCAAATTAATACGCTTGTCGATGTTAATAAAGTTGCCCTTCCAATGGCAAAATTAATCCCAATTATAAACGGGCAAGTACCAAGCAAGCAAACACCAAATGATGTACCGACAGAGTTGTTACAAAGATTAATATTAAACCATGAACTCAGAACACTTGGAGCCAATATTTATGAGGCATTCAGTTTTTGAAGGTCAAGGTTAAATATACAGATATTGCACATAAACCATTAAATTTCCATTGGAACGTACATATTTACCTTTATGATTAAGATATTTCAGTTCTGTATAAACTCATAAGTGAATGCAGAATTTCTTTGTGGTATATTCCAGTTTTAATTCAAGCTAGGGGGAGTCATGTTTCATCAATTTTATAATCCATAGGAATTCTGTATAATTAAATAATTAACGGCATATAGGGTCGACAGACAAACTATGATTATTACTACGAACATGCAAATAAAACTTGTAAAATATTTCGTAAATAAAATCTTGTTACATTATGTAACTAGGAGTTTTTTTTTTTCTTCTTAACTCATCCCAATTCAATTTATAAGTAGTAACATAAGATCAGATAGAAAAGTTTCCATTAAAGTATGAACTGGTATGAACGATGCACAAGTATTATGAAATACGATAAAATTTGAGTTACATCAGATACTCATCCTATAAGATTGCATTTACTAACACACGCGAAATTCCATAGTTGAATGTGCATGTGTAAGTGTATGCCAGAGCTGTAATACCAAAATCGAGCAGTGTGCGCCGCTCTTCCTTGCGAGGTGCAGGCGCATGTGATATTCAAGATTCTGATTTAATTGATAAAAAAAAATTATTAGTCACGTTTTTATTTTAACATTATCCTTTCTCATTGTTATAATCAATCGATAAAATGTGGAAATTTATAACACGTGGTATTCGTGAAACTATCGAACGTCGAGCCTGCCGTACAAATGTATACTCACAATCAACACAAGATACTAATTCCACTAACGAGGTTAAGACAAATTTGACGTGCAATGAAAAAATCTTGGTACCAGACATCGCAGTTTGTAATCGCTTTTGTGGTTCAACAAAAAGTAGTGGAACTCAGGATAACGAGGGTGACTCCAAATGGGATACCAAACATACTTGGTCGGAAGCTGTAGGATGGGTAAATTACGTCGTTTTTGAGTTGTCTTATCTGTTGGTCTTCCGTCATGTTTTGTACATTCGTTCGATGCAATATCTTAATATACCTTGAGTATTTTCCTCAATTAATTGTTTTGAAACGAATTACTGAAAAAAAGCTCTAATGAAACAAAATTTTGTTTTTACCAATGTAAAACTTTTTCTTGAAAATCCTGTGAGAAATTATTACTAATGAATAATAATTTTTATAATTTACAGTCCAGCATCCTCGCAGTTGGATGGGTGGTGTGTCAAACGTTGTGTCTTCACAAATCCATTTATCAAAAAAAAGAAACCTTGGCGAATCGAATATCTGCAGCGTCCGAAAACCATCTAAAGCCTATATTTGGACAAGTACTTAATTTAGAGCGCAAGAAAGTTTTGCCTATTACTCATTGTGCTGGTAAAACTGGTAGCAGTTTTATTCAAGATGATACTGAGTCGCAATGGAGCGCGGATAAACCATTTGGGCCACTGACCGTAGAAGAGGTGAGAATGTTATTTTGCAGACATTACAGCATGTAGCGAAGGAAAAATTTGTGATAAAGTTGAGAGACTAATATCCATTCCTAACTCACTTATCTAATTTAAAACGTTAATGATACGATCAATAATTTCCTTTGTAAAAGTAATATATTATAATATGGTAATTGATGTAAAGATATAATGTATTATTAAAAAAAAATAAGCAAATTTTTTAAAAAGCATGAAAATATTTTATTTCCTTCCTAAATTTACATTCATTCTTTTTTAGTACTTAACAAAGATAAAAATAATTTGTTCGTTAATCAGATATTACTGTATTGTGATATAAAGCTTTATATGTTTGCTCTTATCTTTGACTTATCTAATCGATATGTCCATCATTTGGATATCTATGCGTGTCTGGATTATGTAGATGAATTCGCAACTGCATGCATTGTTTACGAGCTCACTTTAGTAAGATTAACTAGGAATATATATATAGTCATGTAATCCATTTCTAAAATCCAATATGAAAATATCAGTTGAATGTCGTTGGCTTGATCGCAACATTCCATTGTACGTTTACGCATCTTTAGGCTCTCAAGGAAGCAACAGAGGATCTTGCTAGAGTTCATAAACTAGCAGTCGAGCAATACGAACTTCATTTAGGACTGAAAGCTGTAGAGGATAAACGTTACAAAGATGCAATGAGACATTTTACTGCTGGTGCAAAGTTATCTTCTCCCGCAAGTTTGTTTAATTTAGGCGTGTGCCATGAATTAGGGTTGGGTACCAGGGTTGACGAAAGAAAGGTATTAATCGTATAATAAATCTTTTCGCTTTAAAGTATAATACCATCGGCATAGTACTTGTTTATAACGGTATTAATACTTTCAGGCTGTCATGTATTATACCGATGCAGCGGAACAGGGACACGTGGATGCGTTATACAATTTAGGTGTGTTCCATGCTCAAGGTAGAGGTGGTTTATCGATAGATACTGATAGAGCTCATAGTTATTTTACCAAAGCAGCTGAACTTGGTCAAACTCAAGCTCAGCATGCATTAGACTTAGAGAAAGATTTTCTTGATGCTGAGGATACCAAAGAATCTTCATTTTCTATAGATACTCCTGATAACTCAGTAAATTGCGTGAATCATAATAATAGTAAAGATATATTATCGAAATTGGCGAATTACAGTAATACATCAAATTCAAGATTACATATAGACGCAATGACGGAGAGTTCTAGTTATAATCAAGCTTCTCGCGATGTGAAATCTCCAACAGACCTATTTTTAGAATTTCTTGGGATAAATGAGCCAAGCTTATTGTCAGTCAACGCTGTTTCAAACAGCTATGGTGTGCCATCTTAAATATAATATCAATAACCGTGACGGAAAGTGAAAATACGACATCAATTGGTCGAAAACTAATCATCACTTATCATTATTTGTATACAACTTCACTTTTAGTAAGTTTCGAATGTATTATCATTTATCATGTCGCAAACAATGAAATATTTCGAGGGAGGAAAGGGACGATTTTAAATTGAATTTTGACTATGAATATATTTCGTATTCTCACTTCGATGATTATTACACGACACAATATATTCGGTACAATACAGTATTTTTACAAAATATATTTATCCATACGATAGTATTTTTGTAAATGCTTACTATTTTTTAAATATAAATGGAGTACAGATAGTAGAATTAAGATTTGAATGAAAAAATATTTTGTATTTTGTTTCATAAACGAGATATGTATCTTTTGTTTTTATTATTGACGCCAAGTACTTATTTGCTGCATGTATTTCTTTTTTAAGCAAGTTTCTGTGCTTCGTCTCCTTGATTCTTGTATAATTTGTGTTATATAGAACTGTGATGTAGAGATGTGATTTACGTGTATATAAACCTGATAAAATAACTCGTACCACACGGTACTTCTATCAATCGAATAATGCTGATACAAATTTGGTCGGTAATAAAGACTTGTTATAGGTCCGTTAAGTGAACACTATTTTCTCTTTTATTTTGCAGACTTGTTATTTTATCATCAATTTTCGTGTAATTTCAAAATACGATTTCGAACTAATCGAGATCAGAACTTTCGTAGGAATGCGGATAAAAATAAATTTTCCATTAGAATAGGAGATCATCTTTTCTGTCAAATGCGCCGAGATACCGTTTTATGTTAAATTAGCGTCAATTTTACCAATGTGCATTTCGTTTCTGCACCGTACGTTTAATGAACTCAATGTGATTTGCGTACAAATTAAGTTTTCCATTAATGTCCATCCATCTCACGTTACGCGCGTCATCGCCAGCAATTAATGTCAATTTCCCAACCGTGCTACCATCCTCGTCATGAAAATTTGAGGCCACGGTTTCAATCCAAGCGTTATCGGTATTTCTCGGATCATCGACGTATCCTTTGTAAATTTCTTCGCCTTTATTGAAAAAATCTAAAATGATCTTTTCTATTTCCTCTTTCTGAATATCGTCCTTCTCGAGAGCGTTCATTGCCTCTTCCATAAATTCTCTTTTTAATGTTGTCGATATAGTTTCACCAGGATCTACCATTCCACCAGGTATAGCCCATTCTCCAGAATCTCTGCGTTCTATAGCTACGAATTGTAACACTGGTTTCTCCGTAATTTTATCAATTTCTAATGCGCCCGTTCCGTTTCGTTTCCATCGTGTTACTATTGGATCCGCTGCATGATTCGGACCCCATCGACCCAACAATCCTCGACCGATTATGCCTGTACGGCCAATTGGATTTAAAGGATATCCTTCTTCATTGATGGGATATTCGTCCATGAAGCTCTTGCGATTGACATTACCTGTTGGAAAGGCTACTTCTTACAAACACACTCAAAATTCGTGTGACAATAGAGTAAGTCTATGTATCTTCCCACAGATCCAGCATGTAACATAATGTAATACAATATAATAGACAACGACAGTTTATGCGAATATTGCAATAATTGTATAAATGAAACAGTTCATTTAAGAGATCTCAACGAATAATCTTAATCGCTTATTGCAAAAATACATCGCAATCAAATTGCATGGAAATTAATCGCTTCAAAGTTTTGAGAAAAATGGATGTAACATCGAATTATACGAAAGAAAGATATCGGATAATTGTTTGTTGGCGTTTGCAAAACGCTAACCGGATGTTTACAAGGAAATGCGTAGAATTTAATGTAACATTGAGAGAAGCAAATGATAGCTTCCAAGCAATTACAAATATACATGGTCACGGGACACAATAAATACCGCGTACAAATGTTCTGTGACATTTTCTTCCATATATATTATTCTATCGATATTTATGACTTCCATATCATAATCCCGGAAAATAGAGTAATTACGAAACACTTAATTATTTCAGTGACTCAACAGTGTCTACACTAGAAACATAGATTTCAAGGACTCATTACATGCAAACTTATTTTCAATTATAATGGGACATACAAAAGCTTCCTGTGAAATTCTCTTATATCAGTATGAGCATCTTCAAGTGTTTAGAAACGTAATGAGTTATGCGAATAATCTCGATTAGATCTTTGAAGATAAAACATGCTAAAAAGTTTTCATAACTCTAGACTCTAAAGCTTGAAGATATCGTTTGCACATGCTAAATGAGTTAAATTGTTACTATTGGTACCACAGGGGAGCAAAGATAGTAAGTATAGTATTAGGTTGATGAATAAATGACAAATAAATGCTTACCGTCGAGGGTATTCCAATTTGGTTTAAATGAGCTGTCACCGATTTCCGGATCCGCCCAAGGTTTACCGCGGAGCGCGGGGGCGGTGTATTTGACAGGTTGATAATCCGGAAAATCGACGCTCCAGAGTAATTTGTCTTCAGGCACATTGTATCGTTGTACGTTGCTAAACGGGTAGACTCCCTGTCTGCATTTCTGATGGATCATTCTGACGAATGTAATGCGCATTGAAATGATTCTTCGCTCTATCGGCTCTATAAAAGCTCAGAGTAATCAGTCAGTAAAAACGATCTTCGCGGCCTCTTGTAGCGATCTACATCTCATAGATAAGATTAAAATCTTACTTTATCGACTAATGGTAACTTTTATATTTGATATAAAGCTTCGTCATTTCTCCGCGCGACAACAGCGCGCCGAAGAAACGCAATAGTTTTCGAAGTCGAATCAAACTATAAAATTATTTTAAACGAATATTTAGGTGTTTTTGCAAAGAAAAAACGATATGTACGTTTAGAATTAAAGCTTCAGATATCAGATTAAACATTTCAATCACGTTTGCTATCTGCACTTTCGAATTAAAAGATTCGTAAATTTGAAACTTGTCTACTGGGAGAATCGATAAAATGATTTCATTCGAATTATTCGTAAAATGAATATAAACTAGAATAATACACATGTAGTAATCATTACACAATAACAGTTTAATGATAAAAGTTATGATCATTGTTACATTTTTAAGATATATTATGATGAAGTATGAGCTGCTGGATTACGAGATCCATGTTTCATTTTAATGATTCCTTTGGGTATACAAATGATATGACTGCTCTAGTTTCATGTAGTACTCGATACACTTATAATGCAATATCAAAATATATGTTTAAAATCAGCACAATACAAACGCAGGAGATATGTATATGTACAATTATTGGGATTCTATTTCTGGTTCATTCCAGAACACAATAGCAAGATAATATACTTTTCTTAAGGCTTCCTTAAAAAAATTTCGGGACATTCATTGCTCATCCACGAGTGGTGTATCTACGGTGGAAGACTAGATTAAAGATGCCTATAAAATTTATCGTACCCTAACAAACTCTTATCTCCTTAAATAGACTTAAAAGACACAATTAATTTGCATTTTGATGAATAATACTTATGTGTGAAGTTCAATTAATGCCCCCATCCATCGCACATGCTCGCACAAGTGAATTCATTAGTCTCATGTGCAAATATTCATCATCATGATTGTCTGTAAATTCGGCGAAATTCCAAGGAAAAGTAGCCGTTCTTATTATATATATATAAAAATCAATATGTGTAAAGGATAATTGATAAAAGATTTTTTCCAAGTTTCGTACTTATTCGTAGGATTCGTTCAATTAACGTCTTCAACGTCTGCAAGTGATATGTGGAAATTTCTGATAAATCAATATTCGTCACTTTGTAATCCGATTCACTTGGAAATATCCTAACAGCCTGTCTATCCAGCACCAATTTCGCAGTTATCAATTATACTTTTCGAATGACCTAAATACTGCCTACACGCGTACAAATAGCCTTTAAACAGAACTACGTTCTTCGTATCTGATCAAACAACGATACATACTTAATGGTCCCCTGAATTTTTGAATATCGCCTTGCATCTGAATTGAATTTCGGGTAGCAGTAAATTTCAAACGAAAAATTCAGAATAGAAACAAGGAAAAATGATCGTTTCATCAGACACCATGATCGAATTCATGATAGCCTTCGGCTCCAGTGAATACAACGTCGACCCACACACGCATTGCTTCCGGGCTCGGTGCCATTAAATGGTAGAGCCTCGTTGAAGTTTTAATGATAAATGTCAGTGAAGACTGTGGCGATCTCACTGTATTCATATGGTCCACGTATACTTCTTCGATTGACTGAAAGCAAAAGGAAATAACAAATTGTAAGATCTGTATTTGGAACTAGAATCTTGTAACTTTTTATTGAAAATCAGAGTATTACCTGGAAGTAGATTACTCCACGAGCCTTTCTCGATGAGCTGTCGCTGTAATACGATAAAGTCTTCCTTTTTCGATCGAAAACAAACCATCGTTTGTTCCAATGATGGAAAGTTTTGCTCATCTTGCATAAGTAACCGCTACAATTGGTAGTATCGACCGTCACATCGTGTATTAAGGGTAGTTGATGTCCCGCAGTCTCAATATGATGCCTTAGGTCCAAGGATTCCGACTTGATGGGAAGGTATCTCGTAAGCGGTCTCTGTTGGTTCATAAATCATCAAATTTACGAGCCGTGAAACGAATTGTCCGGTTGAACTGTGTTGGTGTCAGGAGAGTGTCATGTGTCACAAGTGTAACGAATTGAGCGATGGATAGTCAGTATGACGTCGAACAATACAGTTCTCTGAGAAAATTCTGCTTCTTATAAAAAGTTTGTACGTCGGGAAATTTAGACATCGTGCGACACTGTCTTGTCAGATCTATTTGACAAAAAATGCTAATGGTTTGAAATATATTTTCCATGTTAATGTTAATGATACTCATTTTTGCAAATTTTGAATAATCGCTGAATGCTATTAATTATTATGAGCGGTAACAAAAGAAATAATGATTTTTCTCATTTCTGTTTGTTAACACCTGTATGACATAAAAGTCATATTACATAGTTCCTCATTATTTTAATATGTATCCCGGATATAGTGTTGGAGCCGTATAAAAAAAACCGCCCATTGTATTGTACTCGAGTTTCTAAAGAGATATTAATAAACGCACGGCTTGATTCTGCCAGTGAAATTTCACGAACAATTTATCTCGCTTTTCGTATTTCGATTATGACACAACCGTGGCAGAGTTTCGTGAATCCTACAAATCTTGGTATCTAGTTTCACGCATGACAGGTCCAAAAAATCCGTTTGATATGTGTCGGAATTTCGCGTTCTGTGAATGAAATGTGAATAATAATGGATTCTATAATAACCTGCTGTTTTGCCTTGTCACGGTGTTTGACGGACTGCAGCGGTGAAATGGTGTCCATCTCACTGGAGGTTTGGGAAAGAGGTCGGCTTCCATTTCCATCAATAATTCCTCCACTGTTATTGCTAAGTCTCTCGCCTTCCATCGATGTTCTTCTATCATCCCTCATCTGCAAGTAGAACAAAATTATTTTTCCTCACTGTCAACATGTCCGAAACGTTACCCTCATCAACGATTTCAGAATTTATTCCGCTATTTTCCATGCACATAATATCAAGCAATTTCGCCAGTCTCGCTGGTTTATTGATGAAGTTTTATCTGGAACCTAATTAAGACCTCCATCGATTTAATTAGCCGAAACCTGAAATTTTCTTTAATTAGCGGACTTGGTGAATATTGGTACATAGGAATAAAACAGAGGTATACTTTAGTGAAAAAGGAACTACACCAATGAAAAACTATATCGTGTTTAACCAGGATCTATATTTATAAATCTTGAAACGAAGCTCGGTGCACCTGTTTACGCTCCTCCCTCGAAAAATCTGTATGTTCGACTAAAATAAATCCGACCTTGTGGAGATACACACAAAAAGGGAAGTACATAGGTAGAGAAATAGAGAGTGGACTTATCTTTCGTACCACTGCACCACAAAGTACCGTTACTAAATACACGATTCTCTCATATATTCACGAATCTCCAAGGAAAATATAAACAACCATCAAGTTCCGTATTTCGCGAATCTCATAACACGAAGGACTACGACTCAGCTTCGTATCACTGTATAGAATTGCCACTGTACACAACTATTTCACGTTTCTCATTTTGACATGTATGATGAATTTCACGTCCGCCTTTGGTTCAAGTCCGTATTTATGGTTGATATAGTTTCTCGAGTAACTTGGACACTGGAAAAATGATCGGTATTGCAAAATTAGCGAGAAACTTTCCCATGCATACTCATTGCGACTCGCGTCGACGTGCCGAATTAACGTATTGCCGAGAATAATTCGAACTAACGCTCATTCGTCGGGGAGCCTGCTATTAAGGCGAACTAACGAGAAAAATTTGTCCAATGGAGCGAGTAAAGGGTGGAAGAGCGTGTGTACCTTTGTCTTCGTTCGTCCAGCCGTTAATGGCTTTGCTCGCTCTCCCCCGAAGTCTGGGAAAATAAGCGTGTTATGGAAAACGACAAAGTGCTTATAGCACAATATAGCGGAAATAAATTTTAATGGAAACGACCGCACCACGAGGATACCTCTATCAATATAGTTTCGCTTGGAGAATATGCATTTACACGTTTCCCGGTATGTTTACGTTCCCGAAAGCAACAAGCTTCCGATGAAAATCGGAGGGATTTGTGTTAAGGGGTTCGTGCAGACGCATTGATAACCGATCAACGTTGCTGAATAGTGGCCTCTAGGAAGTGTACTCTATATCGTAGCACAAGCACGAAATGCTTCAATCTACTATTCTTTCATCGGAATACATTCAATTGTATGTTTGACGACACTTGACATTTGTTCGAAATGTCACAGGATTTCAATGCATGTTTATCGAGTATCATGGAAAAGATTGACACACTCAAGAATGCATGCGTTTCATTTCCTCGAGGAATGATGCATCGAGATTGTTAGAGTCTTGCATACTCAATGACGTTATTATTGTTTGCATCTAGAAATACACCACTGAACTCATAAGGATCTCTGAACGAAGAACTATTTTAAGTGTGTGCTATTATCTTCGGTTATCCAACATTGGGAGACTGTTTCATATGTATGTCGAGGCTAGATTTTTCGAATTCTTCAGTGTCAACATTTGCAGAAGAAATTGCTTGCATAGTTTGCAGTGAGAAATGAAACCAACGATTCATCCGATGCTTTGGTAAGAGTGTAATTTAAGAGACTGATAGACTTTGCATTGGAGAATGGCAAGCGTGGGTGATAAGTGCACGAAAGCTAATGTAAAATACAGTAATACAGACGATTAAGACTAACATCCGTAAATCCCAAGATCCTGTCACTTACTCGTCGCCTACGGACATGTTTCTTCTTTGTCCTGCTCTTCATATAATTCATCCACATAAGAGACATTTTGCGATGCAATTACCGATCCAATTTTCTCGTGGTCACGATAATGAAATAGATTATACAAATGAACTTAATATGTACCGATTGAATTAATTACACGTTTGGTTCGAGTTGATCGAAATCTTTTGTAGATTTGCGAATGATTGCTCGAAAGAAGGTAGACGAAGAAGGTATAATAACGTCGATGTACGAAACGGAATGAACGACACTCAAGAACTGATGTCCGCAGACTAACGTTCACCGGTATTATTCGCATGTTATAACTCGAGGTTCTTCTCCCCTCTTCGTTGGCCGCGTCAAGATAACTTTTCCTGCGAGGAAAATCGCCAAGAATTCATTCATTCCCGAAATTTAACAGTACTTTTATTATTTATCTTCAATGGCTTACGATTAGTCTCTTGCAGTTTAAAGTAGTGAAATAAATTGAGTACCAATATTTTGTGATAAAACTCTTGCAAATAGTGAGATAAAAATTGAAAATAATTTCATGATTTCTCTGTTACTTTACGATAACGTTTACATGGGATAGTTTCCAGAATTCGAAAAATCATGTTGATTTTTATAGTAATACAAAAGGAGTCTCCAGGATCAAAGTCACCAGATTTGATTCCGTTTGTCTCTTGTGTCGAGAAAAGCGTGCGTCAGCTGGTCGTGGGATATTTTTCAATGCAGATTACGATCGCCAAAACAATGTTTCAAGATACTTGAGACATTATTAAAAATACTTTTTAGACAGTTCCATTGTAACGAAAAGCCATTCGCAATAATATTTCTTTGACACAGTGAATTGTATTTTCGAAGCTGTGTTTTTAGCTTTAGAACCGAAGCAATCCTATTTCCCAATCTAACGAAAGGTGGGAGGGAAGGCATATTCGAAGCGACCACCAACCAAAAGCTCTTTTGTCAATCCGAATATTGTCCTGGCGGATTTGATGCTCGCAGAAATAAAAGAACCCTCAACGAGATACAATTTTGTTTTTTTTTTTCGAAGTGTATCCTCCACTGCTGAGACCACAGGACCGAAGGTCCGGGTTCCCCGGGAACTTTCCCGATAAACCTCTGGTCAGAGATGCGAAAAATTCCAGGGATTTCGACTAAAAAAATTCCATGGTACTCTCCTCGATAAAACCTGGTTGCTTTTACTTCGACGAACCGGAAGTACGTTTCGCAGCTGCGCGGTGTTTCTCCAGCGTCCCCGCGCGTCATCGGGTTCGAAGGGGGGTTTTCCGGGTCACGAATGAGAAGCCCATGTCTCGGGGTCGCGAATAGGATTTGACTTGTGCGTAGAAGCGATGCGCGCATTTGGTTCGCTGGGAGTCCCGGATGCAACCAGGATCACGGCAACACGTGTCCAATGACGGAAACGCTTGCCCCAGAATGAGCGGGTATTTGTGAAATATGCGCTGAAACGCCCCGCCTTGGTTCTCCATGCATCACCCCACCCACGGTGCTTCTGCGTTGAACTGCAACGGAGGTAGGAGAAAATCAAACTACCCCTGCTATCCTGGATGAAGTGACTGAATTTAGCTAAACTTTTTTTAAAATCCTATCGCATCACTCAGAGGATCCTTTACTATTTCTTTTTTTCCTTTCTTTTCTTCCTTTCAACACTCTTGCGAATTTCAAGCTCAAAAACAAAGACTCGTATATTTCTTTCCCACAGATTTTTGCCGACTGGATGAAATTCTGTTTGCTTACTTAACGTCGTTAAGAGATTTGTTAGATAAATATTTCTCCTTCTCTTAAGCTCGTATGATATAATTCAAGTTCGTAAAAGCCACAGGGGGGACTCTCGCACGGATTACGAAGTCGGGTTACATTCTTCGAGCGAGAGAAAAACAAAACATCGTCGACGTCGCATTCAGAAATGCATTTCCTGTGGAAATGGCGTATGCCATATCGAAAATAGCCTGAGAGTGTCTGCTGACGCTCGAGTATCAAAGCTCCGATAAATCCTGTTAAAAAGAACACGATGCGAGAAGCGCACTACCCTCCAACAGCGGATAAAACGGTAATAACGCGAAACCTGTAGAATCGAACACTAGAAATACACGGCCAGTCAAGCTCTTTTTTTCCAGTGGCTCGAAACCGGGAAAATTATTTTTGACTTGCAGAGATATAAATAGACCAGCTGATCCTTTTTGTCGGTCGCGTGAAAAAAATAGCTTCGTGTCATAGATCCATCACGCGAATTTTTCTGGTAGCCAGGGGAATTCCTCGGGCGAAATGCCTACGGAACAGACAGAGAGAGAGAGAGAGAGGCGCATTCCTCACTGGTGATGTGCAACAAGGGTGCCACGATAAATTCGTCCGATGTAGAAAGATTCAACTGCTCGGCAACTTTAAATTCAGATGAAAAATATTAGGCGTAAGAATTATTGGCTTCATTTATCAAAAACATTATACATAATTATAAGCTTCGAAGAAAGTGACTCGAATTCTAATGAGTGATCTACTTAAAAAAGTTGAACTGGACAATCTTTCAATTAGGTTCGACACAATATCACGAAATATCAAAGTCTCAATAATAATAGAAAGAAATTCTTAATGTGCTAACACGAATTAAAGCGACAAATACGTTTTCAATAGACGAATCACTAGATACTATGTACACTCGGAAACTGTCGGTTTCAGAATAATGTTCCAGTTTAATAATAGACGATGCTTCCACGGTTTCGAATTGTATTGGTTGACCGCACCTGTTCGACTGATGTACGTAACACCGTGTTCCACTAGAGAGAGAGTGAAAGAGAGAAAATTATTACTGTTGAAACCATCACGACAAAGTGGCGACTAATTTTTAACTACGGAAACACAAGCGTATAAGACAGTAAAATATGTTTCGGATCCAAAAACAGAATGCCAACGATTCGTAAATACAGAATACACTCATCCGCATTTGTCCAAAAGTTTTTGCAATTTTTCTTTCCTTTGCAAGAAAAATTAAAGTCCTCAGCAAATAGCGGTAATAATAATTGAAGAGTAGTGAGGGTTTTAGAAAATTCTGCAAGTCGTGAATCATACGATATTAAAGCGTTCGTGGTGAGCAAGCAATTTAGTGGATCTGTCTTCACGTCATTAAGAGATATAAAGCTACTGCTTCACGACCCAGGATGAAATCATTGAATCGTTAAGTACAATGACCGACGGTCGTAATTACTGAAATTAAGCCGTCTTACATGATACGGTGGAGGAAGAATTATTCGGCTGCTTTAAAAGGGCGTAACCGAACAGACGTATTTTTTCTTAATCCCAAAAAGTAACTTTGCATTCTAAAGACAATTTCTAGCGTCATTTGTTCGAAATTATAATCAATCTTCTACTTCATTTTCATTTCCTTCGCGTTTAGGTCAATAGTAATTATTTTGTTTATTCGGTACTGAGCGAATTGAGATAGCCCACCTGATGCTCCAGTGACCTATTTTTGGGTAGGCTCAATTTCCTGGTAATTGGGAGACGATTGTATCCCGTTCGACAGTAATTATATTATTTGTTTGATCTAACTAAACTCCAATGACGTATTTTGTTGACCTACTTCTATCGAAATGCAATTCATTAGTAGGAAAATAATTGTTTTCGCGAGTATTCTCGAATACATTTCTAAGAATTGTTTGACCTATGTTGTTTCGCTTTGAACTTTTACCGTAGGAGATGATACAATTAATTAGATGAGAGTGAAACGATAAATGCGACGTTCATTGCAATTTTGAGAAATATATCCTTGACACAATTTTGTATTTCCCGAGAATCTTCTTTTTTCCTTCGACGCGAATTAGAACGTATCGTATTACGTCAGGCGGTGTTCTTCGTATACGTGAGACTCTTGGCAACAAGCAGACTGATTTTCCTCTAATTCGTCGCGGATCAAGATCAAACGGGTTTGATAAATGGTCATGTCAGAAGGAGAGTAAATTTCAATGCGATACGTGACCACTTCGAGGATAAAGAGAACCGTTCATACAAATCAACTTCAGCGTACCTACGTTACAAGTTTTGACATTAAAAACAAAAAAAAGACGACAGTTTATACAATAGATATGTATCAAAAAATGGCATTAAAATATTAAACATTTCTCTTATAATTCATTGATCTCAGTTACACGAAAGTTTATTTATCCTCGAAAGTAATACTTATCCGATCGCAATTGATATGGTACCGTAAAAACATAACTTCTAACATGTGCATGATGCTACTGTTGATTTATAAATAGACCGTCATCTGGATCCTATAACAAGTTATAACAAGCATCTATGCGCATGGCAATATCAACCAACTAACTAAAACTCTATATAACGCTTCTGCAAACGACTCTGTTCGTTAACTCCCGTAACGATCACTTATTCCACACCCTACATACAATATTTCAAAAACAATTTTCGTCCTAGTTTTTTTCTTTTCTACGTAAAGGCAACGTAGACCCGCCAATTATACTTGGAAATCTACGAGGTTTACATTTATGATCGGTTTGTCTATTCATAGTCGACTGGAATGTTTCGATAAAACTTTCTTCGATTGAAACAAACGATGGAAATCGACCATATACATATCTGCATATACAATAAGTATGATACATACATACGTTGTTTCGTATTGATTTTCGAAACTATCAAATGAAGTTGAAGGATAAGAGGATTTATACTCACGTTATCATTTTGTAGCAAACTGTATGAGTTGTTCGAAGGTCCAGGACTAGGTGATGTGAGTTCAGAGAGTTTGCTGGGAGATAGTTTTTCACTGTTCCCACCCTCAGCACCATCGCTGCTTCCACTACCACTGAAAATGCATCAATATTCGCCAATGAAATCACAAAAGTTTTAGCTTCAAATATTTATACATTAACACCACTCAATTTGACTTTTCACTGCTCGTATAGTGCCGAGATTAAAGTATAAAAAGTAGATGAAAATCGGAGCGCTTATAACGCTGTATTATTCAAAGGAGTCTAACCGTAAGACGAAGAATATTCTTATTCCACTTTGACGTACACGTGGCTCTAAAGCGTGCTAAGGAGCTCAGTGACATTAATAAAATCCTGGGAATGCTTAAATCCTTAATGTCAGTCATAAATTTTGCCTTAAACATCGACTGTATGTATCTGAGTCGCTTGCGTGTAACATTATTCAGATTTTGCACTTGCACTTGACTATACCGGTTTCAATGCGGGTTCCAATGATTTCCCATTGAATATCGTAAACTTTAATACGAAACGTATAACGAGCATAAGTTCACCTGGGTTTTATCTTGAACCTCATGATGCTCGTGTTTGTTTAATTTCCAGTCAGTGACATTAATTCTAATATTCGTACACTTGCCGCTTAGCAGTTTTCCATAAACCAAAAGATCGTGTACTCAGCACACGTGAAATCTATCCAAACTGTGCTCGAGATTCGAAGAGAATCAGTTCGAAGGTCTGGTTTTACGAGGACACGTCATTAATGAATTCCGTGTTCGCCCACTTGTCCCGAAATCGTCGATCGCGTGGACTTTCTTGATCGGTTCTCGCGACTTACGTAAGTCTTGTTCGCGCACTTGGTGAACTTTAGTCGGCTAGAAGTTATCGCAGAAAAAGGCGGTCGCAGCGCCGGAAGAAATGCAGTGCGACGACGAAGAAGAAAATGCAGGAGTACGAGAGAAGAAGAAGAAGAAGAAGAAGAAGAAGTGAAGGAGATGGAAGAAGGGTCTCTCTCTCCTAGGCGGAACGAGTATCGCCACTACAGACGGGGCTATAGCCGCGGCAGGTATTATTAAAACCTAACAAGTACAAAGTGACTCGGTCGACCGGTTCGGCGGTGCCACCAGCATAGCGTTTAATTCTTCTACAATCTTCAACGTGCTCGCTCGGCTCGGTTCCTTACTCGATCCCGTTGCTATGGCAACTGCATCCTTGACCCAACAGGTCAGTGTCGATGGTATACGATATAACAATACCTGGTATACGATTATTACGAGGACCGTTGAGAAGGATTCCGCGGTAGGTACCTATGAGAAGGTTTTTCAAGAATATCTTCTCCTGTAACATTCCAACCCTTTTATAATACCTTACAGAAGTATGCACATTGAATAAATTCTGTACGTATTCTTGGAGAGAGAATCCTTCTTTAGATTTAATCCATCTGCTGATATTAATATATTTAAGTTTCCATGGAAAAAGGAAAAGAATTTTATTCGATTATAATAAAAATATTCTTCGTTTACCAATAAATCAATAATCTGTTATTAATTACCAATAAGTTTGTTTACTGATAAAGTTGATTTATTTATCCCGTGAATTGTGTAAATATATTTTGTACAGCCTCTAGTTGTATAGTATGACGGATTGAAATATTTTACTAGCTTAGAAGCTGTTAACACCGTAATGCAAACTAATCTACTACGAACGGTACATGCAGGAAGGATAGATATCATACTTGGATCAGATATCACAAGAAGTAATTGCTGTATTCAGTAAATACACCGTGAAGCCACACGCGCTGCCCCGAACACGCGTTACCCTGCTCAAGTTGAAAATAACCTTACTGCTTGGGATATTGTGGAAGGTGTAATTATGCGAGGTCTATTGTGTGTATAGGACATCCCATAATCGAATTGCGCGACGTAATTGCATTTTGATCGATGCTGTCTAGTACAGGGACAAAGTTCGATTAACGTTTAAACTGTACGTGTAGCTAGCAACTTTATTTTACTGAATGCATACGGGTGTGCTTACACTAGTCCCTGCATCTCCAGCTGACTGTGTATTAAGTATTGAGGTACAGTAAGTAATTACAAGTTAAGTGGAATGCCTGATTAAGAACACGACAGATCCGATTATCCCCATTCGTCTAACTGTGAAATTGCTTCTTTAATAGAATTTATTTTTTCAATTACTTAAGACAAATTCACCTCTAATTTGTAATACAATTTCAACTGGTCAGGATATAAATAGAGTATTTTTTTCCTTCAACTTAAGAGATTATTTCCGTTGATATATTTCATAAACTTGTAAATTGTTTGAATATTATTATGACAGTGAGTAATTCATCGTTAAACTATCATATTTCGCAAAATCGTGCGAAAATGATCTTACATTCTTAAAACTCACAAGTAACGTTGGCGAACATCGCGGGAACGTGTTTCCAGGGGTCTATAACAATTCTCAAAGAGCCAATCCTTGGTTGTCAGATAGAAACGATTGCTGGTGATTAGAGTGATCAAATTGCAGCCTGTGATCCTGGCTTCATTGAGGACAGTCGCACCCAGCTCTCTCGGGTTCATTCTCGAGCATTATCATGTAGTTCGAGCACTACGTCTCATTGAGTTCCAAGAGTTTTTACACAACGTATCACAACTTTCCTCTCTCATCGACACATTCCCTTGATATTTTTTGCACTCTCAGTCATCGTAGCTGTTGCACTGAAATTCTTAGGACCACTTCCACTTGACGATATTGACGCAGCTGATTTGAGTGACTGGTAAATATTGCTTTCTTCGCTTCTTAATGGATTTCACGAGCCGGTTTTCAGCTTCACTCACGAGCCACCGAAGTCACCAAATTAATGTTTCAGTACTGTCGATAAGTGCATTAAGACCACACGCAAAACTTTTTCCGAGTTACTACCTTGGCAACGTGAAATTCAATTTCTTTTACTCTTTATTTTAACAGAGTCCGTGTTTTACAACCGATATTCGGTTTTACCGGTTCGTACACTACGTTATTTTTAATTCGAAGAATATTCGGTCGAATGACGTCGTCCTTACCGCGACGGTAAAACTGAACGATTATATCCAATATTATTTTTTCTCCATTACCACTTGCACTCTGAGTTTATTGATCTGCAGTTTTATCTTTGAGTTATACACTTTTTCTCATAAACTTTTCACTTTATTCCCAGGTTGAATAAATTTTTGGAAGGGTTTGTACTCGTCGAGTTTTACGAGTTCTGGTCACTCTTGTACATCAATCTTCATTTCCTCTTTCATTTTCTCGTCATGATTCGATCGTTAGAGTCTCTGTTTTGGATTTTACCAGTCTGGTGAAGTGAGTACTTTACCGAACGCTTCTCCTTGACATTTATTAATTTCGTTAGTCAGACGAGACACGACTGACTCGACTGGCTTTTCACGGTTTCGCAGCTTCCTTAATTTGCTGTGGTGCGATCAACTCGATGACGACAACTGTTTCATTGAGTGGATACTCGTGGAAAGGGTTCATCCTTCTTGACTTTGACGACTACTTCCATTAGACCCCTTACTTTGTTCTATCAACTATGTAACCCGGTATCCACTGATCACCGATAAAGTTCGTCTCGCCCCGTTGCCCTTGTAATTCGCTTTATCTTATCGAGTTGAGTAAGCCTCTATTCCTCCTTTAGTGATGTCGATCAAGCGTAATCGCGTTCCTCGAAGAGGGACTCTCTCTTTTCTTGTTATATCGCGGTGAAGCCAATTCTGGATGCCACAGATTCGTGATTCTTGAGGTATTAACATCAAGTAGAATGTTTAAGTGTATTTCTCAAATTTGTAATAATCCTTGTCACCTTTCATCCTTCATCCCCTGATGACGTAGTATTTCCAATTCAATATTCATCTTCTCTCTTCTTCAACATCATTAATTTCCTCTTTAATAATACATTAACGTGTCGTTATCGATTCGTCCGATGTTTCTTCTTTCTAGATCACTTGCCTATGTAATCATGGTAGATCGTCTATGATATTCCATTGGTTGAAATCACGATTGAGTGCGTTGCAATGAATAATATGAGAAGTTTGCGGTTGGAGATGCGCTTGTAAATAAGATATATCTTATCTGGCACAGTGCTTCCTCTCGATTCTACCGCGACTTGCGAACAGCTGCCCATCCACGGTAGGACGATGATTCTCGTTCACGACGGTACACCGCGACGCGTCGTGAAAAGCCGACGGACCTGCAGCAGATACCGTATCGTACGATAACGCCCCACCAGTACACTCTATCCCACGTACATACTCTTCAAAGCGACGAGAAGGGCACGATAAAGCCTCTATTACTGCCGACAGCAATCAACGCCCGGATAATTTGTTCGTTCCTTTAAGTCGCTTTCGGGTGTTCGCTTCGATACTCTTATGCTCTGTTTTCGCGTGATTGGCGAACGACTCTTAACGCTGTCGACTGAAGTCACCTTCGCTTAATTAATGTTTCTTGCTGTTGCACTGCATTACCACTTGCCACAGAGTCGCGTCTAGCCGGTGCACCAGTGATCAAAGTATACGAAGCGTCTTTTCCGCTCAGTAGCATCCTTCTCGCGTGACTGACTTTTTCATTAACAGAATATGTATCCGTTGATCTTTCTTTCCGATCTTCGTGTCACACTCACAAGTATCGAACATGCGTCTCTTGCTCCTTTACTGTCAAGGCTGATGCCGGCACCTTTTACTCCTCTTGGCAGACGTTTCTCTGTCCTTCGTCTCGTAGCTGCTGGATTCCAGTTTCGCGGAGCTAGCCGATAAGACAGACACAAGTCCACGCAACACTTACTGCGTGCCAATGACGAGATCCGCGGGTTTCACAAGGCGTTCCATTTAACCAGAGAAGAAAAAACTAGCAGTACGAGCACTTCTTTAAGATTTCTACCAAAGAGCCGCGGGAAGTCGATTTTAAGTCCGGTCTATGGATACTGATCGAGCACGTTTGCCATTTCAATATTCTCCATCACGAACTGCAATGCCAGCTAATTGAATTTTCATACATAATTCTAATAGGGTATTAATTCATCCTTATGAAGTAACTACGTAGATCGCTTTCCTGGGGTATTAAGTGAGACATTTCGAATGGCATTTAGCATAACTGTTATAAGAGGTACTTGGTGTAATATGCTTCGGCACAGAGTCCACGCGTCTGTTTACTGTCCCATTCGATAATCACATTACGCCCAGTCACGCGTTAAAACGTTTTTTTCTCTTTTCACTTTTATACGTTAGTACGTCACTGCAATCACTTGCTATTCGTCGCTCGTAAAAATGATTATGCAGGAATTCGTAAAACGTCCCGGTGAATTTCACAAGGTTTACTAACAGTTTTCGAACATGATGTATAGTCGACTAATTTGCTCGATACTGATTGCACATAAAATATCGCGTGACACATCGTGAGTAACACATACTCGAATCGTGGTGTTTCGATAGGAAAAATATGTTTGGTGTATTGTTCGGAACAATTTGTCACGATAAATTTTACTTTACGCACTAATGGCTTTTCTATCACTGGGCCTAAAGATAACGTAAGTTTGAAAGGTACTGTTAGCGCAGTTCGAGGAGGGACCCACCACTCACAGGAAGGGACGAAGTCCGTTATCCGGGCAAACAGACGCGAACGGAATACATTTCGTAAAGAGCTACTGTGTCAGAAGTGTCAGACTATGTATTGCCATATTCGGTCGTGAATCATTATGCCTATTCAAAATCCATTTATCATTTTCCTAGGAGCGCAAAATGCAATCACCGTACTCGTGTAACAAGGTTGACGTACAAGTGTCACTTACCGATACGTGACTTCAGTCACGTTCACTTATTTGCAAAATCTTGAAGATTTATGTAAATTGCGTGAAAATACGCAGCAGGTGCGGCTGCTTATAGTTATGTTCGAAAGCATTGTGACTCACCTTTCGGTTGGACCGGTCGAATAACTGGACGATTCTTCACCCGATTCAACGCTGTTGAACGACGCGCAATTCATCTTTCTCTCTTCCCACTGTGAACGTACTTCATCCTGTACGCGGCGTTTCAGTTCTTCCACTCTTCTTCGTTCCTCGGAGATTACTTGACTACCTACGTTTGACAGAATAATAGCGGAAACTTTAGAAATCTCGATTAAAAATACAGTTCAAGTTCGAGACTTCTTCTGCGTCTATTAGAAGTTACCTTGTTTCGCTAAGTGAAGTTGTCGATTCCGTTCAATTTCTTTGAGTGACTCGATAGTTTTCCTTCCTAAGCTACCTTGATTATTTACAATCGGAGAGTCAGTGGTAACTCTGGAAATCCTATCGAAATCTTCTCTGCTCGGTGATCTTTTTTCCTCGCTGCTTTCGCAAGTATTCTGAGCCAACTTAGCTAGCTCATCGTTGATTGCACGAACTCGATTCCGAGCCTGTAACATAAAATGGTAACTCTTATTTGATAATCTCGGCCGAGATCTGTAAAGAAACTACATCTGTTATATAAAAATATCATTTATGATCCCTACCTCTTCGAGTCGCTTTAAATGTGCCAGTTTTTGCCTCTCGAGGCTTCTAGCGTCTTTGGTTGCTGTAGATTTCGCCTCGGATCGCTGCGATTCCAAGTGATTCAACTGAGCTTTTCTCGTCTCGATTTTCGTTGTAAGTTCGCTTAAATATCTGAAAATATGTAATTGATCAAAAGATGAGAATCATAGTAATGCCGCGTTGAATATTATATTCAAAGTTCAAGGGTATTACGATGCAAAGGAGATTCTTACCTTTGCAATTCTTCTCTCGTAGCGAGCTTGCTTGCTTCTTCCTCGAGATGGTGAAATTCTAGATCCTCGAAGGCTTTCCTTTCCGTCTCGAGGAGATCCTGTTGAGCCGAGAGTTTTTCTCTAATATCCTGCTGCGTCTCCTCGTCGGTACAATTCGCTAATTCTTCCTCGAGCCGGCTACAGGCCTGCTGAGCCTTCTGTATTCGTTGCTTTGCTTCGGCCTGTAGATTCGCTTGTGTCGCGTTATCCTCTGCCATTTCTCTCTCGAGCTCGTTTATCCGCATCTGCACCTTTATCTTCTCGCCTTCGTCTTGACTAAGCTTCAGCGATTCTGATTCGTACTCTGCGGATAGCAAAGCCTTCTCCAACTCGAGCTGTCGACAAAAATGCATCACTGTTTTATTATTTATTCAAATTTTGAGTTATCGCGAAAAATAAGTCTAGCGGTAAAGAATAAAGGTAATCGATTCGGAAACACAAATTTAAATTAATTACCTCTCTGCTTATTTCTTCTTCTTGAATTTCAATATCGGCGACACTCCTTTTCAATGAATCCATGTTTCCGAGTATGTGTAATTTCTCATTTTGAAGGAATTCTATGTATTTCTTTCGATCTTCTTCTTCGAGCTCCTTCCTTTTCTTCTCGGCTTTAGCCTCATTCGATTTGGTGTTATCTTTTTCGCTATTGTTTCTCTTCGGCGTTACACAGATTTCTTTAGATTTCGAGAGCATAGAGAGTTGCTCGATTGCTTCGAGAAGGTCGTCATTCGATATGGCAAGTTTGTTTTCTATCATCTCGCATGAATTCGAGAGCTGTCCGTTCTTCTTTGGCATGGAATGCTTCTGATTATTGTTTTGCGTGCTATTTACCGAGACATTTTCGTAAACACTCACATTGCCATTGTGAGATACCGAATTCTCAATATTCGGCGTACAGTTATTTTGCTGTGCGTTGATCTTTGTGCCATTTAACTGAATTGTCCCGTAAATAGATCCTTCGCTCATCTCGCATTTCACTTGTGCGTAATTACCATTATTGGTGAAATTTCCATTTTCCACCATAATGTTCTCGTAATTTGGGTTACGAGCCTGTGAAATCGAGGCCGAAAAACTTTGTTCTCCTTTTCCTGGAGCAGGTGGCCATTTGAACTGATTGTTATTTGCTGTGCTAGGCTCTAAATGACTGTGGTTAATTGTTTGGTGTTCCGCTTGTGCTGCTTGATCTCGTCGATTATTTATTGCACCACCGTTTTGAATTTTAGAATTTTGCACGCAGACATTCTCGTACGATGCGGAATTCCCATTGAATTGTTTCGTCGTGTCGAAGGAGAAATGCGGTTGATTTTTCGAAGGACTCTTCGGACTGTCGAACGGTGAATTGTAGCCCAGTCGTTTGTCGCGTGGGAGAGATCCGTTTGTTTTAATCCTGCATTAAGCAAAAAAAAAGGGAAATATAAATGAAAGAAAAGTAAGCGAAAAGAAAGTGGTATTATTACACAAATTTAATGCAACTCACCTATTAGGCTGTCTCGGTTTTTCCATGGTACTCTGCCTTTCATATTCCGCACACATAGCCAAAATCTCTTCGAGCCTCATTTTTTCCTGCCTCTCAACTTCTTGCTCCTTAAGCCGCTCTTCCTGTGCCTGCTTTCTCTTGTTCTCAGCCTCTCGACGCTTATTCTCCGCGTCTATCTTCCTCTCGCGCAGTTCTTCCAGTGAACAGCCGCTTCCTGTGCTAGGGGTAGGACTCTTGACACGTCCGAAATTCCTCTTTTGCTCGCAATACTTGGGATTTCGATTGAACGCGGGACTGGGTGGTTGAATCCTTTTGATATTAGGATTTGAGCCGAAGCTCTGACCGCCGCTGGCATTTCTCAAGCCGACGACGCAGTGATTCGCATTGCTACAGAGGTTGGGGTTAGAGCCAAACTTCTCCAATTGCACGTACTCGGTTGTGGTGGTTTTGGTCACGATCAGACTTTGGCTCATATCATAATCGCGCACATTTACTTCGTCCAATTCATTCGAACGCTGACAAGTGAAGCTTCGTGACATCATGTCCTCATGATGTGAACCGAGTTTCGGAAGCATATGAACATGCTGGTTATTTTCATTGTTATTCTCCCGATAGTACGGTTTGTAAGACTTCAGATAGCTTTCTGCATTCTGATACATTTGAATTTGATTATGATTTGACGTTGGAGGATTTTGGTATTGAAAGCTTGGAGTATTGGAACGACTAGGAATTCTTATTTCGGACCTTTGTCGATTGTCCTCGAAACAGGGATTTGGGGAAGAGGACGCGATACAATTTCCAGGCAAGGATGTGCCATGACAATTGGCAGGAGTCGGAGAACTGAACGAAGGTGTGTTCGATCGGCTTCTGTCAATGTTAGTCAGATTCTGCAGCGGAGAATTATTATTACTGGTAGTAGCTTTCAGAGAAACGAGACTACATGATCTCGAGTGACCTAAGATCTGGTCGGCAGGAACGTTCGTGGTAATAGCACCGGCTGGAAAGACTTTCGGCGAAACACAGTTGCTTCTGCCTTGCTTAGACAGCATCTCGAATTTCGTCAACTTTCCCAGAAAACCAATTTCGTCATCGGAGTAAGAGTTCCTCGGTGATTTTCGGGGTGCAACTGGTGGCTTTCTCTCCAAATAACAATTTTCTTGAAGTTGACCATCCGGCAATGAGAAACTTATAGGAGCCATTGAGATTCTTGATTGTGGCAAAACTGATCGCAATTGCTTCGCTTCTGCTGGATGATTGAATCGCATGTAGTTCGATCTCCCGATCGATAACATGCAACCTGTAAATTTATGAGGTTGCATTTTATGTATGAAATGTCCAATGTCATTTGGAATCGCGCAATTGGATTATGCATGCTCATTTCTCATGTATCGATCGAGACACGAAGATTTCTCTTTAACGAGTTTCAAAGAATCTTTCGCTTTAGATGGGAGGACAAATTTTACAGAGAACATTAGTGATGAAGATTGATTGACAGTAAAGTCTGAGCTTCCTTTTGTGGAGTGTGTGGGGCCGACAATTCGTATTTGAGTCAAGGTCTTACCTTGGGCGAGTCTCACTGGCGAATTTACTGAGACACCATCGATGGCACTGCTTCCATTTATGGGGTGAAGAGTGACCACGCCGTTATTGTTTTCGATGGCACAGTGAATGGGCTCGACACCAGTACCAACCACAGAGATATCCGCATCTCGATTCGAGCCGAGAATTGTCCTACCTAAATAGGCAAAAACAAAATGTCAATCCACATGTCCGTAACACTGTACACGTAGTGGTATTCGTCCTATCAAAATATATATCCAACGTAGCATTAAACAATTATCAAGCGAATTTCCCGAGGAATATTTCGCTTAGTATATTTCACGTTAATTATCGTGTAATTCAACGTGAAAGTATGCAATCAATAAATGAAGAGAAGATACGCAGATAAAAATTGAAATACTGAATAATCGCCAAGTGGAATATAATGCACGTAGGTGCATAAATGAGAGAATAAATAACAATATTCACTTATCGGAGAAACAAAAATTCCATCGAATTATCCATTGGCTACTTGCATATTTACACGGTTGCATTTCATAACATTCCAATGTTACAACAAGCATCATAAATTAAAGCCTGGATATTTCAAATTCATAATTACAGTGACCAGCTTTTCCACGGTATATTCCACCTCTGTTTCTACCTGCACTCAATACCGATGAAGTACCAATAAATTTGATTGAGTCTTTAATATACACTCCAAGTCAATATTACAGTCTTTTTTTTTTTTTTTTATTCCGAAGCTCTGGGGTTCTCGCTCAATACCACGAACCGATCAATAAGAAAAGCTGATAGTAGAGTATACGTATAACGTAGCTGTTAACGAACTGTATATGTCTCGAATTTATCTACCGTCCTATCGTAAGTGCATCGTGGGTGTACAAAGGTAATACACCATGAGTGAAGGAAGTCGCAGAAATTTAATGGAGCATTTACTTAATCAGTCCATTAGTCTCGAGTAGGCTTGCGGTTGCATACACCCGACCATAATTAATTACAGTCTATTAAAGCAATAAGGTAGAGATACACACTTGAGTGCATCCGTAAGTTTTTCTCTTGTTAGACATTCTCCTATCGAGAGGAGTACATCACATGTATGTATGTACATACTCGGAAGCAACGAGCAAAGTTCCGCGTTCGTCAGAGGAAGATATTTCCACCAAGAAATCTCACTGTCTAGTTTTCCTTTATTTCGCAAAACTGATCACTCAAAACGAAATTGTCCGATTGTCCACTATGTAACTCGAAATGGAACCTATGTCCGATTGCAGGAAGTTTGAAATTACCTGTGGTACTTTTGGCACGGAAAAACTGATTGAACTTTCAAGTTAGAGATACGATCACTTCGAGAGAGTGGTATAGAAGCAATGTAGTACTTGATTCGTAGCACTTTGTTAGTAAGGTATTAGACGAGAGAGTTTGGAGTTTGTTCTCCTACCGCGGAATAACCCGGAGTCTCTATGCGTACCGGCTTCTGCGGGACGCGAGTAAATCGCGGTGGTGCATTCTACAAAGGACCACAGTTATATTTAGTTTTGGCGCGGTCGTACACTTCGCATGCATTTTCGGTCTTTTTGGAAAAGCACTCGCGTCCAAAATATATTTGTACTAAGGGTAGCTCTTTCACTCTGTGAGAAGGAGGACTCAACATATTCGATGACGAAATTCCAAAATATTTCAAATTCCTATCATTCTTGCAATTTCTGTACGAGAATTTATTATTCTTTTATTTTCAAATCTAATTCTATTATTCTCTTGCCCTGAGCAATATTCTAAAATAATAGAGAACCGTGTGGGAAAAGCTATTCGAAAGTCTGTCGAGCTGGAAATTGGTTTTTTAGTGATATATATTTTAAGCCGGCTTCCCTGCACTGCCCATATCACCTTTCATCTGAGATTCCAGCTTTGACTGTGCTATGTTGAATTAACAAAATTGATGGTTTTATATGTATAAAACCGTGGTCTAGAATCCATGCACTCGGTAACGAAGCTCAAGCAAGTACGAAGTACACCAAGTGTACGCAAGGATTGGTTCAAAGCGTTTGCACCGCAAACATATTAAAATTTACCGTTTTATGATTGAGCTCAGCCTCTGATACTTCTCGATGAAATTTTCAATCAGAAAAGCAAGGAATATTTACCATTTCATCGGAGCTAAAATCTAAATCATAAAGTAAACTCTTTGCTGAGAGAGAAGCTGTACATTTCACTCTGATTTTACGCTCAATCTACAATCAAGATAAGCAGTTATGGAACCGAGAAATGCCTACGAGCAGAGCCAAGATCAGGAAAAGGGTTGACATAGCATGATTATCGTGCCAGGGCCAGTATTTCGCAAGAGAAAGTACTACTCGACAAACTATTGCACGGTATACTCGTAAATTTCACGTTTTAGCCTTTCCATTCTGGCAGAAGGGACAGGTGTAACTCTAACGAAATGCGACAAAAAAATGCAAGCGGAAACAATGAGTCCGATTCGGTCAAAGCTCGTTATTCGTATCCACCGACCAGGAAGCCAGTTTCCTGACAATAACTGGATATTTCGCACTGTCGCGCGTTCATCCGTCTCTCCCAATTTACCTCGGTCGACCTATCAGATTTCAATATAACTGCAAAAGCACAACGATCAATGGAATCGCTTCTATTTTCCCTGATGCCTCGATATTCGAATAATAAGGAGACTCGAGCAGAGACTCGATAATACGAGCATCGAGTATTATGTGCATTGAATACCGTGTAGGTACAGACTCGCGATAACAGGGAACAATACGTCGACAACATTATCGTCATGCTACGATGACACGTGTACCACCCTCCTGGTGGTCTGTTTCTTTTTTCTTTTCTTTTACAAGTGAAAATTTGATGACAGAGATTCGAAGAAGTAGATTGACGAGTTTCGACGAAACGAGCTGCTCGTTTAGTAATTTCAGGCTTCTGGATATGGTATTATATTCTGACAATTTTAGAAGCACCATAACATTATGATTATCTTAAGGAAATGGGAGGCTACAAAGATATGGCTTCGGTTGAATATAATTTGAATTCGATGGTATCCGGTTGGCAGTTACGTCTATACAGTTTCAGCCATCATTTCCCTGATTTTAAAGCTCATGGGGAACGTTTTATGGATTGTGATTCTACTTCCTTTGCCACCTACGTTGTCTTAAAACAACCAGCAGACCGACGAACTTTCAAAACTCGCTTCCTACACTTTGCTTTTACTCAATCGTTCTTGTGACATCACTGCCTTCTACGGCTGCATTACCCTTGCGAAAGCAATCACTGTAATTTCGGCTTCGATCACGCCCTCTAGGAGCCGTGCGGATTAAGGCCAATTTGAAACAGGTGCGGCGAAACGATGCCAGCTCATTTGGATTTAAGAAAAAATGAGATTTTAACGATGACTATGGCTCGTTTCTCGCCGGCTACGAATTAATCGTTAAAAGGCTCTGGTATTCTCATTGAATTCTGCCGTAAAAAATTACTCCCGCTTATGAGATACAAATTGTCTGTAAAGTAGTACAAGTAAAAAAAAAGGAAGAAATATGAATATATTGAATATTTCGTACTGCTTCAATTTATCATCCAATAATACGAAACTTTTATAATTACCATTTCATTTTTCCTGTTTGCACACTACGGAACCACCCTGCTTTTTAATATGATTTCACTCGACGAAATGTTTCAAACAGAGGGATTATTTGCGACGAATATTTGCCTCGATAGAAAGACAGGTTGAAATTAAAACCAGCTATATTTCGGATGATCGTACATATGAAAATTGGAAATTGGAATCTACTAATATTAATTTCGAAGCTTGTTTCGAGCGAGACCGTGGCTGGCTAAAAGAGAATAATGGATCCAAGGGAGAAAAAAAAACAAAAAAGAATCGCGACTGAAAATACACAGCACTTTGAGGATTGACTCATGCAATAATTTATATTGCGCGGGTCACTATGCACCGAGACTATATTTAAGTGCAGTGCATCGCGTTGCTCACAAGACAGTATACGTTCCTCTTAGGTTACTGTCCTTTCCACGGACTCCCCCCGACGAACGAGAAAACGCCTTTACGCCATTTATACTCCACGTGCAGAAGTCGTGTGGGTACCTTATACTTCGAGTTACCAACACGTGCCTTTTACGTGGAAACGTATAAAGCGTTTATGAAACGCTCGAAACCGCCTTCCTGGTATACACCAATACACGAAAACTTGGCATCGTCCTAAAGTTCCTAAATGGACACAGATACATGTGTGTGTGGCTCTATACCCGCCTCCAAAAATAATTAAACAGTCCGTACGTACACTTGCGTAAACAGTCGAATGAACGATCGAATGAATTTTCACGAAAGATTCTATATTTGCTCGGAAACGCGGAACGTAATAAGTACGACTACACAAAATTATTCGTGGAATAGAGGATTGGTTTTAATTTCTTCCATTTCTGCTCAATTAAAAGATAACTCTACCTTCAAATATAATATAATATATAAAATAACAGTTATTAACTTTTTACCGAGCACAATCTTTAAACGGATTTTAATGAAATATTTATGTAATATTGGTGGTTTTTTTCGAACATACGTTAGTAACGTATGTACATATAAGTAAACGTACGTTCCGATCTTACGATCGATGAGTTCATAAAGACTCATTGGTTTGAGCCAAAGATTATACGTTTCAAGCTCGTTATAGAAAGCCGATCGAATAAATTGGCTCGTTGCATATTACGGATGAAAGAGACTGTACTCGAAATTGCTAGTTGTCATAGAGAACTTTGAAAGATGGTTGCATTGCTTGTTGCATTTCCTTAAGAAGCTTTATCAAAGTACGCCTCGACATTAGAGTTCATCTTGGAGGAAACATTCATAATTGAGGGTTGTTCTGTGGATCTACGCAAATCAACGTTGCACGCTTAAGTCGTCGGTACGCACGTTTCTATTCGAATATGATAGCGCGTAGAAACTCGCACTTAAGATATCAAGCCCGCATACGTGCGTTCAAGGATCTCACATACGTTTCAACACTTTATGTGCTCGATCTACAAAAGGCAATGCTCGAGCGTGACTCTTCTACACTTGAAAATAGAATGTTTACAAGAATCACTTACTGTCTTGCAATAAACAAGCGTTACATATAGCCAATAAACTAGCATTAAACTTGCAGCACACTCTGAAAGGGGTGTGACCGAAGAATACCGAGTCCTATCCACGTTATATCTGAAATAGGAATGCAAGACTGCGCGATGCACGAGCAAAACCGGTTAAATATTCGATCGATGCACCATGCAGATCCCCTGGAATTGAAGATTATAGGGCTTGGTTTAGTCTCTTGCTGTCGTTATATTTAACGAAGAATCAAGATGTGGATTTTTCAAAAGTTAAAAAAAGTACATATCGCTTACAGGTGGATGACTTTATTCTGCATCATCTTTAAGAAAGATTGGAGATTACATTATCCGAAACCTGTCATAAGCACTGCTCTTCCTATTAGAATAACCAGTAATGACTACCTAGAGATAGAGAGAGAGAGAGAGATCATAGCCGCAATATTCTTTTCATCTGCCATCGAGAAAATGAGAGAACGAGCTTGTGACATGTTATCGTCAAGGTAGCAAAGATTCTTTCGCAATCCTAGTACCATCCTAAGGCTTATTTGCAAAGAGTTAATAACGTAATGGGTAGAACGCTCGATTCGAAGCAAATGCAAATATTTGTACTCGAACGAGGCTCTTCTTCCGGTTTCGACACTGGTAATGTGCACTAATGTATAAGAAGGACTACAAACTTCCTGCCACGGTTCTAGTATATTTTTAAATATGAATCTCTCGCTATTCTTATCATTCTCAAGCTCAAGACCAACAGAAGGAAGTTTCGTTTTTGATTATTTATTTCAGGAATAGAAGGTATCTATCTCGGTGTACATATAACGCTATGGAACCGAGTTACTCGCTGATGAATTTTCCAAGGCTAATTACGGGCCGTCTAGGTCATAACTGGCGCGACGTTGATTTCGTTACCAGTTGCATGTCTATCTTCATTTGCGAGGATCGCAGAAGGGACTGCTTCTATAATGAAATCTCTCTCGTTGACTGCTTGAGACGGGATACTCCTTCCTAATTGCTGTTACGCTGTTAGCAGCACTTAGCTATAACTTCTGCTGAAATTCCGCGGTGCTTATTAAGCCATTTATGGTTCAGATGCTGATGTTAAGATTATTCTATAGAAATCTTAACATTTGTATTTCTATCGAATAAAAGGTATACACTTGATTTTCTATAGATATTTTTTTTTAATAAGGTCCTTTAAATACATGATTTTTTTCCTACGAAACTTTCATACATCGTTTATGATTTACCCTAAGAGAGGATCGTTCCGCGAAACTTGAACAAGACTATTAAGCTTTATCACGTCAGAATTACGCGTTTGAATCACGGATTAAAATGGATGAATCACGACCGGTTATGCCATGTAGTGTTATCTCACTCGTTATTGCCACAAGTTCTTTTTAGATACGGGTCTCTGTATGTATTGGATCAAGGTGTCGATTTGAGAGAATTTGGCTTTCGTTCTTGGGCGGACCCTTCTTTCCTACTACTATAAATCAAGCTGAATGCTTTTATCGGATGAATCTCCCTCTGAGATTCTTCGTTACATTAGAACTAATTTAGAAATGTCATTCAATCTGAGACTAGTTTCTGGTGGGGATGAAAGCAACATTATTATTAAATAATTATTATTTAATAAATTAATTGTAACACGAAATGGAGTGTGTGAAGTAGACGAAAAACCCAAAGCTTTTATGGTGAAATTTCATGAGAACGGATTGAGCTTTCCTTACCTTCTGGAAGGGGATGCAGGGTCACGGCAGTCGACAAACGTCCGCTTCCCATGGAAACGAGATGCGGTGCTTCCGTTTGTACTCGCAAAGCCCGGCCCGCCTCGCGCACCTCGAGACCGGCAGTTGCCATGCCTGTTAACAAAAAAGAGAGAAAAAAATGTAGACAGTCATTAAAATAACGAATATTCTCGAACGTAGTTTGGATTAGCATATTTTGTGGAATCCAGGTAACGCGGGCAATAAAGAATCCATTATCGATTAATCTTCTCAAGCTAGTAATTAGAATCTCATTTTTCGCCATGAAATTGAATTTTATTCTTGTAACGTCAAATGGTCACTAAAATCTGTTTCACCAAGGTAAAAAGAGAGCTTTTTTTTGTCGTCTCGGATATATTCCTTTGCAGAATCGAATACGTGAGGAAAAAATAGCAGTGTCGAGCGTATCTCTTTTTCAATTAACTTTTAATTAGCCGTGCGACACCGCGAGGCTGGGAAAAACAATTTGCGCAGGTGAGTTTTGTATTATTGCTTCTCGATGGGTTTTCATCAAGCGACCATTTGCAGCGGTGATATTGATTTTCAAGCGAATGCACTTGCAAAAATACCTTGCACCACCTAATAGCAGTAAGAGCAGTAATTCGCGAAGAGATAGAAATTCTCCGGATAAACCAGTAGAATTTACCTTTAGCTATAACGGTCGCTGGTTTAATAATCAATTTCAACTTTACCAGTATTTTTTCATCCCTCGGCGTTTGTTTCGAACGCGCGTGCCACTAGAGGCGTAAGTAATACGCTTCATCCACGCTTATAGTGTAGGAACCGAATAAAAGACTGTTGATGCGAAGAGATTCATTTTATTCCATCACAAACGCCAGTGTGCTTTGCCGATTAATCTCCTGACTGGCTATGCTGCTCTTCCTCTGAAAAGCTCAGCGGGCACTCCAAACTGTGAGCATTCGATTCAGCCAGTGACTGGCCTTCTCGCGAGCCACAATCGGAGCCAAAGGGACCTCTCTCTCGAGAGCCATTACTCCGAACGATTTCAACGGCCAGAGTGCGATCATCTTTCCTACTCTCTGATACCGTGGGCACCGACTAGTCAGATAAAAGAATCAGTCGAGAGAAACGTTGAATCAGAGTTAAGAGGATATCCTGGACACTCGAGAGTCCGACGAGAATTTTAATTAACCAACGAGCTTAAACCATTTGTCGAACATCGAGAGAGCAAAGATCTTTGTCAAAGGGAATATTGATCTCACTTGAGGTTACCAAGAGCCGTTGAGGATTAGTCAGAGATCGGAAAGCGATACGTTAACTATATCTTATCCTGGTAATTAGATTGTGGCACAGAGAATATACGACAATATCGTCCAACTTGTACCTAGCTTTCCAATTATATTATCCTTGCTCTCTTCCCACTCTCGCGAACTGTCAATTTAAATGAGGGAAATGCAAACTAGAAAAATCCAATTTATGACAGCATTCCCACTGGAGCGAAACGCAAAACCTCGAGCAGGATCGTGAGGGGTCTCTCATCAGATTCGGCTGCGGGAGGAGATAAAAGGTAAAAGAAAAAGCGTTCTTGAAGCGGAAAGGAAAGGAAGAGTCCGAAGAAAACCGGTCTTCCCAGGGAGGCCGACTCCTTTTTCTATTCTTTCTTTTTCACGCTTCTTCTCGTTGCTTCTTTCCTCTTCGACTCGACGGAGTCACGGGTCACGATAAATTAGCGTGTGCGCACGCTAGACACGTGAGAAAAGGATACGCTTTTCTCTATCTCTCTCTCTTTGAGGTAATTTTGATGCCTGTGTAATTTCACCGGATTTCTGCCACATGAACCGTGAAAAATTGTACCTTGCTGTTGGAGGATGTTCTGCGAAGACCATTAGGGGGATAAGCTAGATACTTTGTAACACGGATTGACGGAGTAGAGAGTTCTGTTTGCAGTACTCCACAAATGAGATTTCCTTGAATCCTGCACACGATTATACTTGGATGCATCCAAAGCTCAAGTAACTTCTCCGTTAGGATTAATTACCTGTATTTCCCCCTTTTGCTAATTAGATCCGTGAGAAACTACCCTTAATTGCGAGGTGAAACTGTAGAAGTCCTCCTCATCCTATTAGAATGTTTCATCAAGGAAAATTCTTGAATTATTCAAGCGTAATAACATTGTCAAAAATCGTTCCCTTGATATTACAGTTCAACGAGTACGAGTTTTACGATGAGCTCATGGTAAAATAATCTTCGCGGGTGAAGAAAGCAAAACGAGAATCGGTCGATGCATGCTTCTGCGTAAAGGATCGAGTTTTTAATAAGACGAAACCCAGGCAGCTTAATCGTGAAACTTAGATTACTGGACCAATGAAATCTGAGGCGACGTAATTCAACCAGCTTATGCCCTGCCCTACATGACCATATAACAAACTGACAACTCTCGTCGATTTCTCGATAGACGAGGTGCTTAGGAAAGCAAACCATGAATCGGTAGCGGGCTACTAAAGTTTCGTAGATAAGAAGCTAGCGTCCGCTTCAGTCACGAATGGATTTAACGGCAGATCGTTTCTCTGGGTCACGATAACCGGTCCGTACTGGCGTCTAGTACCATAAAAAATATCCGATAACGTCCAGTCGCATCGGATTACCAGCTGTTTAGCATATTAAACTGCGAAAAAGGTCGAGAGTTCTTGCAATTTGTTCCGGTCGCATTTCGATTATCTATGGAACTCGAACGATTATCCTACAGTTTGGAGTGATGATAATTGAGGAGGATAAATTATTTTCAATGCGATCTCAGCAGGAATTCTGTCAGCGAGACCTATTATTTCCCCCAGTGTCAGAGAGGTACGAGATAGGCAAAGTCCAACCAGCCGGCCTAGCCTAATGTGCTTAATTAAAGTTGTTTCAACTCGTTAAGATCGTTCGCACGGGATGAACAACCCTACAAACGGTCACAGTTGGTTTCATCCTCCGAACGAAGCGACAATTTTCATTCGTGCGAGCTTCGTTTTCCTTTATCTCACTTTTTCTCTAATTTTCCTCGGTTTTCAATCTAATTATCCCCTTTGCGCGAAGCTTTTTTACCAACTCCCTCTCTATAATAGCTGCAATCCGCTTTGATAAAGCTATGTGGGGAGCAATAATAGCGGTATTAATCTAGGGAAATATTATCATCTGAAATCGAGATGTGCAGGTCGAGGAGAAATTGCAATCCAGCAACGTGATCCCGTGGATTTATTCCTGCACTCGAGTGTATGATTTCCCCGAAAATCATCACTCGATCGACGTATATACATATTTGTACAGTACGCGTCGGTTTTGCTCGCAGCTTCGAATTTCCGATAAGATAATCCCACAGAGAGGGATAGCAATAAGCATGGCAAAAAAAAGAAACGATAATATAACGGCAGGATATTCGAGTGGTAAACCTAAGGGATTGAAGATGATACTATAGATTTCCAAACGAAGAATCACTGCTATTTCCTCTAATTATTCCTCTGTTGTTTTTATCTAGTCAAATAACGATAGTGGCATTGGTCAAGAATGATTTTCCAAGAATCAAGTATGTACTCTCTCGTCGACAGCTCTTACCACTGATGAACTAGAAATTGCTGAAACAATAATCGTTTGCCTGCAAATTCCTTGACGATGCCGCATCGGAGTAATTTCACCATCTACCAAGAGAAATAAACGGAGCACTGTGTAAACTTTATCTGGTAAGACTCCGTAATCTACCTGCCCACGTAATAGTGCAAATAAACGGGGAGATTTAGCGGCGAGATAGAGATTCAGTATTCTCATCGACCTTGCGCCCAATGGATTGAAAATATTTAGCGTATTTTAAATATTGTGTAATAGGATAATTACAGAGTAGACCGTTAGAATACTTTCGCGTACATTAACTGGTAGAAATACTCGAGTTGATTATAGATAGTGAACGAGCAGGTTCGGTGAAAATGGGCGAATGGTTAATTAGCAGAATTGGCGATAGCTTCCTGGTAAGAAGTAAACTGGTATATCGTATTTCATTCGATCTACACATGGGGTTCCACTTTCGACATTAGAAACACGAGTAAGCCACAGGTATATCTGCGAATAGAAACAATTGTCCATAGTGCAGCAAGCAACAAGTCCGCTTGAAAGATTAATTTCCCTTGAGAATTCTTTCTCCTTTTTCATTTTTTACAATGTCCCAAATTCCGCGGCGATTCTGATTTATTGATGCAGCTCTCTAGTGAATAGCATTCGTTCATTCCACGCATACTTGATGCGTGTTGAAATACACTCATAAATTTGTAATGAAAACAAATCTCTTTTTTTTTTTATTATTTGTAAATCTGACGCAGCCAAACAGTTTGGAATGTGTAGTATAATGTTTAGCACATGAAGTAGAGAGGCTTTTCTGCTTGTTATTTCTGGAGGATACCACCAGTGAGTTTGCCACGGAGATTGGAAGGTGGTTTATTCAATTTTGCAGTAGCCAAACCTCGCGTGTCACGTTGTTCTCTCGGTTCTCAATTAACGCCGTGGAATATTGGTCAATGTTTCGTCGTGAGTTCGATGCAAAAATAGCCAGGTTTGGGCAGGTGTTGAACAAGCCACACGTCTCTCGACGCGTGGTTTGAAACTTCTAAACGACGTATGCACCTGCCTGTCCGCAGGTGAACCAACGCGACGACAGAATTACCCGCACGCAATGTACGCGCACAGTTTCCATTAAATTTTGTTACCGGAGTTTATTCTGACCGAGGTAAAGTTTGTTAATATACTAGACGCGAGTTAGCGGGTGCTAATGAACGTTGAAGTTGTAAGTACTTGAACGGAAAGGGTGTTTCTCTTGACACCTTCCGGTTATAGCGATAGATTTTACGGGAAAAAAGATAGGAAATTGAAAGGAGATTTAAAGAGTGGTGAGAAAAGTACAGAAGATCTGACACGCGGGAGAAAAATGCTTTTAAGAGAATCTTCGAAAGGAGGTGAGAAGCGAAAGAAGAGCCACGACAGAAATAGTAGTCCTCCTCGAGAGTCCAGAGTGTCTCTTGCGTAAATGTATCCTAACACCTCGTCGCGTATACTGCACCTAGTCTCAAAATAATATTTATCCTGGAAATTTACGCTTTGTCGTTGCAACTACTCGAACAGGATTTGTACAGTTAATTTTGAAATACTCCTTCACGTTCTAATTCTATCGTTCCTTTTGATTAAACTTTCAATACGAAGAGTTTCGTTTCATTACTCGCCACTGTAGACGAGTCCATTTAAATATTTTCGTGTAAAGTAGAAACACAAAGGGCGCGACGATGATACTTGACTTAAATTCGTCGTCGCTTTTTATTAATCGACCTCGACAGGGTGCCTACACTCGTGGAAGTCTAGTGAGAAGAGAACACACCGCCAAAAGAGAAGTAGTAAGTGGTAAGATTGAGGCAAGCAGTGGTTTTTGAGATGGTCCTCGAGGCACCAAAGTGTCGAGGCCGTCTGAGAGGATCACTCGAACAACGCGAGTAGTAGGAGAAAATTGTGGTCGAGCCGACGCGAACCAATTAATCTTACTTTATTCACCATAGGATCGCTAATTTCCAGAAATACTCTCGGGAGCATAAGTGGTACTGATGACACTCTGAAAAATGAAGTCATTAAGGGCAATTCAGGGAAATTCTCCTCTTCCGCGTGTAATACTCTTCTCGGTACGAGCAAGAGTCTTCCTGCTTGGAATGATACATTTATCCTACTATCCAATGCTACGAAAAAGTTAATTCCATTCCAATGTATAAATAAATGTCAAACTAGTTACTCTATTTCATTTTATTTCGTTTGCTAGTCGTTTGCTACATCATATTTTCAACGAAATACCCTGAAGTTCACTCAAACGACGAATGCAATGCACATACATGTATACATGTATATGAGAGTGGTCATTAAAACCACATACTCTATGTGGCTAGTTTAACTTGAAGCAGGCTCGAAGCATCGCAACGAAACAAAAACCGCCGACAAGATTCGTGCGACTAGAGGGAAGCTTCTCCGACAAGCTGAAAATAGAGGAGAAGAAGAAGAAGAAGAAGAAGAAGAAGAAGCTAAAGGATGAAACGCTCGTCGCACAGATGTCGAGAAACCATAGTTACCGCGAAATGTTCGCACGAACAAGTGCCACGCGATACGATAAGCCACCCAACAGATATAATAGAGCTAGCTTTTCGCTTTCGTTATCTTTGTCGCGACTCGCTGGTGCCAGAGATTCGCGACAGCGAATCGTACAATTTTTTCTCTTCTGGTTGACGGAATTCAACAGTATGTATTCAGGGAGAATACGAAAGCAACAAGCTTAACAAGAACTTTTCACCGAAAGCTTGTCGTCAAAGTCTAAAACGGTAAACGAATTTTCTCAGCTAATAGGATTACGACTATGATGTTTCAGGGACGAGACGGACTGTGGAACCGCGGTGCTTATGGCGTTCGTGATACGTAAATACGAGAGAGGAGACTGCGCATAACGGTTAAATGAGGAGAGCTCGCGTCCGCTGAAATGGAGCCCTACTCGACCTTCGGTAGTATTCGAGCCACTAAAAAGGTAATCGAGAGTACTATCGAGGTGAAATACCTTGATATAGCTTGTAGCTAGTCTTCGTCAATGACGGCATCCACAACTTGATCCTTATTCAGTGAAGCACCCTACACGGCTTTTCTCATTTGGATTGCTCTTTCATATGTAGAGAAGATTTCCTTTTTTTTTCGCTAGAATTATTTATCTCTCTAATGGCTTCCACTTTCATAGATCTACGGAATAACGTTGGGTTTTAATCCTGCAAGAGGACGCAGGTTCGGATATACATTTTGTTTTGAAGCACTCGGTTTTTATCCGGGTCAACGCGTAGTTGTTGGGGATGGCTGTACACTTGAGCTTTGTAGGGAGTATGTGTGTGAGAGAGAGAGAGAAAGAGGGCCTCCAGTGCACTTTAGGATCCGCCTGTATATCCGACTGCATATCTGCACACGTGTGCACCGTAATTCGTGGCTCTCGTACCATGAGTGCCGGTACATGAAAACCTGACAATGGCACCACTCCGAAAGAAGAATTCAATGCAAAACTTGTTGAATTGTTTTATGAGTGTACAGATTTCTATGGTATACATATGGTTCAAGTGAGGATGAAACTTTTGTCCGAAACTCCTCTTCCCATTGAATAATTTTCGAGATGATTCTCCGATGAATGGATCCTGAGACAAAGCTGACTAAACATTTACAAATTCTTTTGTAATACGTTTTGAAAATTGTAGAAAGGAAACCTGTAAAATTGTAGTCGATTCTTACTGACACAATTGGTAATGGCAAGGATCTCTGACTACATCGAGCGCACCACCAAAAGAAGCCGAGCGAATCGTCGCTCGTGGAGCGTGCATTCTCGAAGAGACAGTATAAAGTCTGGATTATACTATCATTGGAGTTTCGTTATGTCTCTTTACTAAAAATTCTATTATAGTTTCTAGAATCTTATGACTTGAATTATACTACTGTGTAATTTAATACTAGAAACTGACAGTAATTAATGAGCATTTAGCGATACCAACGATAAGAATGAATTAACAGTAAAATACGTCTGGGTTCACTGAATATAGTTCACGTTGAAATCTAACAGCATGAATGAGAAAGAAAGATCATCGTAGATACTGATTTCTACTAGAGATGTAGATTGCGATATAGAAGATAGCGAGTCGAAGAAAATAGCGTAAGACAGCCTTAAAGTTGCATCTTGCCGGCGAGTGCAATGCGCGCGATGGCAGCGGATGTTCTATATGCGGTCGTACCGGACGTGCGAGGTCTGTACCTGACGCGCGCTAAAACTGTTTCTGTAAATAAACTCGTATCTGTCAGAGCTACCACCAGGGCGGTCCACTTCCTTTTTTCTTGGTTCATATTGTTCCAAGGAAATTACGAGGACACGACAGTGAAGAGCTCGCGTCAAGCTATATCGTACTCCTTTTGACTATATTCATGCACTTTACTTCCCTTTAACAGGTGAAACGAACCGGACAACCGCTTAGTCGAGTTAAAAAACGACGATTTCAATGTAGACGATATTTTCTTCTACACTTTATTTTGCGAGCGGCGTTTATCGTGTGTCAAATGGGTGCACGAGAGTATTAGAGAGGAGGAATACCGATAGTTTCTGACCTTCTCTATCGTATTGAAGGCAATTACGATACTCAAGCTTCGCGTCAATATTCATTGAAACTGGATGTTACTTTCCGAGTACTCACATATATACATGTATGTACTTCTAACTTTGTCAGTGTTATCGATTGTCACAGCGCTCAGCGCGATATTAACAGGAAGTGGCTCTTGGAAGAATCGTGGCTCGTAGAAAGCAAGTGCTCTTGTTACTCGAGCAGACACAAGATGCACGAGCACGCATATACGAATCTCTGTATATGTATTCACGTACATGTATATGTATATTGGTATCGGGTAATCTTTCGAAAACCGACACGACACAATGTTCGCGCGTTTCTACGAGAATTGGGACGCGAGTGGCGTCTTCGACAGACAATCCATTACCTTGACCTCATTGAGAGACCGTACCCGTATTCACCCGCATATCCTGCGTCGTAACGCGCAGAGGAAGTGCCATTCGTCGTTCCTCCTCACCACCGTCCAACCCTTTTACTTTACCGCTCCGTATGTCTTTGTGTATTTCGCTCAACCCTTTCCCTGCACCACAGTGCATTCGAGCCAGTGCACCTTTTTACGAATTTCTACCGCGTCATTATTCGTATTACTTACGTGCCATCTGCGACACATTCTTTGTATTAAGAGCAAAACGTTCGGCAAAAAGTGAAATGCGTACATAGCGATGCATTATCGGCTCAACTGGGAAAATCGCTTCGAGGAACATGGAAAAACCTGTTTGCGTATTTCGAACACACGTCAATGAGTTAATTATATTCCGTAAACAGAAGTTAGTTTCAATTAGAGGATTTCAATCGGATCGATGCGTACGGGAATTGACAAAAGTTCTATGTTGAGAATACATACATGTGCATAATGAATAGCGAATCCGACTACATACTGACTGGCTTATTAGGTTGGTTTCGCGCTGATACAATGCGATTACCTTGCATTATTATAAAGCTGCCACGTGAATAATTAATTTGCGGCTGGTGCTTCCTCGTTCCATATATTAAGATACAGTTATCTCACCGGTAGCATCGTCCCGTGATTCTAATTAATATAACAGCCGGAATAGCGAATTCTGCGGATATCCAGACCGCGTCGAGCCTCAAAGCCACAATCGTGAGCAATCTGTTTAACACGCTCGAACAGAGGCCGTACACGATTTAATCGCTCGGACAAATTGCTATTCGCGGCTCAATCCACATTCAATCTGATTGTGAGATCGCGGAAAGGAAATTATCGATTGGTCGAATTAGTCAATTGGGACAGTGTATGTTTCAACCTATTTGTATGATATACACATATAAAATAACTCCTACTTTCTTCTTTACTGTCGATTTCCTTGAGGTATGTAGCGCGGAAGAAACGCTGACTCGCCTCGACGCGTCCTTGCGAGTTGCGCGTCGTGGAATCTATAATCAACGAGACGGCAACTACCTTCGTGACAGGAGAAAAATCTGAAAGAGAGACTTATATTTCACGAGAGAGTGAAAAGTGTTTCGAACAAAAGAAATTTCGTGTCTCTACCAAACACTTGATACACATGGCAAAGAAGATAACTGACGTCACTAGTTTACGGTGGCGTTAATTGCTGCCAATAGGACAGAAACGTCGACCCATCCCGAGGCGAGAAGAGTTCCCGTACTCCATGATGAAAAAAAAAAAAAAAAAAACTATGTCGGTGCTGTCGCGATTAAGCTGGTTACGTCACTCCAGGCGATTGCTTGGAAAACTTTATGATGGGTCGACTCTAGCTGACTCGCGAGAGACCTACTTCGATAGTTTTATTCATTGATCACTGTTCTTGGAAGTAAACGATCGTTAGATTTCATTCCTGTCCCGAATAGGGGCGCGACTATACATTGAAGGGTTCGAATAAAGAAATAATTATATTGAAAATTGATACACGGTTGTATATTCTTCAAAGGTGTTTAGCAAATGGTCAGGCTATAAATTGTATAAGGTGGAATGTTCGAAAGAAATAGTCCCAGGTGCATCGCTCCGGATGTGTTAACGAGCTTCGAGAGCACTAGAGGTATCTTCCACGAGGACCATAAAGTTGTCTCCTCTTGCGATGGTCGTGGCGACGGGTTTAAACGTTACAGAGCCTATCCTGTGACGATAGAAGGGTCTTCTATCCGGAAGTGCAAGCTCCGTACGTTTTGTGTTAACACAAAGCTTTTCATCTTTAATGTTCGACTCGAGTGAACTAGACTCTATATAACAAGAATCCAGACAAATTCGTCTACGGTAGCCGACAGTTCTAAATATACAGGAGAATCAATGCATTTTCCATGTAACGAACAGTGAATTTCTTCAGTGTCATGTTACCGGTGCATTTGCCTCGACTTGTTCGGTGTATTGCTTTCACGGTGCACTCTGTCGGTGGTGTGTATCGCTTCCGTGATCATCCCAAGTGCCAACTACTAGTATGGCTAGTAACGGACGACGAACAAGGAACAGAAATTGACATGCGGCGGGTCGTTCTGCATAACTGTGGCTCCGCAACCGCAGCATTCTTCCAACGGATTATCATTATCGGCCTTCGTGATACTCAATGAATATCCAATGACTGGACGCTACGCGGTTGCCTGGTTTACCCACGCGGTTATCTGACTGCTATTCCTACGTGATTCTTCACGAGAGTCTCCGCGATGCTTTTTTAATTTCTCCTCATGCCATTTGCTGGCCGGACAAATATAGCCGATGATTAATTTCATCCTTCTATCGAAACGCTAGATTCGGTAATTGTTTTAATATTGCGTTTAAAATTTAATTTCTAATTATTGTTGATGAACATTGAATTATGTGGAAATCTATTGAATAATAATTACGCGTGGTCAATGCGAAAGTTGGCTCAAGAATGCGGAGCTTTGGAGAATTAATTGGTATATTCGCACTTGATCAAATTTTTGCAGACTTTCGCGTAGGATTAATCCAGATTTCCTTCTTTACATAATTCTTATCGTTCGAACTGACTGATAACATGTTTGGCATGTATAAATAATAATGAGGAGATCGACGCTGAAACAGTTTTTAATGTACTTACTGCCGCATAGTAACGAGGAACAGAGACATCCTACTCTATCCATTTCAACACTTTCCTAGTCTTCTACTATATTTCCATGTTCTTCTAGCAATCAATATCGCCATGCGCGAGCCCCGAAGCCCGCGTCGGGATATTCGAACGTGACATCGCAAGATAAAAACCGATTTCACGCGGATTCACCGAAAGCCGACGTGAGACTGAAGTTCCAGAGAATCTAGTGGGACATTAGGCGTGGGCATTTAATCGGTGCGTGGTAATGAACGAGAAGGCGAGTGTTTTGGCGATCAATCTTTTATTTTCATCACTGTATACATATATATTGTATATATGCTTGTCAATTCGTCTTTTACGTCTCCCGTATCGAAATATAAATAAAAATGAGAATATATCGATTCATAAGTGAAAAATAAGAATATTTTCAACACCTCGACTGTATAAAATTTTGTCCCAAGTACATACAGAGTAATTTTTCCAATCTCAAAACCAAAATAGCCATGTTTGCTATGTGTATATCTCGCAAGAGATAATGGGATCTTGCGAAATTTAAAAGGTAGACTTGGGTGGCTTAAAGTGGTAAAGTTGTATGGTGTACGAGAAATGTGAACTGCGTGGATTGTTTCTTCGTAGTCTGTTTGGCGGAGGCTGATATCTCGCCTCGTGCAAGCAAATATTTGCTTTTCCTTACGTGCCACTGACTTCTTACGGCGTTCCAAGATTTTGCACCTACTGCGCGTCACGATGTACATAGTACAGATACTGAGAGAGAACTGGATCGCGTGATGTTTTTTATGTAAATTTGAAAAAGCCAACTCTATCGTACATTACCATTATTACGAAGGTAAAAAAATTATTAAAAACGAAGGATACAACATAATTATCGAAAAAAAAAACTATTAGCTATTGTATTCCAAGTATGCAAATCATTAGCTGTTTGTCTTTTAGTAATTTGCGTGTGCTGTTGAATTAACTGACGTCAGTACACATACATACGTTTAACGGTGTTACAGCAAGAATCTTACGTGTATCTTTCAACACGAGTATTTCTCCGTTAAGTAGACCGAAATTATCGAGGTGAAAGAGAATACGACCTTCAAGGTCGCGAAGAACCAACTGTATTTGTACAAGTATTATCAACAGCTGAATCTTACTGACAAGTCTACAAAAACCCTCTGAAATAATATTTCGTAATAATGGAATTTGAAGAATTTTCATTTATTTAATGATACCTAGGCACCCTTTTGATATTCTTATTGAGCAATTGCATAAATTACGTGTACCGAGTGACAAGATTGAATCGTATTAAAACGAAGCTCAAATATTATAATTTCTTAGATAGCTAACAAAGTAGAATAAAATGGCCCGTATAAAGCGTAAGACGATTTCGCGTGAGTATTATGACTACTGCAAGCAATTAAATGCAAATGTCAGGTAAAAAATTAAATTCCCACTATAGTATGCATTTATTGAAGGTGCAATCGTCTTAAAACGCATTCGTCGAAATATCAAAGTACATAGAGAAAATATTGCGATCCAATAATGAACGGCATTTACGAAGAAGATCGCAATAAGTCCTTCGCTTTTCAGTAGCCTTAATAAAGGATCAATAAATTGGCAAGGGTCCTTTCATCGATTTGATTCAAGAGAATTTCTTTCCAACTGTCAAAGAAACTGGAGACCCTGGTCATTCCTGGTTATAGGAGATCACCCTCAGAGGTTGTTGAACTCGATTCATCTTTCAAGATGTCACGGAACTCTTAGTTCCTCTAAATACAGTACTTCCTGAGAAGAAGGCAAGCCTCTCATTTAGCAAAGCTCTTTGAAGCTCTTTTCTTCCAATTTCTACACGCAGTTTTACGAGCAATTTCGCACAAGCAATATCGTCAGAAAGATCTTATTGTATCTTAAAGAACTCTTCATGTCTCTAGACCCAAAGTAATAACTCGATGTAGAAAGCCTCTCAGATGATTTTCTTCATAGAACCATTCTAGGTACATACGCGTACATCCCACTCATCGAGTAACACTCTTATTACTGTACTGACGTGCCAATGATCTAAGCAATGCTTCGTTAATGCCCAGCTTGAATAATAAGGTAACTCGTTGCGAGACACGATTACAGGGCAAAACCGCACCCATCGCTCGGATCGGTAAAAAAAATCTCCTAGACATACCTCGCGAAGCGAACATAGAGAACCGTGAGCAATCGTTGAGAATGTAAAATAAGCCACTGTCTCCGTGATCGTAGATTCCATTGGCAAAGAATCACGAACGATTCTATCAAGGATTAATGTCATTTTTCACTGAGACTTTCGAGCTTTCCAATTGACATCATCCTGGAATTCCTTTTACATCCGTGTAGCGTGTATGTATTGTATACTCGAAGGAAATTCAGAATGCGATGTGAGTCACATCTATGGGATTTTCACTTGGAACTCTATTGTTCCATGAATAATACAGGTCGTGTATATTCATTGTGACCAAGTGTTTAACACTTGACCACAGTCGATTTCTCGTCATCGATTCGAGATTCAGGTTTCGAGATAACGTCGGTAATTTGTCATTATTGCCCAGCTGGATGGAATATGAGCCTCGGTTTGTAAGCCGATAAGACTGGATGCTAATTGCTTCGGAAATTCGTCGGATTTTCGAAGGCTTATTCTAGTAGCTCCTCGAATTGAATGTACGTCGACTACGCCTATGAATAGAGATGGTTTCCTGGAGATGGGTAAGCTCCTGGAATTGAGATGCATTATATGTACTTCGTACTTGATGTTTAATTCGTCCACGATAGTTAATGCTGTCTTGTTCTACCACTGGATGTTTAGACTAGGTTCGGATTTCTGATTTGCAGCTGATAAACTGGACTAGTTGTACGATCCACTTGTACGGCTTTAGATTGCCAACGGTTAGTGCCAATTAGCAGAGCACTGGAGAAACTTTCGAGGTTTGCCATATGCGAAAGAGGCTTTTAAATATTAACTTCTACTCGTTGGAAATATCCAAACTTTGACGATCTTCAAAAGTTCGTCATCTATATCTCTAATTGCGGAAAGTAGTTTGAAATTTATTGCTAGCATATTACTGCAATTATAAGTGCATGAAATTGTTGAAAAAGCAAGAAAACAGCGAAAAGGGTAGTAACCGTGGAAGATAAGTAAATAACGAAATGAATCGTTCGTTTCGAACTGTATTTCTCGTATCAAGAGACTGATTGATGCAGTCCAGCTACGTAGTAAGATTAGCTCGTCAAATTGTATTCGCAAAGTCCCTACGCTTTATTAGATTCAACGTGATTCCGGGTTGAAATGACGAATAGGATAAAATCAGGAAAAATTAAGTCAATTTCTTTCTGGCAGAAGTCGAACTTTCGTTCTAATATTCTCTCGTATCGCGACTGAAAGATAACTCGGTGACTTTAGCACGAGGTGCAAATTTATTGTCGCATGGAAACGAGATATGATAAGGGTTGGCACGGCCCCCCTCTTCCTCTCCTTTTCTTTGCCACTCTCTGTTTGCACGTCGACGAGCGCTCGGCAAATTGACACTGCCAGCCGGACGATACGAATTAAATATGTCGAGAGAGCAACGTTCTCTTACAAGAGTTTCTTCTTTCTTCTTATGTCAGTCATTTCCTTTGACTCGAGTATTTTTGCTCTTGAGCGCGTGCGAAAGGTCTTCGCGGTGAAATGTGTAATTAAATAATAAAATTGTGGGAAGACCGCGATAACACGATTCGTTTGGACACTCTACCAGTAGGCGATAATAATTGAGACATTTCGGGGGAATTTTACAGAGTCACGGTCACCATAAATATCTGAGGAATTTAGGGTACCGATAAGCTCTGATACATTTATGTCAGCTTAATGAGTTCTCAAGTGAATTTTATAATCCTACGCACACCACGAACTTCTATCGATCTACTCATTCCGACTGTACTAAAAACACACAAATGAACTGTGTGAAATCATCTAAATTAAGAATTAACTATGATGTTAGTCAGTTTCAGCTGACAATTCAAAATAAACCGAAAGATCATTTACGACACGTACATCATAATTAAAAAATCTTAAATCTGTCAAATTGACAGCTGAAATATCAAAGGAGTAAATGTAACGCGTTTAAGACGTTTCGATAATAGACTTCATAATTTAATAGTGACATATGTTCAACGCAATGGCTCACTAGAATGATATAAATCATTCGAATTATTTTAATCGTTAGTAAACGTCCATTTTAATGCATATGGTAATGTCCAACAAATATTCAAGCATAAAATCACTCCTCCGAAATGTCACTTTAAAATTTATGAAGGAATCGCAAATAATTTATCAGATATCCTTCCTGTTCCCTTTCGATGTGCGTCGCGCAGCATTGACGCAAGGACGATTAACAACAGTAGTGAACTATTGTAAGAAGAGAAGAAAACGTTCCGCAACGTGTGCTGCTTTCGATTAATAGTCCATTATAACGTCTTCGCCATTGACATATCTTAGGCGACCTCATCATCAATATACAGATATAGAACAGAGTTAAGCATTGATACCTATTGCAACTAACATCGTATTGTTCAACTTCCAATATCCTAGAGGTGACTCTTCTCTTTATTCCCTCTCAAAGGATCAGATCCAGAGAATTCGGAAGTTTGTTCTCACCTTTTGGGTCACTAGTTCCTACAGCAATTCTCTCTGTAGAAATTTATCTCGATGTACCAAGCAACCATTGACGTCTATCTATTAGGATGTCAGGGGATCGATGACTCAACTGACTCACACACGGAATGCGATAATAATTAGACGACCAATTTCTCGGAGCAAAGATTATGGTCTACTGATTATCGGATTTGCCACTTTATTACGAGCAACTCTGAATTCTGGATTTCTGCTGCGAGCTTCAAGCTCGTCGAGTTTCTCATTTGCGAGTCAACGTATATTCGCACACTATGTGTTCATGCTTATGCCACAAGTACGAGTCAAATAGACAACTTGAATATTATGATCTGGTGTGATAAATCTCTCGTTTCCCTCTTGGATTCCACGAATAGTAACCGCTTTGGTCGCAGATACGAAATCTCGCGCGATTCAGTCGACTTTCTCTCGTACGTTGTATCGTGTATTTCGTTGGATTTCGTAATTCTCGAGTATGTCCATGGCATTCCATAGAGCAAAGCTGATTTTGGTAAAGTTTTCGCTTCTGTTAGTGCGAATCATAGAATTACTGATTCTAGTGTGTTGTTCGATTACTTTTCGCTTGGCTGGAGTTACCATTAGAAATAAAACACCACAATTCTCGATAATTCTTTTTTGTTCCGCTACGATATTCTTTATTTCTCTTCGATAGAATAGGATTACCATTAGAAACGAAATACCGAGGCGTAAGCAGCGTTATTTTTCCGTCGGTTCTGGATCAGCCAGTTCTTCATTGAGCTCAGTGAGTCCTTGATTAGATGAGATTCGCATTATTCGAGAACTTTAGATCCGTCCTTGCACTTCACCAACCGATTTCGTAATGCAATTGCGTAAGAGAGCCGTGCGGCTATTGCAGGAATTTTGTTGAAGCTGATCGGAGGTTTTTCGCGTAAGATGAGCTACTACCAGAAGACTGTGTTTATTGCGTTAACCGATACGATAGCTTTTTGCTAATAGATTATAAAATCTTTCTAAATATGAGAATCTTTTGATATTAATTTTTCTCACAATTATAAACATTTTTTGATTGACTTTTCCTTCAAGATTGTATCTTTACTATATTATAAAATAAATCATATTTCGGTGAGTATAACGTTACTCGTATGTTCGATAAAATTGAAGCTGAGGTAAATCTATACAGCAGTAAGCTCGTCAAAAGTTAGAAAATCTGGTTACTGTCGTAGAGGAAGAGTCTGTGTCCTGTAAACGGCGCCGATACTTTTCCGCGGAGACGACGACGACGGAGGCGAAACTGGATCCCGCTCGTCCAGACGGCGAGAGTGATAGCTCTCGTCGCTGCGAGCTGCGGTATTGCAAAAAAAGGACGAGCGATCCTGCTACGCGAGAGACGATACCGAGACAGAAAAAGAGGAAGAGAGAGAAGGAACCTGGTCTGGCCTCTGGGAATCTTGAGTCTCACGATTCGCGTCGTGTCTTGACCTTTCGCAAGCAATTGTTCATGAGATTCTTATTTTTACATCGAATATGTAACACTTTGTCAATCACTTTTTTTAGATAATTTTCAAACAAAATTCTCTCCATGTTTCTTGTCTTACCATAAAGATATTGAATTATTTCACTACATACATACTTTGTTTTCCGTTATGTTCCTCGCTTTAAATCTCGTTTTCAAACTCGAATTCTTATCGATTTGATAAATGTTATAAATTACAAGTTATTGGTAATCTATTCAAGAGCTAGGGAAAGTTGTTTCCCAATTGAGATAAGAGTTTTGCGAATAGCAACGCTTTCAATGCAAAAACCGAAAGTCTCGTAGAGAAAAGGAAGAACCAGTTTGAGATGATCGCAGGAAGTTGTAGTGTGCGGTAAAAAGATGTTTACGTGACCGTAGCTAGTAAATGAAAGGAGACGAATCGTAAAGGGGAAGCATGGACTACAACTTGGTAAGAAATAACGTCCTTGGAATTAAACGAGAGTGCCGTAGCCACTCTGAAACACAAGCTTTTATGAAATATTTTTGCGTGCATCACGCAATTCCTCCTGATGGAATCCGTCAAATTCAAACATCGAAAGATTCGCTATTTCTTAAGCCAACAAAAGTAATCGGTTGAAAGCGTCGGTCTATATTTAAGTTACTAACGAAGAAGCGTATTAAAACCATCGGAATTATCCATGAGAACTGATCACTCGAAATAGATATCGAACAGCAAAGTTCAATATCACGAATTCAATTAGAGTGTCTGATCGAAAAAGCTTTTAACTTGCAACAATTCTATGGTGAAATTGTTATCGAGTTTCAATTTATATTACAATTCTTTAATATTAGTTACGAAGGACAATTATTGTGGAAGGAATATATAGTACATATACAACAAGACTAGGGGGGAGTTTAAAACTGTGCGTAAGGATTGCAGACAACCGAAGGATGTATGGCTTCCTCATGGAACATGGAATAACACCCCAGCATACGGGAGCATCAAGCAAACCATCATTTTGCATGGTAAGAGAAAAAGAAAATACTAGGTAGTTCATACATGTAAATTTAATAGTGAATCCGATTTAGCATTATTCGAATAAGGGCAAGGGCGCGACGAGGAACAAAGCTCTTTCGATCGTGTGAACTTCCCGAATGAATAATTCAAAGTCATGCAACTGCGTGCTAAAGAGGAAGTTAGACGACCTTCGACGAACATTTGGGTCTTCGGGGAATGCAAGCAGGTAGATACGTATACCCCAGGTGCTTCACGGATTTCTGAATCCTTCGTGGTAGGTTTTAAAACCCATTTAAAGGGACGAAACATAATACATCACTTCCCTCGACGAGGCCAGTTTCGTGCTCCATTGAAAATGGTATTTTTTGCAAGCAGATTCACGAGGAAAATGAATTTCACTCGTGAAGAAGTTCCAAGCCTCTTCAACTAGGTATGTTAGCTTGGTTTCGTACAAATGACCATGTAGCAACCCGCTATTATTTAGTGGTTTTTCTCTCAGAACTTGGAACTTAAAAAATTCTACCTACGTACTACGTAACTACTCTTTAACCACGACATAAACTACTTCTACCTTTCGACTAATTGAAACGTGATTTACAACTATTCTCGATGTAGCTAGTTCGGAGTATTCTCGACACTAAACGAACCGATTCGATGTTATCTCTGCGAGTACCTTTTTCTTTCTTTATCTACTTTCCGAGAAAATAAAGAAAATAGTGTACATAGTGGTTTATCTTATCAATAAAACTACATATTCCTCATTGATAAGTCTTTGGATCAGTTTCGTGTTACACTGATCCTTGGATTCATCTACATACCAAAGACTGACTTTCTAACAGATGCAAGCTAATGATTAAAATTGCTGATTCTCAGAAACAAAAAAGTAAAAGATATTTCACCTGTGCGAACAGGTAACATACCTTCTCCACGATGACTAATTTTCACAGATACATGAGCAACAGTTCCAGTGACTGTGAAACAGCAAAGAAAACTTATATTGTACAGCATAATGGAATGGTTAGATCGCGGTTACAACGCATTACGGAGCAGTTTTACGATGGGACTGTTTTTTTTCCTGCGTGTTTTACGAAAGGCGAATAATGACGAGAAAATCGAGCTTGAGCGTAGAGAGCACCGTCAGATCGTATTGTCCATTACGCCATTGCATTACGGTTATCCGGGCATGAAAGGAGCTCTCGGGGAATCTCCAGTCTGTGCGTGAGTGCTACATAGTTCAAAGCTGACATGGTTGCGGGGATGTACTTGATTGGATATTACCGATAAGCAGACTACACAATTGTAGTAATCGTATCCTTGTCCGGAGGATGTAACGGCACCTGATGCCGCTTTTGTCATTATTGATCCAAATCTGTGGCTGACATGGAAACAATAAGCGGTAAATCCTCTTAGAATATCTATTAAATTAAATCAACCCTCTGTATGTTTACAGGGAATATTAAGAGGATAATACTTCCGAGAAAAATAAGTATTTATGAATTAAAACGATTCTCATAAGAAAAATATAACTAAAATATTGGTATTTATTTGCCGTCGGTGACCGGCGTAGGACGAGAGATCTATAGAAACGTAGCGACTAAAATTCCTCGTGCTCGAGAGCATAAGTCTTGCGAATATTGAACGTACTATGCATACCGCAAACCGGATTCCGATCAGCGCATATAATTCCCTCGATTGAACCAGATTGGTAGAGATCTCTCTACCACATTTCACTGGAAATATTCATCGTAGCCCATCGTTCAGGCACGTCATCGCTATAAATATCTCGATCATTATCGCTGATCTAGCAGAATATTTTCGGACATTTGAAACGTGTGTCACGTACGAAGTTTACATATTTCTCTGTATACACAGTTTTTCCAACGCGCAGTTAACAACTTGATTTCTCGCCATCGGAGAAGTGTATAGAAATACGAGGTGATTGCACTTGACTCGAAACTGAGACCCTTGAGAGAGAAAGAGAGAGGAAAAGAGAGAGGAGGGAGAGAAAAGTTTACAAGAGATCAAACGACACCATCCGCTTTTACGAGTCACCTCTGGTGGGTCCTATTTGCCTGTTCTGAAAGTAACTTCGTTGTGAACCATTAGCTAACAGGTACCTGCAAGCCAGGTAGAATCAAGGAAAAGCGAAACTTTTCCTCTGGAAAAGCTAAAGGTAAATGCCGCTGTATCAGACTCGTCTCTTGCGACCACCCTACGAAAATCATTGCGGTGAGTCAGTCTGAGTCACTTAATCCATTTATATCCGCTTTAAGACACACGATACATCCCACCGTTACCGTTTTAAAGTAACGGTCTCGCGGGTAAGATTTTCCCCGGGAATTCAGGATATACCCAGAGCTCATGGTATGGTGCGGCACAGCGCGCATCGCTCTGAACTAGCGGTACGAAAGCACGGCCTGTTTATTGTCTTGACTTGACTGTTACGCAATTTCCATGGGCACTCGTGGCAACCTTGGTCATCTACCTCGGTCAGGTGTTGGTGATATGTTATGTACTTGGCCTGTCGTGGTCACTTGATTGGTAATATTATTGATAGAACCTGCCCTCGTGTATAGTAATACATACTCGTATTTATTTAGTTACATTTTAATTATTTATCTACCAAAATAATTCATCAATTTTTGTCTCAAGTCATTTATTATTTATTTCCTGGATAATGTTACCGAAGTATCTGAATATAAATATTATGCAAAGTTATGATTTAAGCTTCAATTTGTACCTTGTAATATTTGTTTTAATAATATGTAAATAATTTCGGCGCAAGCAGATAAATTGAAGTATTGCATATATAGTGTGTGAATATTTTTGTTATTTACTGAATGGGCACAAGTGGAGAGACTCGTCGATGTCTCGTGCATTTTATCTCCACTACGATCGGTTTGTATATTCTAGTAGCTATTACTCATCGAAACGCCTAATTCGAGTAAGTAATCGTGCGGTATGAGAGGCATTTAAATATATTACTCCATCTCACAATGCTCGATAACTAAGAGAGCTCGAGTCGCTCGATAAATCATGTAAATTGCTGCGAGCCAGACACACTGCACTTCTCGATCGCATGTACCCTACACACCTACCAACCGATCCTACATGATTCTGACAAGGTGGTACCGCGAATTCGAGCAACTTCGAGATATAAATTTCCTCCATTCGCGATCAATATCGCGGTTGCAATTATTGCTCGTATTGTCGCGTATCTTGGCACGTGTGCGGTTCAAATTGTCCAATCAATTTTTCTTTTCAATCTCTATAAATCGTTCGACATATTTGCCTACACCACGTGTGTCTTTTCAATTATAAAAATAACTCGAATAAATATATTTATCTAGATTTGCATAATTCCAATATAAAGACTAAAGATTTGACTTGAAACTTGAAGAGTTTTTTGATTGTGAGACTGCTTTTGTGATTACTGATAGAGATCTAGCGAAGTGTGCGTAACAAAGGTGAAGGCACGTTCCGAAAGAAAGCGTCTCAAATTCAAACCTGTTTGGTAAAGACTCGAAACCACAGTGTATAACGGTTATCGACAGATTCTACCACAGGATTTCGCGACTCTGGAAGAATGGCAACGGTCAAAAAGGGGGAGTTTGATCTCATGGAAATTCTTGAGATGTAGCTAAGGCTTCTAAGGTGTGGTGTGGCTCAAAGTCCGACAGTCACGTCGCTACCTATGCTCGTAAATAAATTCCTTATTCGATTCTATGCTGGCGTGCAACGGCCTATACGTCTTCCGGCTGTTGTATTGAGATGTCAAGCGTGCTTGATGCATGGGGAAAACCCTCGATGGCAATTTTTATTCTGTTCACGAGGAACAATGCGCTAAATGTCGAATAAAGTCACGAAATGTCGACGATCACCCAAACACGCAAAAAACTCGAGCATTCTTTTCCAGTAATGGATCTGTTTCCACGAGACTAATGTTTATTTAATTTTCAAAAAACAACGAATTTTTTAAATGAACTGTATTATAGTTTTCTTTCTCAAAAATGATTTCGACTCAAGCTCGATTCGAGTATAATAATTCGTATCAGCTGTCCTGACATGCTGATCACTATTTTGTATTGATAGTCATTGATGCAATTGATACAATGGATACTGGGCCGTTCGGATGGCTGTGCTAATAACACAAATGTGACACGTGTTCAAGCTGGTTCAATATTCATAATTTTTATAAAATTCACCAATGAATTGACCTTTGCCGCGAATCGCGATTTATGAAAGGGAGACACGTGTGTAGTATGTTGCATGTTAGCTGACCCTATTAATCTTCTCGCTTTTATTCTCGAATGGGTCACAACACGCGAGAAGTTTCTCAGACGTTGTTCCACGGCACAGAATTTATGAGGAGTGCATTTTATAATTGATATTAATATCTCTTAATTTTTCCACAATGTAGTAAAAGATGAGTTCGCGGTACTTACACTGGAAACTTTGATCGATGAATCTTACTAAATCTAGTAGATACAACAGGTTTTCCAGAAAAATTGGAAACCTGCAAAGCTTCACTATATTTTATTTAGAAAAACGAAATTGAATTCTCAATATGATAAATTATTTTATATTATATCCTTCGCATTGTACCATTAGCCATAGTTTAATAATTTAGTGAACATGATATATATGTTAGTATGATTCATATGTACATGTATATGGTAAGGTAATCATCCATTCGCGATGGTTAAGACGACGTGATAAATGAAGTTAATAAATCAATCAAGAAGCACAAATGATTCGCAGTTTATTAAGCACCAGGGAGATAGGGTGTTTGGTGGCCAAGTAATAGTCAAGTACTAGCTTAACTGGAATTCGTATAACGTAGGAGAAATTAGAGGGTATTAACTTAGGAGCAGACATCGATCTGCTGAACCACTTGTTGCGCAAGACGTCCGGCTCCTTCAATAAAACGTAACTTAGGTACGATCGAAAGAAATCACGATTGGAGCTCGCGAGGTATGTAGTGAAAAAAAAAAAAAAAAAAATAAAACTCTTGCTTCGAGAATCCTCGAAAAGATACACAGAGTGTTTACAGTTCATAAAACTCTACAACTTCGGTTTCCTTCAACTCACCGAGACACGTTTGTCTCTAGCGTCAAATAAATTCCTAAACTGCCGCCGAACTGATTGTGAGTCACCAGACGTCTATTGATCTGAAAATTTGCCAATTTTTGGAACGAATCGACTGAATGAATTCCTTTTGATATTAATTTAACATTGGAATTACCGAAGTTTATTTCTATCTAGATCTAATTTTACTGCAAATTTCTAAAATAATTTTAGCTACGCGAAATAGTGGGATTAAGAGAATATAATTATTTTAGACATACATATATCTTTTCAAAGGATTTTCAAAGGCCACGTTGCACAAATAAGAAATAATTAACTAGCCATTATGACTGCTCCAGTAACTCTATTGTTAAAAAGCTCCACGGAAGATTCTTAACAAACCGAGTAGCTTCCAGCGAAAACAAAGGAAAAAGAAACAGTCGAAACAAAAGGGCAGGGAGAAATTGCGTGACGCAACGAGCAGGCATAAAGGCAATAGAAATAAATGACGTTAAATTGCCGACTGGCTCCTTTTTAGCAGCTCTTGCTCTCGACGCGAGATCCAATCAAGTTGAATTTCGTGATGAGATCGCCAATTCTCGGACTATCCGTCATCATATAGAAATATAGATTCGATAGCAATAGCCCTCAGTTCACCTTATCAAAGCGATACGAAGGTTCACTATGTGACGTTGCCCCAAGAGATATTATTCCTCGATTAGATATACGCAACTTTATATGAACGATATTGTTACATACGTGTACCTCGCGTGAGGAACTCAATTTGAATTTATATCGGTTCGGCTCAATTGGATTTCGTTCAATTTCGACAATGCATCCCCAATTTATGCGAACTTTGATTTAGAAAGTTTTATCGATATTTTTCACCGAATCTACTGCCAACAGATTTCTCATTAGCGGATGGCTCAAATTACTTTTTGTTAGACTGTGATTCCGTTATATCATAATTTCAGACACGATTACATTTTCAACTTTTCTCAGAATATTGCTTTTTTGATAGATACTTTATGAAATGTTACGTATTGTAATGGGGTTATAAAATTAGACACAGAGCTACAGGTGAATACGACGCGATATATAACACGCATTGTATGTACATACGTGGAACGTTTACCTAGATCTTATCTCTCTGCACTTCCAAGGTTACAGGTACTAAACGAGCAGGTGTTTTAATTCTATCTGGCAAAATAGAACACTTATTCTCGATATTGAAACAAGAACAGTATTTCAAAGAAACCAGCATTAATTTCACCCTTTAAACTATATCTACCAATTACCATTCTCTAACCCGCATAAATACAGTTTGAAAACAACTCATGGTGAGTGAAAACAAGTGGCATTATTCAGAGTGGTCTGTTTACATCCCCACTCTACTCTTTAAATCTGAAAACCAGGACAGAAGCTTGGTAACAAAACTACGTAGTGGGAGGAACTTAATCTATGCTCTCGGATTGAAATCTATGCCCGGATTCGACTGGTATACGTAATGAGGAGAATTAGGGTCAGTTCGTAAGGCCAGATGAGTGTGAAAAACAGGATCACGTGTAGTCCAGACGATTGAAGCTTCACGTACGTAGTATGTACACATAGTGTGTGTTATTCGTGTGAGGGCCGTGCAGCTGGTCTAAAATAGACAAGTCCATTGTGCGTCTCGGCGTGGGGATTCGACAATGAAAGGAAAGGAGAAAGGGCATGGGGACAGTGCAAGAGAGAGAGAGAGAGAGAGAGAGAAATATTGAGAAATAAGGGGGAAAGAGAAGAGACGGAAGAACACGCGGAAAATCGATCGGGCATCTGACTCACGTTGATGATCTCTCTACCCGAGAGAGTCCCGACAAAACGCACGATTATTTCCCATATCGGCAAGGTCACGACCTCTACTAAGAATCGTGACTCGACTGCACGTAGAATGCTTGGTGGCAGGTCGTTGCCATCGGCTCGTCACGCTGCAGCTACCCCGTTTTATGTGACCGGTTTTTTCGAGCCCTTTCTATTATCGTTAAAATACGCTCGGTACTACCCGATGCGACGCTCTACGTCCGGTTTACTATTTTAGGTACTTTAAGGTACATATACCTATTAGAATGCTAGCTGATGAAATTTTCTTAATGCGTGCTGCGTTGGTATCGATATTGCAACAAACTCTATTATGCCATTATGGCAAACTGTATTATGTCGGCACTAAGTGCTGGAGTAAAATTAGATTATTTGTTGATACAGGAAGTCTAGCCACGCACGAGACAGAATATCGTTAGAATTCGCCTCAATTGATTTAGTTACTTGGCAAGGTTGCAAAGCTGAAATTATCCTTAGTTCTCACGATAAATGACGAAAATAATATTTGAACATCGGGACATATCTGAATTTATATCTTTATACTCTAATATAGAATCTCGAGAGAATTGCAAAATCTGTTATTGGTCTATATCGAGCGTATAATTTTAATCAACAGTCAAATAATAGAATTATAAAGGAAGTGAACGTGTACTACTTTAAGACTGATAACCTCTGTATTCGTTATGTACTGTTGTATTAGATAAATATCTAACATATTAAGTGAAGCAAGTAAACTTATTTTCATTGCGATATGCCATTTATTATAGTAATGACACATACAAAATTTGCTTAGTTAACTCGTAAACACTACATCAACATTATTAACATTAACTAAAAAGCTATATGCTTATCGGATTATAAAAAACTAAAGGTAGGTTTCTTTATTTCGATACATATGCCGCATAAATCAGGTTTATTACAATACGTCGATACATCTTGATAATGTAATATTTATAACTTAGCTGAAAGATGTATTTATATTTCGAGTGTAAAAAAGAACTTATCACAAGGAAAAAAAGCACAGATCCGTACAGCAAACAGTTTTTATTACTGAGCAAGGTTAAAAGGTATACGTGCATAAATCAGTCATGCTCTGAAGATTAACGTTCCAGAATCCCTTTGAAAGTTGACGATTTCACCGTGCTGTTCGTTTACGAGGGTCGTTTCGCGTCCACGATAAGCTATACCGAACTCTGAGTGGCCGGTTTAGGTCTTGATTCTATCACGGACAATAATAATGTGTTCCACCGGTTCCGAGACGATCCTGAGCTCCACTCAACTCGTAAGACTACATAGGCTATACATATAACGTATAGTGCCCCAAGAACGAGACATGTTTTGCATGACACTTTGCAGCTGTCATTCTCAACTGACGTGTCAGTGTCAACAGCCTTGAGCTATACAACCTTACTTTAAACTCTAAACACTTTGAATAAACAAATCGTAGAATTCCGTAGTAAAAAGAACTTTGCCTAGTATAGTGCTTAAACTGCCTAGACCTCAATTTATTTGCTAACCTCAGACGTACATTATATTACTACAAAGATCGTTCCTTTGTTCGGTGTCGCCCGAAACGTCTCTCAAATAATGCGTTGTAGGCTTGAACCGTCGAAATAGTGTGCTCAATTAAACTAATTTAAAGTCTACTGTGTAACAATCAGCATCATTATTTTTCAAATGATCTCCGTCTAGTAAATATTTCTCAGGAAAGCAGATCATGGGCAATCCCTCGTAATAGAACGGTTTAAACAGATACTTACCGGTATAGGAGGGGGGCACTCCGTGTGGTGATCGAGAATCCAATCGCAGGATCGTGGAGAGCCGGCGTCCCAATGCACCAAAAGTTTCAAACACTCGTAGAGGCGAGTCGAAGCTTGCACCCGACACAACGAGCGCTCGATCCGATAAGTCTCATACTAACGATGGTCGTTTGGGTTCCTTGCACTTACTACTTAGGCCGTATATATTAATGCTCACTAATTTTCAAACCGAATAAGACACAACGACGCGCCGAGAACACGGACGCCACTACCGTGGCAACGGGCTCCTTGCTACTGTGTGACGCGCGCTCCGTCATTGTGTGTTGCCGGAACCGGCATAACAGCGGTAGAGGGGGCGATACGCTTGACGAGTATTGCCGAATATTACCGAAACTACTCGAAGTTGGAAAGTTCTAGGTACTTGATCGCACCACCGCGAGATGGCATCCTTTCCGTGCGCGGCAAATAGTGATAGTCGTTTCTAACATTTTCGAGTGAATATTTTCTTCTAAAATTTCGGTTTAAAGTGTTTGAAAGTACGATTACTAGTGTATTATTAAGAAATAATGTGCGTGTGTGAGTGTTACGTATTCGGGCGCTATGGATTTCAACACCTGCTGTTGGTTAATGCGGTATTGCTGCTTGCCGAGGGGGAATAATAGGGGATAGGTGAGTTATTTTTCGAACAGTCTTTATTTTGTACAAATAATATTGTTGAGGATGTATTTTAATGATCTACCTCAATTTATTTGCCCCATTTGCCAAAATCTGAGTCGGTTACTCTTTCTGGCACGATGGGCCATAGGGATGGTGGTAAATTAGGATAGCTCTGTAATTCCATTGGTATATTCCACTTTGGTATCCGCAAATTATCAGCGTTGCTTAGAGACATTTCATTTTCAAAGTATTCTTGGAGAATCGCTTCTGGATCGGGCCAGCCACGTTCAGGTCCAGTAGTTACTGCGGTCTGCTTCTTCATTGTAACTGCAAGCGAAAGATTCTTTACTATATCATACGTTCCAACTGACGTAATAGCGCATAAGGCAATATGCTTACCGATTCGTTGAAGTTCCCAAATCATAGGAGGTGTGTAATGGGAATATCTGCATCCGAGTCCAAACGCACAATCCCCCATCGTCATGAAACGTTTACATGGCAGTTTAGCAGATTCCTCCTTCAGGATTTCTTCGGGATCTAAAGAAAGAAACTAAGTTAGAATTGTCTGCTTCTGTGCAAATTATAGGTTATGAAGAGATCTCTTGAACAATCTTCAATGTTTCGAGGCTTTTTACATTATAAATGGTGGAATTAGATACCTTTGAATAAGTTGTAATGATCTGCACGATTCTTTGCATGCTGCAATCCTGAAAGGTGTTTCTTTCTCGCTTCCGGGTCATCCTTGAACGATCTGTCGCAGTAATCGCAATAATATCTCCTCCCCATGTTGAATCACATGTTGAAAATACTCAATGGACAATAGAATGCGTATAGTACATCATCGTTCGATGAAACCATAATAGAATGTAATCTCAAGTTTTTAGATAGGTGCCGAAGTAATTATCGGACACCTGTCAGGCGCACGTGCTTGACGTAAACACACGCTGGTTCGCTAACAGTGCGACATCTCACATCAGGCGGGCTGCGTCGTCGCAGGAACTTGATTTGAATTCTTCTGCAAAGTGATTTATACTTACAACTTAATTTACTCGTTAAAAATAGGATTAAAATGTAGGGTAATTGAAATGAATCATCAATTTTGTTGACTTTAAGTTGCATTTTAATTTTACAGCCAGAACAAATTACTTTATTTTCTTAATTCTGATATAATATATTGTACCCGATGTTGTTTGTTACAATCAATCTCCAGTTTCTTACACTGCACAATGATATGGTACGGAAGTTAAATAAATTTTGGATTTACGCTGCTAGCTGAAGAATTTATCGGATAATACAAGTAATCGATAATTATATAATATAATTACAAAGCATACCAAATCTTTCGCTTGCCAATGAAACAAAGGAACTAAACACTTGGTTGCACGAGCGATGGTTTGACATCGAAGTATTAATTGCGGATAGTTAAACGAGATCGATTGTAAAAGCCGGAACGTTAATTATTTGAGTTTTATTGTTTTTTTGTGATTTTTGGTAATCTTTTTGTTGTTTCTTCTACGTAATCGATTTAAATTGCGACTATAAGCTTGATTATGTGCCGGGCTTCAAACGATCAATTTAATTTTTCCGGCAATTTTGCAACTATTAAACCGTAAGGTTTAAGCTCGTGACACCAAAAACTGAAAAATTACAAATATACTAAAGGACTCACACCATTCGCAAAGACAAAATAGCGTTGTTGCCTGCAACAGAGGGCACAGAAAATAAATGCGGCTCGTTTTTTACTACTGATACATATCGAATATTCCGTGAATGGTATGGATAACCGGTTGTTGTAATTGTTGCATCATTTTTCGATTAACTTGAATTTATATGCTGCAATATATGGTTCCATTATATTTATCCATTATATATTTCAATTAAATATTTCGATTAAATATTTCGATTAAATATTTCGACTACATGTTTTGAGTAAATATTTCGACTACATGTTTTGAGTAAATATTTCGACTACATGTTTTCACTACGTTTTTCGACTAAGTAATTCCACTACATTTTTCAGCTAAGTATTCTGGTTAAATATTTCGGCTAAATATTTCGGCTAAATATTTCGGCTAAATATTTCGGCTAAATATTTCGATTACATATTTCGATTAAACATTTCGATTAAATATTTCGAACTACTTTTTTCAATAAATTATTTAAATTAAATATTTTGGTTAAACAATTTCGATTAAGGTATTCGAATATAACATAATACGTTGTATAACATAACGCTGTGTTACCTCTCTGCGCCTTTGCCGTAATGTAAGTCCCTCGAGCCATTTTGAACAAACTATTCTACTCAAAGTGAAAATCAACTGTTAAATTCAATAAGATTTTATACCAGTAACCGTGTGTTACTGTGTTTTCCCGCGACTTTACATCATTCAAGAATGTAGCACAATCTGGTGGGTTCACTTTCTCGCGGTACTAGTCAATTTTATCGCTTACGGCGTACGTGCATTCGCAGCGATGCGACAGAGAAGCTGACTTTCAACGCGATACCTTTATTCCTCTATTCGATGAGTAATCCCTTTTTTTTGTGCTTTTCTTGTTCAATTTTGTAAATTTTTTTTCCTCCTTTATAGGGAGCAAACATACGTATTGGAATAATTGATCGTTAGATATTATCTATCTCATCATGGGTAAAAGCGTGCCGAGACCCGCCAAAATAGGTAGACAGTAACTGTCTTATGTATGTGTACCAGAGACGATACACTATATGTTATAGATTTTTCCCACAAATCTATAACGTATCAGGTGTGACTCTGCTGCAAATACAACGTTAACATTATCAGAGTCTAAATGGAATAATTTACGCGCGCGCTCAGAATAACTCCTTCTTTTTCAATTCGTGTTAGTCGGGACGTATTATATAATACTAATCTCGTTATCAGTCAAACCTTTTAGCGAGTCTTCTTTAAAACGCTTTCCCCTCTCCCCAAAACAAGATTTGATGCTCCCACTAGGCCTTAGCCAAGGTACACAATACACTTTCAGAAGTAGAGACGCACAGACGCTTCCCGTGCCGTGGGGGAAAGCGACAATTGATTCACCATTCTGGAACATTGTCTAATCTGACGTGGATGGATATAAATAGTCTCTTATCCAGTTTGTCAGCTTGAATCCTACAAAACATCACTGCTGACCGCCACTCTTTTCGAGGATGTGTAGCATAATCCAGAGAGTTTAACAAACAAATACGCAGCTAGATGTTTTGTTTGCTCGAAAGCTCGCCACGTGTTCATTGGGGATCATCTTCGTTCACGGGACGCGGAGTTTGTTGCTCCGCGTAAAAATTGTAAGCGCTGTTAAAGCAAACGAGAGATACTTATTTTTGTGGCAGAAATTGGTTGGAAGTTTTCTGCCTAGTTGAACCCATGAACGGTATACGATTTTCGGCCCTGCCAGATGATATGCAAATCCCGTATTGCGGAAACCGCCGCCGCGACACGAACAGGGTGGTTCGTTTATGGTCGCAAGTGGGGCCAGAGGCTTTACCGTTACGAGAAGGCCCGGACCCTTCTGTCGCTCCTCGACTAATGCGTTCAAAATCCTTGATCTTCTTATTACAAGTACATTGTAACGTGCCGCTCGACTTAACTTATACGTACCCCACTATGAGTCATAAATATGATTAATAGCGATTAGTAGCGATTAATAGCGATTAATAGCGATTAATACGATTAATAACGATTAATGCGATTAGTACGATTAATAGGATTAGTACGATCATACATACCGGAGTTGCTATTACCGTAATTGCCGTCGCCTCTGCAAAATATTGTTCGTCAGCAAACCCAAGCATAGTGAACATTGGACTATATTTCGGCTTGTTGACTAAACTCTATTTACAATAAATTCATCCCTACGATATGTGCAACGCTTAAGTGTTGTACATTACTTGGCTTATCTCATTCTCGCGCATCATATTAATACTATACTGTTGCGCCAATATTATCAGTTAAAGTATATAGTACGATATTATGAAGTATAACACGATTAACGATAATACAATATTAATATTATAGAAGCAAATAGATATATAGTATATCATGGTCTGGATTGCTGCTGCGGTTGCTCAGTAATTAGTGCAACAGTTAATAGTATATTATGTTCCTTCGAACTTCTGTAACAATATGTTGCAAACAACCAAAATTGCAGTAGTTCAAAGGAGACCAATAGTTCGCGTCTTTTAGATGGTCAAAGTTGATAACGGTTCGAGAACGACAGCACCACTTTTTTTCGGCAAAAATTTTAACTCACAAAATACGTTTACGTAACTAACCATGTTATATCCTGAAGGGATTAGTTGCGCATGGATTGCGACTGGGAATTTCACAAATATGAGCGCGAGGAAAAAAGTACGATTTAAAAGTGAAGTTACAAATTTTGAGACAAATTAGCATAATAAAGAATCTGCACTCCTGTCGTGAAATGCTTGACCAAACGACAGTCTTTACGTAATGCAACTTGTACAACATTTTTTAATAGAACAAACGCAATGATATTGATTCAAGTTGCCAAATTAACATAGAAAATTCATGGTACCACCATAAATCTGAATCAACGCGAAACATTTTCAATTTGAATCAAGGTGCAATCATTCCAAGAGTAACTTGTAGCCGAAATTGCAAACAAATATGGGCCACGTACCGCAACACAGTCAACGTGAAAAAACCCGCGGGATTCGGATTAGAATCGGGTGGGTCTTGCCGCGGAGGCTGTTCGCGTGTATTTCGTTCCATGAACCGATTATGACGCGATTTCTTGTTTACGTTTCTTTCTCCTGCTTCTCCTTTTTTTTGGGATTTTCTTCTTGGTTTCTTTCTTTTTTTTTTTTGAACTAAGCTACGGTTAAACGTATGTCAATATTCACATACGTAAGATTATATATATGATTATAACGCGCCGTTTACGTTTCAAAGGAACCGGTTGTTTGAACCAGCTCCGACAAATTTCCATGGTGGAAACGGTACGGATAGCCTTTAGAACGAGGACGCGCAATACACGCGAAGCGATAATGCAATCCCCTTTCGCCGTTCGAGATGAAACCTTCTCATCAATTTTCGTCGCAGCGTATGGTGCCGTAATTGACTTTGGCCGAAGCCAAGCCGAACATATGGTAACGATCGGAGAAACAAAGTCCGGCACGGGTTTACGGAAAATTCACGGAGGAACTCTTTCTTTCCTTTTTTTTTTCCTTTCTTTTTTTCCTTTCTTTTCTTTTCGAGGAGTCAATGAAACGATAGGTGCACTAGTGCACGAATTGGCCTGGACGATCAAATAGAAATTATAGGTTTTAACAGCCCGATTGTTCGTCCCGTTGGTGGTATATACGTTCGACTATACCGCCGTATAGTTTTAATTCTCGTTTAATCGGGCGTACTCTCCACGCGATTTGAATCTTGAGAAGAGTTTCGATCGCAATCCCCCATCTTATTGTGTCTTTTCGTTCTGGATCGCCTTCGCCTTCTGACGGTCCTGGCTGCGTCGGAAGTGTGTCTGGATCTTAGTAGCAGCCGAATGCAAATTCGGGTCCGTCATGTCGTACCCATGAGCATCCTGGGTACTGTCCACCTGGAACAAGTGCACAACCATCACGCACCATAGTGCCAACCGATTTCTTTTATTCGCTTGGATTATCTTCCTTTTTGTTCTCTTGTCCGAAAATCTATCTTATGTACAGAACGTAGTAGTAGGTGGAACATGCTGCTGGACCATTTGAGGCCGACCCGTGCCATTCTTTCCGCCAAAGGACAGAGACACCCTGGGCACAATGCGCGTCTCAAGTAACACTCTAATCGTCGCTCCAGAACCTCGCAAACAATACATTATTTGCTGCTTTTTCTTTTTCACTCGGACTCGGAGTTACTCATTCAGCCTAGTTTTCCTCACTACGCTTGGCGATGCTTACGCTGCGTCGCCTATTTTTAGCCCTAATTTTCGCTGTAAAACAGCGAGAACGAGAGAAAAAGAGAAAAAAGAAAAAGAGAGCAAGAGAGCGGATCTGACGTCATGCCGCGAGGCAGCGGCCTCGTCAAGCGGTGAAAGACGCTTGGGAGGCTTATAAACATGTAAATTGCAATTACGCGTGTGGATTTGCATTTCGACCCTCGCGATAGACGCTCGCAAGTCTGGCATTAAATTTTTCGTGCCAAGGTACCGTGTGTCGTGTCTCTAGAAAAAAAAGTCCTCGTGAGGATGCTTTCTGTTTCTACTGCACTTTTCTCAGTTTTCTAAAGAACGTCCAGTTTCATTGAGTTGCATTGATTTTCGTGCTCTAATCCTATCGATTCTTCGACCAAATCCTCGATTCGATCCGATATAAATGTACTTACCCGTCGTTCGATAATACGAATAAGAATTTTTTTCAAACTCCAATTAATACTATTTAATTATTATGCTTATTACGATTATTTAATGCTTACCACGTTAAGCAAAGTTCAACCGAGTTAATGAGGGTGGAGTATTTACAGGGAAGTCGATAGTTCAGCTGATGAGCTTTTTAAAGAACCTCGAATTCTGATGCGTAAACAGAATTAGCGGAATACGTTTTCCTAACTGTATTTAAAAAGACAAAAATAACTGCTGAGTTTCAGCGTTGTCGAAAAAAACCTATTAGTCGAAAAATCGGAAAAAGTACGCGTAAAATGTTATACCAGAAGTAAATTAGTATCGACTCTAGCGATACTGTCACAACAATTTTCTCAAAAAATCAATTGTCACTTTACGAGGCGTTGATTGGAATTAAATTTGTTCGATGTATCGACACGAAATGTTGAGTCGATTAAACTGTTTACTCTCAAAGCACTAATACGTCAAAAACGTTCCGCTAAAGATAAAAAAGCGGACGAAGGTTGAAAAGGGCTTTAGACTAGAAAGCTTTTTGAAGGCTTCACGATCCGGCTGTTATTATTTAATATTTCCGCTAGTACTTAATATTAAGGCTTGCACCCGAACGTAGGGATGAAACAACACCAACGATGATATATGTAGGTTGATCCATTTGTACCGGAGTAGGTGCAGAAATTGACAAAAACCATCGGCGATCCATTGATCCATTTGAACAGCTTAATGTTTTAGCTTGAAAGTTCCACTGTCCAGGATATCGTATTCTCTTCAGTCAGAAGTCCAGATGGTGTATTATATAGTATGCGAATGTGGAGATAATCCGATTTCTTCCCATTGCCTCGGTTTGCGTGCGTTTTTCTGATCGCCTGATGACAGTGGTAGTACGACACCACCACTGACATAAGCCAAACAGAAAAATACACGATAATTTTGGCGCTCCAAGTTCACAGGACCCTGATTCTGGGCGCGAAAAATTATTCCATTGTAATTAAATGATTTTTCTTGATGATCTCTCTTTAAACACTCGGCCGTTAAGTGCACTAACCAAAAGGAGCAAGTGCATTATCTTTAAGTATTAAGAAAACTTTTAATCTTAAGTTAAAAAATTCAGTCTTCATTAGATATTTATGAAAAAATGTTTATCGTAAGATTTTATAAGATGAATGAAGTAAATGGTCAGTCAATATATTAGAAAATATTTCGAGGCACATTAGATTGTCGCGTTGAGCTAATGACCCTAGCTGTCCACGCTGCGAGAGACAAAAATCCAGTTTGAAATGTTGGTGTCGAAAAAAATTCAAGACACCGTAAAATTGAAAAAAGCGTGGATAAAACAAAATCTCAAATCGCAGAAAAAGTTTTAATAATTTTCCTCGATATGCCAATTAATTTGAGGATCCCTTGAAAAGTGATCTCTCTATTCGTGTATCGCGAGATACGCAAGTATGATGGGCCCAATAATTTCTCCATCAATATTGCCAATCATTCGTGGTCTGCGTTATGAAAAATTCGATCAAATCTAACTAACCGCGGCCGATTTCAAAAAATTTACCATTTTGACTTCCAGAATAGTATTGTACTTGTCGTGGCAATGAGAAACGCGAATATCGTACCTCGTCATTGAGACAAAACCTACAAGCGCAAATGTAATATCTCTCTCTCTCTAACGTTCTTTCGAATCCGTGTCGATCCAGGAAGCAACCGTTGCATCCGAAACTCGATTAATCTTGTGAACTTCTCTCAGTGACGAATGACACGCTTGACAGATTCCGTAGAAATTTGCATTCATGCTTGGAATATCTTCCAAGAAGACGCCGTCGCGTAAACTTTACTGAAACAAAGTTCTCCGACCTACGTCTCGAAAGAGGTTTACACAGTTTGTTCGAATGGCTTATGTTTCTCATCCTATATGAGCATTGGAAAGAGGTAGCTGATTTGGCGAGTTGCTACTACAATATTTCATGATACGAACCTACCCTAGTATATGTATTGGGAAATGATCACTAATGACTTTACGCGTGATGCGGCTACTATTCGACCAGTACCGCGGCTGATGCGTGTCTGTAATCCTTAATTAATGCTGCCCACCTAATGGAGCATTGTTTCGGTTCATTTGCTTCTGGCGCGTGTCATCGCTCAAATCAAGTCATTGGAGTATTACTCGCGGTACGTTTCTCCTGTCCATTAATCAAATGGGATTTTCGCTTATTCGACAATTACGAATAATTCCTATCCGCAATATGAACACCTGTTCGAATAGTATTATGGATTTTTTTTTTTTTTTTATCCAATTCCTATCACTGTCATTGTAAATCAAAAACAATTTCGCGACGTTTTCCTCGAATGATATGAACACAGGGAATATTCTTACAGTCTAATTTGGAAGCTCACTCACGTTACATTGTGAATTATTAACAACTGTACTGATAGTATTCTGTAAATTTCCTCCATTACACAGGAATTTAACGAATGTGCGGCATGATAAAGTTTCGCGTTCGTCAAACAAACGCGTCAAAGGCTTCGCATTTTTCCTTCCCACGTATTTTGTTCCCACTGACATGTTTTCCATTAAATACGAAGCATCGAAAAACTCTATCATCAACTGAATTTCGTATCATGAATTTATTCCACTTTGTTAGCTAAATTTGTTTGAAACTTTTGCAAATTTAATTTAACGTTAGCATCGAGTTCTATGGTCTATGTTAAATTTGACACGGAATATTGAGAGTAGAATGCATCGTAACTCGAGAGGCCAATGCAGGATTCTACGGTCTGAAAGACGCGTTCGCGATGCTGGTCGTGACATCGTGACACTCGCGTGTACATTGTCGTCTGATATGTGCATCAGGCTGTGCACTCTAGACTTCTAAGGGACTGAAGAGGGTGGCATTAATACCGCATCTCTACCGAATGCCATTTATCTTGCTTTGGTGCTTCGAACGTCAGACTTGATGACATTCGCCACTCTAAATTCGGAAAGAACGTTAAAACTCTTCGGGAATAAGTTTACCCGTGTTTACTCTATAAGCGCTTACAATTTCTATGCGACGGTTTAATTTATCTTAATACCTAACAAAAAAATTAGCTGACAATCAGCTAAATTTTCAACGCGATGCAAAGGGTTTCTACCCAAGTTGTCGTTACCACTTGACACGGTTTCATATCCCATACTTGCATAGATCGAACGCAATCTAGCGGACGATTATTTCCGATGGATTTTCAATGCCGCGGATATTGTCAATATGAGCATAGACAAAGGGAAAGAGCATGTCTGCGGAAGTTGAAATCTGTCATGATACTCCCGGATTTGCCTGGTCGACGGAGGCCAGTTCATGTCGTTTCTGGATTTTCGATAACCGCGGCGGAAACCGTTCAAGGGATTCGAAGGGGCGTACCAAACGTCTCGTACCTCTATGAGTACGGTTCAAATTCGTTATTGGGAATACGTCATACTGCGAGCGTCAGAAGGAAGCTTGACACGGCGTAATGACAGTGCTTGATTGGACCTTTGAGTAGTTTCCATCGACCGAATACTGCCCGTTCTGGGATAATGGTCACTGATTCACTTTGGATACCTCTAACTCTATAAGATTCACAGTCAGATTTCGAACAGCTTCGATTACTATGTACCAGAAACTTCTTCCTATTTTCTAGCTAAAACTGTTCTATACTTCAAATTGAACCTTATGCTCTTGAGTCTTGACATCAATTATGTCTCTAACTTGCGTTATTGGTCTTACTGACTCGTGTGAGCCAGTCCAATTTAGCAAAGAGGCAAGGCCAAAAATCTGCGAAAATTTATATCGGCTGTTAGCTAGTCGGCTGATTTAGCGTTTTGCAAAACACATACGACCCAAGGGAATCGAGCCGTCTGTAGGTTCGCTACTTCTCTATCTGCCGTAGTTTCGCAACGGAATAACTCTGCTAGCACTATGGTCGACATAGAAATACGTTCGACGATGTCCGTTCCTATTTCTCGACCTTCTTGCGAGCCTCAATTCCCAAATGGGACTTCTCGCGTAACGGGATGCTTAACTGCGGCACAGGGACTTTTTAACTTGACATTTATCTTAATGTCGGATATTAACTTCTCGACTCGGGTGAAGCACCTCTTTTGCATTGAAACAATTCGTTTCAATGATATGGTGGAATGATTGAAGAAGATGCAAATTGTTCAATGTCAATTAAGGTCTCTTCACGATGAGGTATCATCGAGGGTCATTTTTCTCGAGAAAATATTCTACCAAGGTAGTCTAGGGAAGAGAAATAGTGGCCCCGGAAATTAACGAATCTATGATGCGTCCTTGTGCCTATTGATGCCAGCAAGGTTCCCGATAATGGAGAATCTTTGAAGGGTCTATTTCTGGGTCGTTGCTCGCAACAATGCGCGTCAGTTTAGAGAACCTTCCGAGAAGAGACCCTCTCTTCGACCAACAGATGGCTGAGAGCGTTGGATCGACACTGATCTCTCTATACACGTGCGTGTGTAGTTTACATGCGTGTGTGTGGGCAGATACTGACGATTATTGCTGCATGGTGGTAAGCTATATGTCGGCGGATCAACATAATGTCAAAGGGGCTAACAATAGCTCTCCGGATCCTCCTCAAATTATCGATCAGTCGCTACCGCGGAATTGGATCTAACTGTTATCACGCGATTCTTTCAACAAAATTGGCTAGTTTTTTACCATTTGGATTAAAACTTTTTCGTATGTTGTCATCTAGGCAACAATCTAAATTTCACTTTCGTTGACTACTGGAGCTACTATGTACTCTCTATAGTCGATGAGTTATTATCGTATACTATAACGTGCTCCGCCTTTCAATGAATAAATAACCAGGCGCTAACCCGAAGACCGCTTCTCCAGCGATAAATTATTCATCGTGCCGAAAGGATGCAGTTTTGCGCCAAGTGAATTATTCGTGTTCTTCGAAGTATCGACGAGTTCGAATCGAAAGTACCGTCACTTTAGTTTATTCTATTCTATCTATTTTACTATCCTACGTCATCCGTATGGTTTATTCGAAAATCCGATTTAACTCTCGAATTTCAAGTAAATTCAGCTTTGTTTCGAGTTTGTACACGATGTGTCAGGAGCGATATGTGTGTAACCGCATCGCGTGACTTGCTTCCAGTCCAATCACCAACACCCGATATCGAAATTGAAATTTCAAGCCTCGCGGTTGCTACGCACAAATGACCGCCACCGCTCAATCGGAAGTCTGACAACCCTTGCTTAAACAGTGCCATGTAATTAAACTTGTCGCAAAATATCCCGTCGTAACGTCGAACGAGTATCCGTTGTCTCGTATTTGTCAGCGTGAATTTTCGAAAGGTGTTATATACTAACTTCTATTCATGGTGTATTTAGTGTAGCTTGACGCTTCGTCGTGGGATTTAGTACGCAGCTGCTTTTCCACGTACACGATATAACAGAATGTCGTTCGAAAATACTATACGCGTAGTGGAAACAGTATTGGATTATCAAGAGAATGCGGTTTCGATAATAGAATCGTTAATTAGAATGTTGTAATGCGTTTAATGAAATCGGTCGTCTATGTAGAGTGTTCGTACTCTTGTAGAACGATGGGAAATAATAAAGCGAGGGTAGTAAATTCGATTGAGGACTCGAGGATTCATCTGGGTTCTTGTAGTTCCGTTATGTTCACTTAGAAGTTCGATACGAGGCAAGAAAATACGGAGGCTCAATTATATTTCATGGCAATAAATCACTTTTCGATAAATTGAAATATTGTTTTTAATGATTCATTGAAACATTCTGTGCTTCATTACACTCCGAATGGTAATTACTTAGTCCTGATGGATATGCATTTCGAATAATTTTAGGTAAAAGATGCGAAATTACAGGTAAAATATTGTTAATATTTGAGGTATGACGCGAGAATTTATTCGCTGCGAAATTACGATGGAATTAGGGCAAACGAGAACCAGGCATGGAAGTACATTCCTCCGTTCATTGGCTTGCATTCAACTATTTGTACACTGAATTGTACTTTCGGAAATTTCAGTATTAATGTTCTAGAACATCTCTAAAATAGGAATATTCCAATTGCAAGAATACGCAGATCGTATCTGATGTATCGATAACATCCTTCAGAACGAGTTTCATAAACATAAAATTGAAATTAGGCTGAAATTTTCCCGTTTGAAAAATCTTCTCATTTTTCCCTGGATATTATAATATTAAATGAAAAAGTTAGATACACAACGCGTTACCTAAGTCTCTAGAAACTTACTTGTTCCAACTCACTTTCCGTTGGAAAGTTTGTTTTCCGGATAAGAAGATTTCACGATTAGGATATTTTCCGCGATCGAAGATGATTGATACAAGAAACAAGCGTGCAATTTATGGGCAACCGAGCAATTATTCTAAGAGCCTCCGTTACCTCCGAAGAACACTCGCGGCAGGTGCTCGTGGAAGATTGATTCGCGATTGTCTTCGCGAGTATCCTTCATCCCTTCTCTTTCGGGTCAGCTTGATCCAAGTGCGATCGATGAATACAGGATTTATGTGAAAGCCACGGAACCCTCGACGTTATCGGATTTCTTCTCTTTCTCTCTCTCTCTCTCTTTCTCTCGTAAGCGAATAGGAAGCATTGAACTGTATGCTCCGATCACGGTCGCGAACTATCCTTCGTCTTCTTCCAAGCTGACCCTTTGATATCGCGTCCGTGAAATTATGCAGGCACATTTATGCGAACTACCCGTGTTCAATAAATTCTCAACAGTTGGATGGAACAATAGGGGTCAGTTGAAAGCACAGCTGGATCCTGCGGTCATTAGAATAGCTGTCTGTTTTGTAAAAAAGCTATCCTCCCAGTCCTTTTAATGAAATTCCATAGTTTTCGCAATTTGGATGTTCTGCCAGCATACCTAGTGGAAGTATTGTTTAGGCGTACTATGTCCGAAGGCTTTTGATTTTACGCGCGAACTCGAGTTTTGTATTAATCCAAACAAACACAGTAACTAGGTGCAAAACTGGATTTGTTCGTCCCGTTGAACTAATTAGAAACGAAGTATTCGACTGCGACCGCGTGAGCCAACATGCGACCCATAACAAAACGAAATATAATTAAATTCCCCTCGTGTTTTTATTTTTCACGGCTGCGTGATACGCGAAATTAATAATTGCAATTTGAACATGCCGAATGTGTCCTGCTGCCGCGTTGTTACAATAAAGTTGCAATCAACGCTGAAACTGAATATATATGTCTCAAAGGACCTTCCCGAAGTAGTATAAGGATAAATCAAAATTATCTTAATGCTCGGAAAAATGCAAATAACGAATTAAACAAGAATATTTTTTTTCACGTGGTCTAGTGTATGTTGAAAAAAAAAATATTTTTATCTTTGGTTTAAATTTCCCTTATACTATCCTCACTGTCTTTTTCTTGGTAAAGTTCGCGTTTCGTGGAAGCAATCTGTGCCTCGGGTAGAGGCGAAGATCCCGCTGTTTACTTTCCATAAAATTCAAGGAAACGATGATTTAACTATGATACTTGAGAATGCCCTGAAGAGCGGATCTCTCGTTTTTCCTTGAGTCGAAGTAATAACGGTAAACGGCTTTGTCTCGAGTGTGTGTGTTCTGCCAATAATATCTTGTCCAGTGAGCTGCGCAACGTTTCCTAGAAGATTTCTATATTTTTCCACTGGAGATTCAGCCCACTTTGCTTCTGTGGAGCTTCAATTTTCGCTTTCCCAAGTATGTACTGCTGGTAGCTAGTACACGAGCATTATCCTGTCACGTACGTCTCAGACAGAAATCGTGAAAACCTACAGATATCCATTCGATAGAATATCGGTGAGAGGAAGAGCAAGGTGTCGAGAAATAAAAGACGAAGATTCTCTCTTCACTTTACGGATAAAGCTTCCAACTTTTCTTTTCTATCAGGTCTTTCATTTCAACTTTTTCCTTCTGCATCCCTTGTATTTTTCCTCTGTCTAAAACTTTTTACTCTTTGCCTTGCATCCCCGTGATTCCTTGCTTTTGCTTTGCTGCTTTACCAACGGG
>OZ022489.1:33977286-34248477 GCA_963989405.1 Trypoxylon attenuatum
TTAGTTCGATGAACTTTGCGCTCGCTTTGTAACAATGTTCCGATATTCAATAAAGTCGGTGGCAAAGTGTTAGAGAAAGAGAACGCTAGAGAGCTTTGGCTCGGTTGATTGAGGCTCTACGTTCCTGTCGCCAAGTTCGCGCCCGTCGATCCGATGCATCTGTCGCGCGACGTTCATTCCTCTTTTCGTCTCAAAACTTTATTTACTTATTCTCGGTACGTATCCTCTGTCAGTCAATACGAATAAAATATCGAGAGTCAGTCTATACCCTGTTATTTCAATAGAAGATATTTTCTCTTTGACTCATATAAATGTCATTGTTCGAATAAAATAAGCCAATTTTTTGAACTTCAAACCAAGTAGATAATTCCGTCAAAGTTACGGTATAAAATAGCTTAATGGATATGGTGTATAATTTCGTGAAATATTTGAAACAAAAAATCCTTGGTCGAAGGGTGATTTATACGGAAGATTCGCGATACCTCTATTATTATTATTAATCGTCCCGGGAAAGAGGAGAGTATTTGCGTTCCCGCGAGTTCCCCTTGAGAAACCGAGTCCACGAAGCGAGACACAGGAATAACGTGGAAAATGTGATCGGCGCTCTTGGCGAGATTGGCTGGAACGCACGGCATCGGTTATTTCAGCCGGAATCCGCACGGCGGTACAATAATGCAGTCTGGAGTAGATCGCGCGCGCGGCAGGGCCGAAAGGATAGAGAGGAAAGAGAACGATGGAGAAAGAAGGCGGAGGAGATCGTGTGGTGGAGTAGTGCGCGCACGATGCCAACATTACAGTAAGCAGGAAATCAGTCGCATCTCGCGCTTGCAATGGGAAGAGATAGACTCGCGGTGGGGTAGCAGCAGAGGTAGTAGGAACGATGGTAGTGGTGGTAGCGTGCCGGTAATATCCGTCGCATCCCGTCGTCGGCTCTTCGGCCAATGGCCCCGTATTCTCCCTCTCTCTCTCTCTCTCTTTCTCTCTTCCTACATACTTCTTCCTACTTCTGCACTCTTCTTTCGGCCTCTGTCCCTATTTCTCTCCTTCTCCTCGCCACCACCTGACTCCGTCTCTGTTCGCCCAGTGCTACGTCAGTGTGCATAAATAAAACCTAAACGAAGGAGAGAAGAAAGTTTAGTGTGTCTGCATTAGCATATATGAGCGTCGATAAGCGATATCTATGAATTATTCTAATACGAAACACACACGATTCTACCAATAATCCTTTGCAATTTCATTATTCTCCTTAAAACACGTAAACCTTGGAGAAATTGAAATTTCCGAAGAAATACGTGTCTTGATATTAAACTTTCGTTTCTTCCTACGGACAAATTACTTCTTGAGATTTACTTCGCGACTCCTTTTAACTGGAGCATTTCCCTCGAATTCGCGTAGATTGCCTCCGGCCCACGCCTTACCCATCTATTTTCCTATCCGCAGTGATCTCGCTTCCGCGAGACAACGAGGAAGAACACGATTTTCACGATTTCGAGGCTCGCAAACGAAAGCCACGTCGCGTCGCCTAGCTGAATAATCCTCCCCCACCCCATTGCTGTCCATTAACGTGAATTTTTCATTAAGCCCGCTCTGTCGCGGTAATTAGGAGGAACCCTCGAGGGATCGGTCCCGTGATATTGGTTCGCGAGAAAAACCAATGGATAGATGTACGTTATATGTAAAATTTTACTCGCGACTGTCGTATGCGCGTATCCAGAAAAACAGACGACTCTGTTCAAGGGTCGTTTCGATCAGTGGGATTCTTATCTCTCGGGTGACTGTTGTACTTCGCGTAGTAAACGAATCGTGAACCAACTCGCTTGTCCCATTATTCCTCTTGTTGCGATGGGGTGGGGGGACTAAACACAATTATTTCACCATATTTTTATTTCCTAAGTAATAAAAGCAGTAAGCAAAATAAAATATCAACACGCATAAAATTCTAATAATACTTTCTTTTATAACCGACTATAATTCGTTCGAGGTGAAATCTCTCCATTTTTCTTTCTCTGAGATTTTCTTTCCCGCAAGAGAGATGGTTTTTCGAAAGGCAGAAAAATTCTCTGAACAAAAAGCTGAGCTTTCATCTCACTGATTTGGTCTCGCTGGGTAGACGTAGGGTCAAGAACTCAGTTGTCTAGTCCACTCGTTGGTAGTCTAGGGTTAGCTTCAAAGAGAAGTAGTTAGCGCACGTGGAGCACAGTATGTGTGTACCGGCTAGGACAAAGAGAGGGGATAGAGAGGAAGAGAGAGGGTGCGTAGACTGGTCGAATTCGATGATGGAAGGGTTGCTAGTCGTGATAGAGGTTAGTAGCGAGTGAATTGGGAATCGTTAAGGGTCGCGGACGGAAGTCGACTGCTTGATTCGGGAAGCACGTAATCCCAAGAGTTACCGGAAATGCGGCTAAACAGGTGTTTGCCTCAGCTGCAGCTGTTCTCACTCGACGAATCTCTTTCGTCTCTCTATTTCTGTCGTGTGACATACGCGAACACGCGTCAGATTCCTTTCTCTAGTCGAACTACCCGAGATTCTATGTTTTGCAGCTTTGGCAATTTAGCCTGTGTAAATAGAAATACATGTGTGGACTGCTTCTATCCGGAATTCATTTTTCCCCCCAGCCGTAAACGATCTCAGTCTGGAAGATAGAACGAGTGTATGGCGGCGAGTGAAGAAACGAGGAAAATTGTACAGATCGAATTAGTCTCTTGCTGTTCGAAGAGCTATTTCTATCCTATTCGCGTCGCACCGCATTCCAATCGTACTCTCCCCATTGAACTGTTCAACGCCCAGTCAATTCTCTACTGGCGAGTCGGGAATGCTTGTGGAACGTGCGAAAAGGGGTCTGCAGTATACGCTACTTACTCTCAGTTCCACACGCTTGTTTGCCTATTAATCAAGATAAATTACCGATGGCCTATTAGCGAGAATTACTCGGTTGAGTTTTTGCTAAGGAGACCAATTTCCTGACTATGTCGCGTAAATACAACGAGCGTACAAAGTAAGTACCCTTTCTTTTTTAATCTCTTTAAAGTTCAGTCTATATTCAGTCACTGTATTGACTTTACCTGAAATCCGATAATGGATTTATGAGGTAAGGGCTGGGTGTTGAGAGGAAGTTCACTGACAAAGGGATGGTTTTTGTGTTGCAGCGTGGACCGGGACCGGCTTCGGGAGCGGGAGCGACAGGCCCGCGCGGCGATGTCGGTCCAAGCGGAACAGGCGGCTGCGGGAGGTGGTCCTGACACCAGACACCATCACCATGGTCATCACAACCACGCTCACCACCACGCTAATCCGCATGTCGTCGCCGCACCGCTCTTCCGTGCTCCCGTCAGGGTAAGTTTCCACTTCAACTTTCCACTTTCATTATCCACTCAACTCACGAACACTTGCCAATATTTCTTCTACAATTTTTGGAATCTCCTGCGTGAATTTCATTAATTTACACTATTCTGCGAGGTACAATTTTTTTCTAGAGGATGCATCCTCCAAAAAATTGGCCGCATTTTTTCTTTAAAAAATAGTTTCAAGTTCTCACGGTGTACTTATTGACACGCGTCATACGTGATTCGGGAAGCTGAGAAAATCGTAGATATAGGAGAGACAGAGTTCGCTTTGAGAAACAACGAAAGCCATAGTACATATTGTCTTTGGGGAATTGAGGTTCTTAGGAACCGGCGAAAGAGGAAATTTTTCAGGACGATCAGGTGAAAGGTGAAGGTATTAGATTGCGGATGCTCACTCAAGGGACCATATGGCTCCTGGCGACTCCTTTCTCGCGAGTTTCCACCCTCCTTCTGTCGCTTCTTCTGGGAGCATTTCTGGCCTCTCCCTGCCGATCTGTCCGCGTCCCGCACTCTCTTTGCCTTTGGATCTCAGCGGCTCGAATCTCGAAAGGCGAATACCGTAGTGGTAGCAGCTGCTTCGAGGGCCCGCAGAGAAACCCCATCCGGTCGTTACGGCCTGAGAAGAGGACCGAACGAGGCCCTTGCTCCGATCCCTCGTAAACTTTGCCCTCTTCTACCTAACTTTCTCTCTTTCTACTTCTCGCAACTTTTCCTCTCTCTCTTTTCCTTTCTCTTGACTCTCGACTACAACCACCCCATCTCCTCTTTCACGACGCTTCTGGCACGCACGTTTAACTTCTCCTCCAGGATTACCCCCTCAGATTTATTTCTAATCTCGAACTCCCGAGGAAAGATCTTCCTCCTCTTTTTCCCCCTCGACGATCAGCCAGTCGCTGGATTAGGAGTGTATGGAAATAGAAGTTGAGTCACGTTTTCCGAAGCGGTTTTATTGTCGCCTAAGGAACCCTAAGATCCCTTGACCCTGTGTTCTGGAATTCGAGCTTCTAATGTGGGCCGCGCGACCAACAGATTCTGTTTTCGAGATCGAACGGGTAGCAGCCGTAGATCCTAGAGAATCGGAATATGTATGTACTTGGATCCTTTGAATGATTTCTCCTAAGTCGCTGATCACGATTGGTCACCATTGTCTCCTCTGACGCGTGCCTACTACTCAACAGGTGTTCCTCGACTTTTAAACTTCCGTAATAACCGTTTACGAGCCTCCTCCTCGGCCAATAACCACGATCTAGAATTCCCATTCCGCGTGGAAATCCTCCGACCGCTCGATCGGACCACGCGCCACCGCGATTCGACGGAAAAAAATCGGTAAGAATTTTATCCGATTGTCGAAAGATTTTTCTCTTCAACATCCATAAGAATTCCTATCGATACATCGCGATCAACTTTAATCTTTAGTTGGTCGATTAAATAATCTTCCGAAGAAGTAAGAGGAATATTGTAAACGTTAAACATTAATTATTCCTTTTTTTACTGTATTTTTTTAAATTTCCAATATTGCGTTAAATGTGTTCGACTACTCTGAGAAGTGTAAAGTTGATAGGAATACACACGTGCGTACATGGTTTTGTCTCGAATACTTTTTCCTTTCGCAATCTTTCGGTGCGAGCATTTCCATCTGGATCCGTAGTGTATAATGAGGTAGCCTCGTTCCGACTGGTAACTCGAACTCTAAGTAGAAATTAGGAAGATCAATCGCGGGAGTGTTTTTCTCAGCGGAAATGTGGAACGAGCGCGAATACCGACCGACTGAAAGCCGAGGAGCCTAGGAAGCCGAGAGATGAAAAGGCTCCGGTGAAAAATAGGATGCAGGAAAAAGAAGAAACCGTGGAGGAGAGACGCGCTTCGAGCTTTTACCTTGCTGCGAGAAACTCGTTGACGCGGTCGTGTCTCGCCTTTTCCATCGAATTTTATTCGCCAACCGAAACATGAAATTCTTTTGGACCACGCCGCTGCTTGCGCCGTGGGTTGTTACCACTCAGGGCCGTGCCTGGGTATATGGCCGCCTGCGTGCCAGTCTGTATGGCCGCCCCCAGGATAACATTAAAAAAAACTACTTTAATTTTTAATGTTTATTATTATACACAGGGCATCAAACCGGGAAAAAAATCAGTTTTTGGTTAACCGAAATCGAGAACGGAAAAAAATATTGGTTTTGTTCCCAAAACCGGTTTCTGAAAAGAAAAACCGGCTAAAACCCGGTTTTATGAGATTTATATGTTTATAAAAATTATATATTTTCGTAATATGAAGGCCCCGCGTTACTCTACGTTAAGAGTACACTCTTGAGGCTCTGGAGGCTTGTAGGTATCGCGCGGAAGTGAGAACGTAAGGGGGTGGTGGGAGGCGGAGCTTTTCGAAAATCAGCTCGATCGTGCACGGTCGCGCCGACCCCTGCGTTAAATTAAAGACTTTAATAATATCGGATCACACACAGGACACAAATAACGATTTATCCTCGCTAGTCTATAGACTAATACGGCTAATAAGACGAATAAGACCGCTTACGCGACGCCGGTCAATTGAAAAAACTATTTCGGCTCTTCGCTCGTGCAATGTTCGAAAAAATTCGGATTCGCTGCATGACTAGGTATATAAATACTACAACGACATAATCAGTTTTTATACATTTCTTATTTCTGAGAAACTCTTTTTAGATAGATTAGATTAGAGAAACTGTTTTTACTTCGTATCTTAATGAAAACAAACCGATTGTATTTTTGCCCAGTAAACAACTTGTAACGATTTGGCCGCCTCTTAATTTCGGCCGCCTGCGTGCGGTGCACGCAATGAACGCCCGTCAGGCACGGCCCTGTTACCACTGCTACTACTTTTGTCACTACCGCTGCCATTGAAAGGTGGCTCGATTCAACGAAATGTTTAGATCCATTTCCGCTGGATTTCTTAATTCATGCATTCGACGGACAATTTTTCCTGATGTTTCTTGTAAAGAACAGTTTGAAACAAGAGAGGTTTATTCCATTTTTGTGTCTATTAGTTTCACGACTATTTTGAATCAATAATCAAAGGTATGAAAAGATTAGAATTGTTAGGGCGGGAAACGTTGAGTAAATAGTAGAAATTGAAATTGGAAGAAATAGAAAATTGTCGAGGGAAGTTAAGAAAGAGAGGGGTTGTAGTTCTCGATTTACCCTGGCGAATAAACTTTGTAATCTACGTTACCGCGTTACGGCTAATGTACTCGACTAATATGTACCGATGGGAGGAACACGGTGCTCGCTGTTGACGGATTTCGGCTAATCTATCCCGCAAACGCTTCTCGCAAACACGTCGGTGAATATTGCAAAGCGCATATGCTTCTTCGAATTCCGAACTACATTCCCAATGAACGAAGCTAGGTTCGACAGTAGATTGTAAAGTAGAACGTTGCTCATCGCGACTAGCATTTTCCCTGCTCTCTGTCAACTTTGCTTAATTGACAGAAGCCAGATTCTGCCAGCAGTTTATATCTATATCGCATTGCTCGCTCGATACACACGTGTACTGAATTAACTTTGCGTACGAGGCACCTCAAAAATACACCATATTAATTTTTCCATTCGAGCACCAAATTATTATCCAATTTTACCGATTTATAAAAATTGAGGAAAGCAAAACAAGAATCCATGATATTAAACTTGTTTTCTTCGTTGTTTACTGCGAGGTGGATGATAATTCCGATTCTTGAGGATTGAAATTAGTTGGTAGATTCTCTGTACAATTAATTATACGTATGAACCAAGGAGAATTGGAATTGATTTGCGTCGTTGAAGGATCACGGGGATGTACAAGAGAGTTCGTTTTAAATAAGAGTCGTTACCGGCTCCCAATCAGTCTGCATAGGAGTGGCGCGATAGTCGAGAGAAGGGTCGAGACTACGGTTCGAGGTAAAAGGCAAAATGCAAAAGGTAAGAGAAACGCAACGACGACGACGACGACGAAGCGTCGTGGCGACTTTAAACAGCAACGAGTGCAAGGAGCGGCGCCGCAGTGCACCCCACGTATTTATTACCGAGATTAACGGGACGCATTTGCATTTCCATGTAGCCGAGCGCACCGTGTGCTCGCTCCGGCGAAAACTCTTGATATAAGGCGAGCACTGTTGGATAAGCGGATCGAAACCGAGAAAAAAAAGTGAAGAAAAAGGGAGGAAAGCTTCTCTACCTGCCAGAGGCACAAAGAGCAAAGTGGGACCGAGTGGACAGACGATGACCACGACGAAAACGAGATAAGCTGAACTATCCCTAAGCGAACAGTGTTCCCAGATGGAGACTTTACTTTTTCTCCTGATAATTATACGACTTCGCCGTGTCCCTCCTCCTACGCTTCTTCCTTTCTTGCTCTCGATAATTGCTTTATTCTTACTTCTTATTTTATTAAAATACTCAGTGTTTCAATAATTGAAGATTTCGCTGATCGGTCAGATAATTCTTACTTAATTCTTTTACTAGTTATTCCGTGGTCCTAGTTCAATTTTATCATCGTAGTAGTTTTTTTAAATACGATATTGTATACTTGGATTTCAATTCTGTCGAAGAAGACTACTTTCGTAACTACTCGAACAAACGTGGTTTGGCGAGAAATCGGTCGCGGTTTATTGAATATTCAAGTGGCTAGTCGCGGGGGCTCGTGGAAATTGAATTAACGCTTCTGGAGCGCATAATCGTTCGAGTCCGCGACTTTCAACGAGCTAATCGGGTAATAATACTTGAGATAGGTGTAGATGCATCACGGTTACACGTATATCGACGTATAAATATACTCTTAGTACACGTGTGTGTGTGTGTGAGAGAGAGAGCAAAAGAGAGCGAAAGAGCGAACGATATTCAAGATTCCCGGAACGAATTAACTCGTCCCGCGCGTCCCGTGAGCATTTTCCAATAACGAAGCAACCCTTCGCCGGCGGCTAATAAATTAAAATAATTCAGTACCACGCCATTTATCGGCCATTTAGCGCTTCAATATCGGAAACAAATCGAGTGGGACTGAAGTATTAATTCAGATTGAAAGCCACCCGAGAAGCGAGGAGAATCTTGAAAAATCTTTTAAAAGAAGAAGAAGGCAGAAAATGGAGGGAGATGGTCTGATTGTGGAAGGTGAGATTTTGACGCGAGTTGCCATGTGAGCTTCCCCTTCAGGCAGACCGGTTCAAAAGGAAATGTATTCTTTTTGAGATCAGTCGACAAGGGTTTTATTCGTTGCGTGGGAAGTAAGAAGAGGCTCCTTCTTCTTGCCGATGGTGAAGACGCGTTTACCGGCTCTGGCCAGGTGGAAACGTGACTTTGCCACCTAAAGGCGACCGAGAATATTACTTCCTTGTATGGCAGTCGAGCTGCTAAAGATCTACTCGCTCTTTGATTTCACCTTTTCGCCCCCTTTTTTTTTACAACCAACATCTTCGCACTTCCACTCTTTTGATCTCCGTCAGAATTAATCTTCGCACCAGAATTAATAATTTTAAATATAATTATTTGAAATATTAGAATGAAATTTTCCCTTTAGGATTCGAGAGAATTGAGAAGAAATAATTTTAGAATTATATCACGCATATGATAGTAAAGTGTAATAATTACATACGAGATAAAAAAGATTGAGGAAGAGACGAAAATTCTCGAGAGATTTAGTTGACAGGCCACGATGAGGTCTTTGACCCGACGGAACTAGTTATCGGTGGTTGAATGGAAAAGTAGAAGGATTCGCAGTTAGCAGTTCACAGTTCGCAGGGAGCGGAAACCGGAATGGAAAGGTGTCGGGTCGATGGCAGGAGATAGGCCGCGAGCTTCTCGCACCTTCAATTAGCCTAATTAGCCGGCGTCACGTACTCGTTAAGGAGGAGCACGGTGCTCGCCCGCCCACGAGCAATCCCTCGATTCTACCGGAAATCGTCTCGCGACCATTCGCGATTCTCTTCTTCTTCTTCTTTTTCTTTTTCTACTCGCGAAAATAACTAGTCTCGATTCTTTGACCCTTTCACCTTCGAATGAGCTTCTCGGTCATTGACGGTTGGTCTCGCAGTCTGCTAGATGCTTCTTCTCGTATTCTGCCACATCGTAAAAGGAGTCAGTTTCCGAGAGAATCTTCGAGTACGCCGCAGATTCCCAGCTAAGGCTTCCACGCGCGATATATGTAGCTGATTCTCTTGTAACATCGAGTATTAATATCGTCGTAGGTATAGAACATGCGAAGCGAGTTTCTGATGTAATTATCGAAGAGACCTTGTAGAGGTGTCGAGGCGAAATAGTGTTACGGAAAGAATTATCTCTAAAGAATATTAAAGTATTACTCGAGTTAGATTTATTATCTCTTATGACGTTAAAATCAACTTATGAATTATTATTATTATTATTTTCATTATACGGAAGAGTGTTGGTATAGGATAAGGAGAATCGAAATCGTGGGATAAACGAGGTTCTTTGTTATTGTTCGAACGACAAATAGGAAGGAAAAAAAAAGATCGAGGAAAGATTATTGAGGGAAAAATTGCATATAGATAAATATGGGTTTAGTTTGGGAAGAATGTATTATGGAAGCGTGCTGGTTCTTTGTCGTCGTTCTCTTCTCCGTTAACTAGAACCTTACGTAATCCTTCTCATCCATTATATCCAGTACGCTTTAAATTATTCATAGGGATTCGATTATCGTGTCCACCCCACGCTTCTGCTACTATCCCGCGATCCGAACCTATTCGCGGTCTTCAGTAATCCCATTAGCTCGTAATTGCTGGTTCCGAGCGCGGAAAAGTCTTATAGTGCGCAATTGGAAATTGAATTGAGGAAAAATCCTCGTTATTTCTTTCTCTCATTCACAAAAGTCACTGTACTTTTCTCCTGATTAAGAGTCAGAGTCTTTCTCGTATGGTCATTTTGCCGATTTCTAACCATCAGTTACGGGACATACATATATATCCGGTATTCTCGCGCCAGTGCGACAAATGTTTCTGAGGCGTGCGGTTCTCGGTCAGAATTTCATTTCCAGTTGGCGCGGCCCGAGAGAAAAATCGCTGTTGGCCTCCAGAGTAGCTTGAAATTCAGATGGGACCTCGCAGGGGAATGCTAGGCACGGTGGTTGCTCGTCAATTTTCTCGGGAGTCGAGAATAATGGAATATCAGGGTTCGATACGTTTCTCTCTCTCTTTCTCTTTTTCTCCTTGATCGCGATAAGCCAAACTTAAATCGTAACATAACGAACGCGACACATTTCTCACGGAGATCTCTCGATTCAATTTACAAAGTCGAATATTTCAGAAATAATAATTCAAAATAAATGAAAATCAAATTTGCTCCACTTATGACGCGCTTTTCTAAATCGATTCATTGTTCTCGGTAACACGTGGGAAATCAATTAAGCTTTTAATTTGTAAAAGGATGATATAAGTAGAATAAAAGATTTTTCAATGTGACAGAATTGAAAACAGAATTGAATTCTCAGTCCACAAGTTTCTCGATCCATTCGCGCGAATGACAGCAGGGTCGCATATTATGTACGTCGAACATGGAGGGTACCCGCGCACAATGCACGTATCCATGCGTGCATCGTTGTACGCAGGGGATTACGTAATTCGGGATCGAGGCCTAATGAGCGTAGCGTGGCAAGCAGAGGGGGTAGGATCGTCGGGCTATTATGGAAACGTGCGCTTGCCGAGTGAGGAGTATCGCAATCGCGGTGCCGATCGCTCTCGATCAACCACCGTTCGATCAGCCACTCGCGCACGACAAATACTGATACATATATCGTTTTGCTATCCGCGAAATTCATTAGAGGCTTTTAATTCCCTCTGGAATCAATCCACCAATTCAATGGGAAAAATTTGTTTTGTAACGATCGAAATATATTCACTGAACAAAAGTAGGTAAAGAACATAATTATATATGAGAAATATAATTAGGGAGGAGAATAAAAATTGTAGAAGTATGGAAAGGTAATTAGAGTGAATTCCGCAGGATTTATCGACACCGATGTCGGTAGGTATAGAGGGACCACTGTACTACATAAGTTAGTCAGTTGGCTTTGAAAGCTGCTGCCATTCGCGAGGCTTGCCGGACTGCCGAAAGTCCAGCGCGGTATTCGCTCTTTGATATCGAGCCTCTGGAACTGCTCGGGTGAATGCACCCGGTTTACAGCACTCTGACTAGCTATCATCACTTTATGGCAGGTCCAAACTTTGTGCCCTGGTGAAGATTGTTTTTCCGACGATTCCTACCGCTCTCTACGACTACGCGAGCTTCCCGTCCAATAAATTTCGCATCCCTCGACAAAGCGAAATCGGTCGAAAGACTCGGAATGAAATCGCAGAATTCAAATATAGATTTATTCCAGTAAAAACTAAAGGACCTCGAAAGAAATTTATTTGTCATTATGGTAATTGAATCGCTGCATTTCGCAGGATATTTTAATTATTGATTTCGAATTCTTCTTCATTAATTATTGGGAAAAGAAATCGTATGGGAGGAAAAGGGTTATGGGTAGTTTGAGAGAATTTGCATGTTGAGTAAAAGGCAGAGTGGGGATGGATAGTCGAATGGAATCGAAGATTCCTTTAATATCTGACTGGACGGTCGAAATTCCTGGATACGGATTGTCCACTGATTCGTCGGGTGCTTGAGCTCTCTCGAAGTTCTCGGGAAGCTCTGGAGACCACCTTCCTCGCACAGAACTCTTCTCCCTTCTCTCGCTGTATCTCTCCTCGGAAGCCCGTCACTCGTACCTCGGTTAATCGCATTATATCCACCTGCTGGTTTACGTAATTCTTCTCCGATTTAATCCCATTTGTTATGATAATTTCAAGCAGACCTAGAGGGCGGGAAAAATCGTCTTGCGAATGGCGTAAGTGCCCAAAGTGAATGTGACTTGCGTCGCATTGATATCACAAGTTTTTTACTTAGTTCTTTAATCGTAGATCGATAAAGAAATTGTGGTATTTTATTCATCGACCTTCTGGGAATTATCGGGGCTATTATCGCAAGTTCTGTTTGGGAAATTGAGGTTCTGGGTATTTGGGAAACACGATGCGCTTGAACCACTGCTGTTAGCTTCGTAGGGTGTAATACAGGGTAAATGGCCACGTAGCAGTTTGCAACTTACGACACCACAACCCACTATCTATCTATCTACTTATCTATCGATTTCTCGATTCGTCTACCTTTAACTCTTCTACTCTACCCTCGTCTACTTTTTTCATGCTTCTCTCTATCTTTCGATTTATCTTCCCTTCCGGTTTCTTTCTCGGTTTTTCGACCGTTTGCTCGTTTGGCTTCCGCTCGCTCTCAATGGATATCTCGGGTTCTTGGAAGCGTAGGCGACCAGTTCAGGCCCTCGACGATTTTTAAACTCTTCGAATGTGATTCGTGGAGCTCGTTATAAATATTGTGAGTCGCATCAGCTAATGTTCGGGAATCGAGAACTATAAATTCGCGAGAAATGATTCTGTGGTATCCATCTGGCTACCGGATTCGATTTCAATTAATGCTCAATCTCGTTTTGCATCAATCATCAGTACTTCCGTCAAAAGAGAAATGCTAGTTTCGAGGAATTTCTATTTTTTGGATCTTTTGGAACTCTTCGCTTTTGACCATCTCGATCTTTTCTATATTCAGTTTAATCGAATTTGATTAAACTTAATTCTGTATAATTCAATGAATTAACGTAATTAATAATTCTTGTTTAAGGAGCAAAGCCAGTAACCAAATCGTTAGACGAATAAATAGAAAGTATGTAAATAAAGAATAGAAATGTCAGAAGCCAGTAATAATTGTTTGAGGTTCGACGCGTTGTCAAATGGTGGAAAAGCTAGTGTCGTAATACTTTTTTCGTAATGTTTCTCTGGTACATGAAATTCCATAAAAATGGACGATTCTGAATCGGGCGATGCGCGGTCGCTCGTAGCAGCGGTGAGCGAAGCAATGGATGCAGAGCGGAGAAGAGAGCATTTCCGTCGTGTTGCATGCCGCGTTTATATGGAGCGTGCACGCGTGCATCGATGTCTTTACCGGGCGGTTCTCCGGTTCTCGTCTCTGACCCCGTTTCCAGCTCCAGCATCGCGCGCGCGCCCCTCCTCTACCGATTAATAGACTGGTAGAACGCAGCAGCGCGAGTTACGAAGTCGAATTCCTTGGGTGCAAGCATTCCGCTCGATGATGCGCTTTATATTCCGTGTCTGAACCACATAAAACCTACCTATTTTCTTCCCACTTTTTCTTCACATTTTTCCATCACATTTTCTTATTCTCCCTCTTCCTATAATCACATTTTATTTGATCGTTTATTTTATTTCGTCAAACATTTCTTTTTTCGCCTGATAATAAAATCCCCTCGAATTTCCCAGTCGAAAAGTTGTCAAGAGTGTTAATTCAGCAGTGAATTGGTTAGAATCGTTCGAGTAGACGAATAGTTATATGTAAGATAGAGACGATGATAGAGAGGATTGTAGATTAGGAGTTGAGCATAGTTCCGGAAGAACATGCGTAACCCAGTGGCACCGTCGTAAATCTCCGAGTCTACAAGTTAAATCGACTGTCATCGTGATAACGCGAAGTCGATGGACCGCGAACAGCTTCCTAAGACCAGTACTAGGGGCTTGGACCACTCGGATCGAGACCTTAATGATCCTAATGTCCCTGGAGAGGGGAGACGAGCAGAGACGAACGAGATGACGGGAATTCTGGAAACGGGCTCGCTATTTCTCCTTGACTCAAGTTTTCGAGTTTGCCAAAGGTTCCGCGAAGAAGAATGGCCAGAGAATGGGGAGAAAAGGGTGGTGCTGGTTACCCTCTTTCGTCTACTACATTATTCAAATCTGTCGCAGCAAGAATCCTCCGGGTGAATTTTAAGGGGATGAAGAAGTCGAGGAGTAGCTAACGTCTGCTTTTCCCCTCTCTCTCTCTATCTTTTCCTTTCTCTCATCTCGTTTGCTTCTTGATTGCCTTTTCCGTGAATTCGCACCACTTAAAACTACATATTTTTCCTCCCAACTTTCATTATTGCAAATCACTATCTTTTTTTAACTTCATTGATAATAACTTAATATTCTTCATCGGAATCATAGCTTTTTCTTTCTCGCTTTTCGCGTTTTTTCCTTTGGCTCCGAGTTCGGAGTTCCCTTTCGGAGAACGAGCCTCTAATTGAATTACTGATTAAGTATAAGCATAATTACGACGTGGCGATAACCGTCTCGGTTACACTTAAGAGTCAGTGGCAATTAGTGGGCGAGAGAAGGAGAGAGTGAGGCTTTTATCCATTGGCTAGCGGTATCTTTGGTCATAATTTTTGTGCGACGCATTCGCGGCGCGCCGCTGCCTTATTAATTACCTTAATTAATTCGTCGAGCGATTTGGGTCACCGTTCCGTGGGGCAAGCTATCTTTCGGTGGCCGGCACGTGATGCGGTTAGTAGGTTCCCGTGGGAGCAGCCCTGCTCGGCCGGTTGCCATAAGTGCCAATGAGACCGCGTTTATGTATTCGCCGCTGAGAAACTCGTTTGTCCGATGGGGATCTCGGTCATCGTTAATATCGGAGGGAGAACAGTAATCGCATCAATATGAACAGATTTTTCCATACACAAAAATACAATTACATTTTTTTCCCCCCTTATAATCCCAAACATTCCAATTTCGCGATAAATAGCTGGTTCAGTTTGATGCTTGCAAAATTAACTTGACACACCTATAATTTACTCTAATCGTTACAATTATACAATTAGAAGAACATGAATTGGATCGGTATAATTAGAAATGAAGCTTCTCGATGTTGAGGTTAGTGAAAAATCAGGCCACTAATCAGCGCGTTAACTCAAACCCGGTGACTTTCACCAAGTGTAATTACTATAAAAGTAGAGAGCAATGCGACCCGTCTCCCATTCGCTAAAGTACCTTCGTTTTACTGGAGATCCCGAAGCAGCCGGTTACCATTCGTCAAGCTGACGCCTCTATTAACGAAACAGAATCCGCGAGTGGACCCGGTGAACTTTATGTAACTGTTTTCGCCCTGGCGGATAGACATCCAACTAGGAACAGAGAATATTCAATGGGACAAGACGAACACACATCCTCAAATGGGATCCAAATGACTCAACCCTAATTTCGTCATCACAGAATATTCTCTTGAACCACATGAATACCAAAACTAAATACAAATTCTTCAACTACGTTTTACCATATACAAACTTCCAATCTAACGATCAAACTTCACAGAAACCTCAGAATATTCGCTTGAATCATACCAATACACAAACTAAATATCAATCCCTCAACTATCAACATATGCGAACTAGAAACCTCAGAATATTCGCTTGAACCATACCAATACAGAAACTAAAATATATCAATCCTTCGCCTATCAACATATACGAACTTTCAACCATGAACGATCGAGCTTCGCATAAAATTCTCGAATTATCCTCACTTTTTCCTATAATGTTTATCCACACACGTACGTATTCGCAAGCGAGGGTTGTATGTGGGAGCACATTGCCGAGAGCCGACTGTCTCCAGTCGAAGAGGGTTGGGGAACGGCGTTCGCGCGCGCGCGCGCGCGCATGGTCTCTCGGTATTTAGCGTAATTTATTAAAACGGGCCTTCCACCGTTGGCTTTGACTGTGGTGAGCATAGAAGTAGGGACGGAAGAGGAAAGAGAAGGGGGTGGAAGTCTGTCGTGTCGCGGGCGGTGGCTAAAATACACAGGAATACCGGCAGGGTGAGTTTCGCCAGAATGGGGTGAGGGAAAACGGCGCGAGAGCCAGCGGAGAGAGGGTGTAGGCGAATAGGTGGTTAGAAGCGCGAGAGAAAGAGAGGATGATGGCAGTGGTTATAGGAGGCGATGGCGGTAGAGCGGCAGCGGAGAGCGTAGAATACAGACAAAGAGAGCAACGGCGGCTGTTGGGCGGCGCGGGTGGTATGACGGAATCAATACCGGTGTGTGAGAGGGTGGGATAATGCGGTGGCTTGACGAGACTTGTAGGTACTAACAGACCGGAGAGAGACGCTTGCTCGAAGCGCGCGAGTGAGCGGCGAGGGCCATGGGAGGGGTGTGGAATGAGAAAGAGAGAGAGAGAGAGAGAGAGAGAGAGAGAGAGAATGGGTTTCGGAGGAGGGCAGCTGGAGAATGAGGAGCAGCCGCGCCGCGGTACATATAGCGAACATTGCTCGAGGGTAAGGCTGCCCTCACAGTGGTTACATACAGATTATTCGAGCCTCTCGACGCACAACCGCGCGGATTAACCTATTGTCTTCGAGGTTTCGGACCGAAGTAAAAAACAACTGTAAACTGTTCTTTTCGATAGCTCTGTTGCAATTTATCACGGAAGAGAGAGACTTGTTTTCGGAATGGATGCGTGGATCGTGAATAATTAAATTGAGAACAAAGATTAAAATGGAGGAGAGGGTGTCTTTGGATCTTTGTGATGGATTTGCATAATGCATAGGGAAACTCGTGTGGAGGAAGCTTAACAAGTGGGAAAGAGAAGAAGGTGGTCGAAGGGGGTTGAGACGGGCGGCGGCGGCGGTTGGTCTGCTTGGGAGATGGAGAGAGAGAGGAAAACTCGAGGAGTGCCGAAGGAAATAAACAATGGGCTGGTAACCCACGTTCGGTGGTACACGTTGCTGCTGGAAAATTACCCGCGATCCTGGATAATGGAGAAAAAGAGTGGCCGTGGTAACCACCCTACGCGATCGGCTCAGCCATTCTTCCCGGCTTTTACTTTTTCCACTTTTTTACCTCTCCCTTCCGCCGCCCCCTCTTTTTTATTCGCTTTCTTTCTCTTTTATTGGGAAGTAATGATCGTAGGTATTATGTCCGCGTGCGGCGGCTCATTTTGCGTACACCCAATAGCTAACCACTTCCCTGCTGATCCTTGGGTACGTTTATTAGGGAGTTTACGCGAAATTTTTTCGATTTATTTGCAATCGGAATTACTGGTTGGGCTTAATAATAATCAGGGGCTCGTGTGAGCAAAACGAATGCGTGGCATAAGAATTGCGAATCTAATGAGATTTGCGAAACGGGAAAATCTGGAGAAAATATTAATTCTGTTTTTTTTCTTCCTTTTTACAAAGAGTTCCCTTGGTTTTTATTATTTTTAACGCGACTGTTTTTACGCATGAAATGAATCAAGAAATTACCGGTGATAATATTCGGAATGTTAGTTCGCGTTACGCGAATCGATAGCGAAATTCCACTTTACCGAGTCTTATAGTTACTTTCGATTGAAATCGCGAGAGAAAAGATAACACGGAGAACGACCAGCATAAACAGGGGTTTATTCGCAATTCCGCGAGGAAATTTGGGGGGATTAATTCGACTGGATTCGAGATAAAGAAATTACGGTGGTTATTGCGGGATCAGGCGAATTCCGCAGCAGGGCGGCAAATCTTTTTAGAATTCAACGGTAGTCGAGCGAAATCCGGCTTCTCCTTTATTCTTCTTTTCTCGCGATCCGTGCGCTTTTAACCGCGAGCAACGATAATAATCGCGTTTCGGCTGCATTCTTTTAGCGGGACCTGTGCACGCTAAGAAGCTTCCCCCTCGCTAAATACGTTAATTTAACTGGGAAATTATCTCGAGGGCGGTGGTTTATTCCGCGAGACAGAGAAAGAGAAAGGAAGAGAGAGAGAGATATGGAAGGAGAGAAAAGACGCGAGAAATATAATTATAAGAACAGAAGCATTGTGGTAATGCATACGAGCTCGCGGACCACAAATAATTTCTTCCTCCTCGGGGAAAGCTTTCTGCACGAGTTTTCCATCTCTCTCTCTTTACAAAATCGCAGTCGTTTCCCGCTACTGCAATCTCTTTTACTTCTTTTCTTCTCTTTCTCTCGTTTCCCTGTTATATTTCTCTCGCTGCCTCCCTCGATTTCTCTCATCTTTCCTCTGTGTCTCGAAATTTTTACCATCCTGTCCTGCTGCGCTTTACTTTTTCTATTTCTCCCAACATTTCTCTAGCTTACTGCACTCTTCTCTATTTTCAGCCATTTGTTGTCACCCTCTCGAACTCTCCCTTTCTCCCAAAAATCGCAACTTTGCTAGATGAACTTTCCTTTCCAAATATCTTCCACTTTTGTATCCCTCGAGAGATCGACTTCATTTCACCCGTTGAGATTTGTCTTTTTCTTGGGAAATGGCGACTTTGTCGGATCGTTTCGTGCAAATATTTTTGTAGGAGAGTCACCGCGTGAGTAGGGTGCGTGAGCACTGCTTCCTTTTTCTCGGTTGGAGGATCGATTCGGGGGTGCAGTGGCGCGCAGTGTTGTTTCTCCGGCTGAAATAACCGGGTCATCGATGTCTGGTACCTAGAAGAGAGAGAGAGAGAAAGATCGAACGATGCAGGCAGTTTGGTCGCGGCAAAGCCCACTCCCTTGATCCATGCTGATCGAGGGTGGATTGTTATGGTCGCCATCAGTGTCAGGGTGAACGAAGCATACGCTAAACCACCTCCCCCCTCTCTAGTCTCTCTTGGGGTCAACGAAATATGATCGCTACCACGATTATTTATGTGCCTCGAGAGTGCTACTGATGGCGAAAAAGCGCGGTTGGCTGCGGGAGAAAGCGCGGAATAGGGAAGAGAGGGAAGGAGAGAGAGAAAGCGATTTGGTGATGGTGGTTAATTAATCGCACCCTTGGCACAACTCCACCAGTTCGAATTTACCCGTAGCACTCACTTAACCCGAGCTAATGTGTGTCGTGAATTTAGATAATTTTCTTCGTTCACGCTCGTACACGTATACATGTATGTATACGAAGAGATATAGAGAGACAGACTCACATAGGGAGTCATCCAACCATCGTCCATTCAAACCGACCATCGTCTCTCTATTGTTTCCTATCTCTATCGCGCTTTTCCCGCTGCTTTCGCTCTCAATCGGCTCAGTCTCTACCCACCAATTTCCCGTGATTACATTCTCTTTCGTGGATCCCTTGCTCCCGGCAGATTTGCCAAAGAGATTGAAATCACTCGTTCGAGACTTTGCGCTTCGATCGATCACTGTATTTAGTTGAATTTCTTTCCCTTTAATCCCTCTCGTATTTGCCGCTACGATTTTCATCTTGTTTTTTTCGACAAGAGAAATTTCTCGTGGAAATTCTGATTCGTCATTCAGCATTTCCAAATTAAGGGGGAAAATTTATTAAGTAGTTTAGTGAGTTAAGTAGTTTTGAGAATCACCTTGACCGCACGAGCGGTGGAACTAGATAAACAAAGTAATCATCGAGTAATAGATAAATAAAGTTATCAAATAATCCAGAGGATCTTTGTCCTGACCTCGTTGCTCGGTGATAAAGTCGATTGTCTTACGATAGCACGACGAGGCACGATTTTGTTCAATGGCGTCGAGGGTGGCGAGGGAGGTGTCGAGTCGAAGAAGCTGAGAGGAGTCGTCGATAACGCGTACTTTACGCGCGACAATGTATCAAAGACTAGTACGCGAGCGATAGGAGTCAATGCACTTGCGGCAAAGTATCGCCTCGCTAGACGTTAAATCGAAAGAAGAGCTTCTGAGAGAGAGGAAATGAACCATAGCTTCCTCTCACTACTCTTATTCTTAGTATCCATCTGTGTCTATCTATTTACTGATCTATCTCTTAATTGACCTCTCTATCTTTGTCTATCGATCGCTCACTTTATCGTTATCCACGTAACTCACACTGCAAAACCGTTCCTTTAATGCAAAAGTCCACATAGACTGCATAAGTGGGATACGATACCGATACAAAACGTTTAATTCTGCTTCTAATGTCAGATACAAACTCAACTAAACGAGACTATAAATATAGAATTTTATAGTGTCACGATTATAAATAGCACAATAGTATAGTTCCATTACTATGAGTGTACGAATATATTTATAGCAGCGCACGTTAATTATAGCACACAAGAGAATTGTATCTGGCATTTCTACGAGTGCTGCCAACGAGTTGCAACCAATAGAATCTTCCCCAATTATATCTCTCGAGTCATATGCCATCTCCATACCTCGCGACTTATCTTTATCGAATTTCTCAAGTGAGCCATTGAAGTGATGTCTCTCGTCAAAATCTGTAAATAAGGATTCGATAGATATCGGGACCAAGTGATATTCGCGAATACAACAGAAACATGTAGAGCAAGAGGATGGAAGAGTCGAGAAGAAGAAAGAGAGCGAAAGGAGAGGAAATCGCTCACTGTCCTCCCAAAGGTCCTAGCCAATGCGGATCGTGCTCCATCCAGCGTAATTCCAGTGCGCGAGCGTCCTATGCCGGGGTTGTTATAAATGTCTGCTGTCTAGGGGTTGCGCGGAGGATATCGAAGGGTGCCAGGAGGTTAAAAGAGCGAGAGATAAGCCCGTGTCCCGACGGAGGTCGTCCTCCCGTTGAAGAAAGTGAGAGAGTCTCGATTGAGACTCGAATCGGAGTAAAGTCGTCGTTACTTTTCTAAGACAACTGGGTTCACGGCCACGGTTCATTTTGCCTCCGTCAGGTCACATATTTAATTTAGCCGGTTCGTTTATATCCAATTGAAAAGTTTATTCCACCCCAGTAATTAGTAATTTTCATTCGAAACGATCGTTCAAATATGGAGAGTGATTTATCAAGCACCCTGTAGATAGAGAAGATGAGTGGGAGAGAAAGAGTGATATTGTGGAGGATTGGGAGAGCGAGAGTAGAGCGCGGGGGGGTAAAAAAGCACGAAGGACGAGAGGCTGGCGCGTAGATGGACGGATTGTGGGCGGAATGAAAGCTCCGGGCGTCGGGTCGTCCGTTCTGGAAAGGGGTGAAAAATAATGGTGGATGAGAGAGATGGGGTAGGGTGCAGCGGGATGAAGCGGGGGAAGGTTGTCGTCGCGCGGTTAGTAGCAGAGGCACGTCGCGGCCTCGGTTAGCGCGCTCGACTCGCTATTTTTTCGAGACTCCACCAGCCCATTTGCGATAATAACTCGCTGTCGACTCGGCGACGCTTAACTTATTAGCCCCTGCGGCTCTGCTGCGGCTGCGGCCACGACACCCGGAAAATCGTGACGCATTCGTGTTGACAGGCTTTTGTACCTGAATCATACCATAAAAATTGTAATTTCTACGTTCGTTATTTTTATCCTCTCGTCTATCTTCTTATTTGATCGTTCCAGCGATCGATGATTTATTGGATCACGTTCTAACGTCATGGAACAGGGTATTTTCGACAAATACAAAATCGCGTTTAGGTGAAATATATGAATTCTAATCGAAGAAGTCGGATCTCGGTGCAACCTTGGCGCTCGCGGTGGTTCACATTGAAGCGCAGTTAAAGTCAGGGTCTCCCGGTAGTGCGCTGGCTCGCTACTGGTCAGCCGGTTGGTTGGTTGGTTGGTTGGTTGGTGCGCACTACTTTGGTAACAAACATACGGTGGCATAATAATGAGTGGGCCGTTTGTCTCTACTCGGTCATGATTGCTAACCTCGAGGAGAATACCACCCGAGTACTTTACGTTCGACGTTCCCAAGTGATTTATCGCTCCGCTAGATGTGCGCGCCTTAGCAAACTCACTCGAACGATCCATAATCTTTTCGGCATTTACATCGACGATCCTCGCTTCCCGTTCTCGCTTCTCAATCTCTCCACATTTTTCCCCCCTCTCCCTTTCTTATCTTTATTCCAATATCTCTCTATTCTCTCTTTTTCTGTTGGTTTTCGTTATTTCCCTTCCTCTTTCTCTTTATCTTAACACGTTACTCTTTTCCCTGTTCATTTTCAGTTTTATTTACTCATTCCGTGTTTTTTTCCTTCCTGCTCATTTGTATATCACTCTCTTTTGTCTTTCTCCCGTTTATTTTTATCTTTTCCATCTCTCGTTGTCTTGATCTTTCGATCGGAGAGATTTGACTCGCGAAAAAGAGCGACGCTTATTCTCGGCGGGTCAACACACTCCGTGTCTCGTTTTTCGAGCGCCACTGTGTTGACTGGGAGAAAACCGTAGCTTTTTGTCCGAGGGATTATTGAACCGGTTGGAAACGGTCCTCGCAATAGCTCTCGCAGACGCTGCTCTTGGCTCTGTCGAATAAAAGGAACATACGAGAGACGAACGTAGCTCGGGTTTTCCGCGTCGTAGGCGCGCGTTCGACGCCCATCGTAACAGGTGGCATTATCGGGACTATCGGAGCCGATATTGCCAGTAGCACGGTGATGGAGACTCTGTTTCTCCTTTAACCGGCTCTCTTGCGGAGGTGTGCAGGTATATCGACGGGTGTGGAGGCGTTCGAGGAGGTTGTCGCGAGTATCGAGGTGTTTCCGAGTGGGCTACTCGACGAGGTGGTCGCTATGTACCACCTCCTTCTGCACTAGAGGATCATCCGCAGAAGCTAATGCTACCATTGGTCCCTCGAACACCCCCGATAGCCCTCTCTTGATTCTCTTGATTCTCTTGATTCTCTTGATCCTCGCTATCCACTCACTCGGCCCTTGTCAAACGGATCAAGAGCGTTGATTTAGTTACCTCCCGTGTCTTGCTAATTAACTATTTACCAATTCACCGATCCACTTGTCTATTTGTGGATTTTAGCAGTAGAATCTATAGTAACTGTAACAAGCTAGAATATTGGATTTAGAAACGCAACGGTTTATTTGCTTACGGTTAAGATACTATTGTATGAGGAGAAGCTAGAAGGGAATTTAAGGTTCATCGTTGGATGTTTCAATCGCGAAGTTGGCGTGAACGCGAGTCGAGTGCGCGTTTTACGGTATCTGGATGAAGCGACGAGGGTACCTCGTATTTTGCGGAGACAAATGAGACGGTCTGAGCGACGGCATGGCGCGGCGTGGCGTGGCGGACAGACGCTTCTCCGCTATCGGGAACACTCTGTCGGGCTTCGGTAAATAGCCCCGAAGCGGAGCCAGTGTTCGTCCGGCTTTTGCTCCCTTTCTCTCTCGGGGTCTCGGTCTCTCCAGCTACGAATTTTATTGTTTTTCGAGGCGCGACAGGCAATATCTCCCTGTCCGGATCGTCGCCGTTTCCACCGAGCGAGAAACTGAGATCGGCGGAGAAAGGGAGAGCCCGCGCTCTCTCACGCAGCCCGAAGCCTGTATTTTTCCAGGAGACCGATCTCCGTTAATGAGACCGACTATTTGCGAAAACGAATGTCTCGCGCGGAGTCGAGAAGAATTAGCATTGCGTCGCAGGAACGATCGTACCCTCGCTCGTAGTAGATTCTGTGTGAACAGCTACCCGGGGATACGAAAGCTGCAAAAGCTCGTTGGTTGACTCTTTCTGTTCGGCTGGCGCGCTTCAATAATGTAGCCAACGGAGAAGAGCGCGGGACGCGCGCGCGACAAGTCGAGACAAAAGTCCTGCAACAAATATTTGAATACTCACGCGAGAAGAAGACCACTGAGATAAATGGCACTTGAGAGAAAGAAGAATATTGCTCGAGTTGTTTTTTTGATAAATAATAAAGAAGCGCAGGATCAATATTACAGTGAGAGAAGGAATAAAAAGTGTGGGAATCACGATCTCGACTCGCTAAACTTCCTGGTATACGGTATAAGGCTAGTGTGTGTGTGTAATAAAGTTTTAATCTCCGCGGAATCGTAGGGATTCCGATTTTTAAGCAAGTTCCTTTCGTCTCTATTTATCTTCTGGTAGAACCGCGCGTTCTCCTTGGTCGCTTCCAGGAGCAAGCTTCGATTCTCGCTGCTAATGAAACGCTAATTAACGCTCGGTTCGCAACGGCAACAGCAACTGCTGCGAGCTAGTAGAAGCCGCGAGCGTTTTGCTCGCGCTCCGTTTAAGGCCTTGACTCGAGCCACTGATTAATTACTAGGGGCAGCTCGTTCGTCCTTCTATCGCGCATCTCCTACCATCGCGATCAGTCCACCTCCCTCCGTCCTCTCTTTCCTCTCGATCGCAAAAATCCCTTGATTTATCTCTTAGCCTGCTTCTATGTTTCTTCCTCCTTTTGTCTCGCTGCCTCTATTTCTGTCTCGTGACTCCGACTCTAACAATTACCACGATAACGCAAACGTTCTAAAACTCCGAGATAATCGACGAAATTTGGCTTAATTAAGAAAGTACTCAATTCACAAAAGAGATAAATGGAATAAAAATGTCCAGAGTTAGAGTATCGATTCTCATCGATTTATAGTAATAACAAGAATGATTTTGTTATTAAGATCGTTATTAAAATGATAAATGGGAGAGGTTTGTGGCGCAAGTTCGCGAAAAGAATTTTGGGATGTCGTTCGCGAAAGAGCTCGCTTCCTTTAACGCAATTACCGGCAGTGCTCGCGGAAAATTTCGGTCGAGCAAAGCACTAATTGCCAAGCGGCCGCGCGCGCGATCGCATTAACGAGCTGAGTCGAAGCGGAGTAGTAGCACGGCCAAGAGGGTGCTTTGGATCTTGGCACAAAGCAAGCTACTACTACTAGTAGTAGTAGTAGTAGTCATAGTAGTAGTAGTAGTAGTAGTAGTAGTAATAGTAGTAGTAGTGACATGGCACCAGGAGCCCACGTATGCCCTTTCTTCGGCTGACGATTCAGTATTTCGCCGAGGGAATAGAGATTTCGCTTGGCAGCAGCTGTCAGCCGGGAGCATCCGAGTAGAAGCGGGATTTCTGAAGGGGCAGAGAGTGCCGCTCGCTCGCTGTCTGAACGCTTACCAACTACATCTACTTGCCGAGAACCACCTCTCTTTCTTCGACCTTTTCCGCCGTTCTCTTTCGATCTCTCTCTCTTCTCTCTCTTTCTTTTCTCGCTCTTCCTTTCTCGAGTTCGGTCAGTCAGTGCCGTGACGTGGCAAAGGCAGCGAGGAGTCCGGCATACGTGCTGACGCTCGCGTACAACCTCAAACCAGGCATACATCCACCTGGCTCATTGAGCCTGTGGTTTTTTCCTCGCCTGCTGTTTCGGACCACACCTGGACCCTGGAATCTCCTGCGCCTCTTCCTCCTTCGTCGAAGCACTTCATAATCTATCGAGTATCGCTGGATCCAAAGACACAACTCTTTCTCAAATAGATTTATCACTGTAATTTGAGATGATTCGATAAGTTTAAATTTCCACATTTTTGTATATTTATAAAGATGAGAAACTAACATATTGATAGCGTGTCAGTAGAGATCCAATTTTAGACACTTCCGGGGAGTTTTGATAAATTCCATTTTTTTGGCAAAATCTTAAATCCGAGTAGTCGATGTACTGCTAGTGAATCATTCGCAGAGGGTTTTTCGTAAATTGCGCCACTCATGCCAGCATGACTCGCTTCTTCTTGAAATTCCAAGCTCGTCCTCTCAATATCTTTTCCTCATCGATCTTCCATCGTGCACAGGTGTGTGTATGCGCGTGTGTGTGTGTGTGTGTGAGAGAGAGAGTTTGCGTGGAGCAAGCGAGCCCAAGTAGTCAATATTTCTCGGCTTCCTAGCGGTTTGGCAAGCTTCGACTATTAGCCAGCCACGTACACGCGCGTGCACGCTCGCTTAAATCTTCTTCGTTACTGCCACACTTCGTCTTCAGTTTCGCCCTCGTCTTCATCTTCATCTTCTCATTGTCGTCGACTCGCAACTGCTCCAATATCTCATCGCTCGCGGCGCTCGGAGCAGTTCTCCGCGCAGCATCAAAGGGAAGTTTCGAAGAATAGCGCAGCTAGTCGCCGACCGAAAATCCTCTCCAGTGAAAAACTTTTACGTTGGAGGATCCCTCTCACCAGCCATTTCTGTCGCTCCTCTTGTTTTCGCTTTGTCTTTGTTTCTCGGCGAGCCTCAAGACTTTCCATTCAACGTGGTTCCTTCGACTCTGTTTCGCGATCGCGAATTCTTCTGGCTGGTCGGTTTTGCTAATTGCACCGACTTTTCGTTCTTCTTCTCGGAGAGCGAGAGGAGGAGAAGAAGAAGAAGAAGAAGAAGAAGGAAACAGTAAAATTTGCACTTTTTCCTCGCGGCTCCGTCGATTAGTTCAGGCCACTAGACGTAATGAGAAAGCAGCTGGTTCGTGGAGCCAGCTGGAGCGCAAAAAGGTTCCACCGACAATCGAAAGGATTTTTCGCGGCGAGAATTGATCGGAGGTGGAGAGACAAGACCCACTTCGCAATTATGCGGGAGTATTAGCGAGTCGGAGATATAGGGGCTTCCATGAATTTCTTGCTGGCGCGTGTAAAAGAGTGCAGTTGGACGGTGGCATGCTCTGGCATGGCCTGGTTTTTCCAAGCCGACCTTTTCCTCGCTCGCTCAAAAGAGGCTCTCGCTTTTGCTCTTCCTTCTCTCTTCTTTTTCTTCTCAGCCGAGGGCTTGACTTTGTGCTCCCAACCACGGGGAAATCCATTTTCGAAGAAGCATGCTAATAACAGGGTTACCGGCCAGATGGGATGCTCTCGAAAAACGATTTGATGGGATTTGCCAATCTGAAGGAAGTGGGCTCCCAATCGCAAGGCTACACGAATTTTTTTACATACATTTCTCGACTACCTCTGCTGCTCCGTTATTCCTTCGGCCAGTTTTCCGAGATTGAAAAACAATTTTTACCTATTCCACTGAATTTTAATGCCAGAAACAATTATTTACGATCAACTTTATATTTGCACAAAGTGGATGAAATTATTATGATTAAAAAAATAAAAGATCGAAATTGAGTGATCCATGCTAATTTTCTACGGGATAATATTATAGAAGAGAGAACAGAGAGAGATAAGAGACTTATGGATACAATCTTGCGCAGCAACTTGAACCCGCGCCATCGAGTCAAAAGAAGATTGATAGCGCAAAGTCTGTATCCTACGGGGAGTTCTCGCAATCCGGAGGAAAAAAAGATTGCAGTTGGCTTATCCAGTGGCACGTTACTCAAAAATGTCTGGCACGCGGCGCGAGCCGTTCCATCAAAGACAGGCCACCTCCCCGTAACTAGACTTCTTTCATTCAACGTATTACCGTGTGGAGTACGCGCGCCAGCGTTCAAAAAAAAGATGCTTCTCGGCATCTGTCTTACCGATTCAACTTCGAAGTGAAGTCTTCTTGCGATTCTCTCCATCCATTCGAGTCGTCAGCTTTTTGGTAGCAGGCCAATTTTATTCTTGGTAGATTTGTCTTCGGAGGTTTTCGCGAACTCACGAGTATCTATGATCGATCGTCCAAACGACACGTATTAACCCCATCAACGAGTCTAATTCAATTCGCGAAGATAAATGAATTCTACTAATTCATCGCGTATGATTAAATCGTTAAACGTTAAAACTACTATAACAGTAAGGTTTATCCTGCAAGTTTAAAATAACTTGCATCGCGTGAAGCATTTAAATATAATTATATATACACATATAAACTATAATTATTATAAAGTGATTAAGTTGGGTGTAAAAAACACAATCCGATACAAACAACAAAATAAACATTTGCATAAAGGTTCGCAGTGGAGTAAAAACAAGTGAATAGAATAAAAATAAAATTTGCAACAGAGGACTCGGTTTCTCCGAGGACAAGCGCAAAGTACGAAGCGATAACAAAGCTCGATTCTCGGAGAGAAAAGAACGAGAGGAGGGTAACTTTTCTGTCTGCGCGGCAGACGACTGTTCAATAGGTATATTGACAAGGCGGGTGGGAGGCGTTATATGCTGGCCGCGTATCGATAAGTGGATCAAAGCCGAGCGACACCGCGACGAGCGGCTCTCGTGAATCGCTTTTATCCGCTTCAGCCGCCGTATCCTCTCCGCGGCTATTTAGCCGCTGCGTAGAAAGAGAGAAAGGGAGAGAGAGAGTGAGGGATGCACGGTAGAGCAGAAACTACGCTTTCCAGCGATGACTTTCAATCGCCGCCGGTGAAATTTGAAATCGCTTTGAGCTGGTGGTGGTGATGGTGGTCTCGCTCGCACCGTGGCTAACGCTCCTGTGGTTTCGCTTCGGCTCCTCGTTCCTCTATCCCGCTCTTCCTCCCCCGACAATTGACCCTGCGGTTTAGTCATTCGGTCCTGTAATCGATTTTCCGTACTTTTGCTTGCCCCCGCGAGAGCATTACAGTCGGCTGTAAGTAACTTCCATTTGGCTCGAGCACTGCACATCGATCGACGCGACTGCACCCGCGATTTCTATCGCGGATTAACGTTTTTATCTTTACTACTACTACGTTACGAGTATGATCCTTGCTCACAACGAGCGAGAGCATTTCTGCGAAGAAGATAAGGGACATGATTTTGATCGCTCGTTTCTTAAGCAATTAAACAATCTTTATCACATTTCTTTGTATAGAAAGTAATATGGATGTTTCAGTAACGTGTCTCATTGGATATGAGTCGACTCGAATGGTATAGAAATATAATATATGTTTGTGGAAGAATCGTTAGAGGGGGAAAAATGTGGTGGAAAAGGGATGAGGAATGAGTGGGAAAGAGGAGAGGAGAAGATTGGGCGAGGTCAGGCCGGAAGTCCCTGACCTGGTCATACAGCCGGTTCTCTCCTTTCTTCCTCCTGTGGTGGGAAGTTTTCCCAGTAAGGGAGGAAGCCTGCCACCGCGTTTATGTCATCTCTCGACGCGCTTAATTAGCACGAGACCACCGAGATTCCCTTCTTAAAGCTCCCCCTCTCCATTTTCCTTCGTGGTGGTGCTATTGCTTCGAAAAAACTTCAAGATGAAACTTTTATTAATTAACGCGTAGCAAATTATAGCCTCTCGGCAGTGAAGGAAAAACGAGCGAGAAGAATCAGCGAGGCTCTCGACAATTTTCTAACCAACCCTTTTTTTCGTTTGGCATTCTTTTTATCTATCCCCCAGTGAATATCTTTTCGAGCTTCCCATTCGCGAATTATTCGCTCGATTATTATTCGTGGATGCGGCTCGCGAAGTTAATTGGTGAACTTGGTAAAAAAGTTCGACGTTGGGGATTGCTAACGGAGAGAGAGAGAGAGAGAGAGGGAGAGGGAGAAGGTAGCGATGATTTCGATCGCTCGTTAGGGAGAGTTGGCCGGTCGAGCGAGGAGGAAAAAAGGGATTGCGGGGCGAACGAGTACCGTGTGATTTATAGCGCGCTCATTAATCACTTTAAGGCTGCCTGGGTTCTCCTTATTAAACCACGATTTCGCCTCATTGTTCTTAAGGACAAAGTGGACTGGACTGCTTCGTAAGCCAACACCCTCTCTTTTCCATGCTACGCGTCTCTCAGAAAATTTTCTGCCAGTCTAACGCGCAAAATTAAACCCACATATATTCTCGTTCCAAGACGAATTTATTCATCCACCTATGAAACTTTACATCCTGTATCATACGTTATATTTACTAAAGATCATTTTACCGGTAGATGTATTAAACAGAGACCCATTAATCGTACATGTATCAATCCTCGCAGCCCATATGTGGGATTAGATACCGGTAAGACAATAGTAGCGCAATCTAACAGATCAATCTCGGTTTGTGTTCCAGGTGAATCCAGACGCGCAGGATCGCACGACGCAGCAGATTCAGTCGAAGCTGGGCAATTATTCCCTGGTGAAGCACCTGCTCGACGAGCCGAAACGGTTGATCGGTATCGAGGGAGTCCCAGCGAGTCCAGCACCATCCTCGGCATCCTCGATCCGCAGTACCTCGAGCTCGAGCAACTCGAGCTCCAGGAGCTCGCCGTCGCACCAGGAGTTCAAAAAGCCGGGTGGTCCTCGTTCGAATTCCTCCAGTTCATCTTCCTCGAGCCACCAGCAATCGCAGCAGCAGCAGCAGCAACGCGGTGGCTTCGTTAAGCCAGCCGACGGCAAACCACCTTACGGTGGCAGGGGTGGCTACCCTGGACAGCCGGTGAAACATCCGGCTGGTAGTAACGATCATCGTAGTCATGGACTACTTCCGGCCAAGGGGCCGCCGCCAAGTTCACCTGGGACTGGTACTCATCTCGCCAATTCTGCCATTGGGAACTCTGGACCCGGTGGCAATAGGCTACACTCTGCTGGTAGCCGACTCTCCAGGTTGCCTCTCGACAATGTAAGCTCATTTGTCATTGAGTAATAGAACGATATTACAAAAGGATCAAAATTGTCCGATTCGTCTTCCGTTTATTCCGTTTGAGATTGAATTAATCGCGAGCTAATATCGCACGCGCTTGATACAACTGTTATTGCACATGGCGGGGGGAAACCGGACAAACGAAACAGCAGTTAATTAGTTTAATGTCAAGATCTGGTTATTGTTGGACTGGCCTTTGCGCGCGCGCGAGTAAACATTAGCGGTCAGAGATAGCAAGCAAGGATGAGTTGGAATATTCGGGATACATCGATCCGGGATTCTGGTGTAATTGGAAATCCCATTGGCAGTGATCCCGTGACACGGCGCTGAGCCACGGCTCTATTTTCTGAGCGCACGAGGGTCAACGGTGAAAATCAATAAACAAGAGCGGAGGTGGATTCGGCAACGAATCGCGAGTGGCCCGCCTGTTAACTGGTAATACCAGTTTATGGGTTAAGCGTTTGTGTGCTCGAAGACAATAAACCTCGATTCGCGTGTTAGCCCTCGCCACGGTAAAGTCGACCGCGCGCTTCGGCCCTCGAAAATTGATCGGGTGACCCTTTCCTGGCCGAACGAGTCCCGTCGCATGACCCACCTCGCGTAAACTCACAGTACGAAGATTCCCTTCTTTGATAATGGATGCGATCGCAACTCTACGGCAACTTCCGCGAAAGAAATCAATTGCCAGTCGCTTCCGTCGCACGCGAGACTTTACCGTCTGCTTTGAACGACACCTCTTCACCTCCGCGCTCCATCTTGCATTCTTATCGTGCTCGCTTCCAACTTCCTTTGTTTCTTTCTTCCACAATAGCATCGATTATTATTTATTCGCACAATTTCAAAAGCGATCTGTGACTGATTCTTCTATTCGAACTTTTATCCTTTCGTTCAATCTAGAATCGATTTTCGATTATTGATCGTTCGATTACAATAATAATCGTTGTTTTACGCTGGTCGAATAAATTGTCTGGTGAAATAATTGTGCGATAAATTGAGGTGAGGACGATGCGCGATAACTAGGCGAGTTTCCTCGTCAGTAGGAAGACAGCATCCGCGACATTAATCATTGGGTCACGAAGATTATCGGGGTCATTGTCCCAGTTTCACGTGTACAGTGGACTGGTCGCATTCCTCGTGGTTAAGAGAACCAATGGACGGACAGAACGGACAGGAGGGAGGAGCAAGCGGAAGGTCTCATTGACGTAAAACGAATTGGCTTTTCGCGGAAATCCCAATGGAATCCAGCGGACAGCAGTCTGCTCGGGAAAGGAGGCCCATTACCGCTCGTTCCTCGAGGTGCAAATTTCATTGAGATTAACTATCGATCGCGTCGCTTCTCTCGAGTCTCGTCGCGTCTTGTCTCGTCTCGAGTTCCTTCGGATCTCCTGTCTTCTGTCTCCTGTCTCGTTTCAGTGTACACTTACACAATTAGGAGCCTCCTGCTGGTGTATTGCCGCTGGTGACTCTGTACCATCGCTCTACCCTCCTTCCATCACTTCCATCCCTTCCCATCCGAGGAAATTGATTCTTCCTTGCCTCTGGCTTTCTTTACTCCCTTTCCCATGACTATCTCACGCACTCGTTTAACTCGTTTTTCTCTGTCTCTTCCACATTTTCCTTTCCACTTTTATTACTGATACTTGTACCACTCGTTCTATTTTAATCCTGTCATTCCCTTCGCACAGTTCTCCCTTTTTATTTTTCTTACTGACATTTTATTACTTCGCGACTTTCTCTCTCTGTCTATCGTTTCACTCTCGTTACTGATACCAGTAACTTTTCTTTTTTCCATTCGGTGTCATTACTTTCACGCTGTCCTCCTCTTGTACTTTTATCACAGATCCCACGAGTTATCTTCTTCTTGGTATTAACGCGTTTACTCTTCTCTTCCTGCGACACAGTATTTTTCTACCGCGTGCTCTCCTGTACTTCTAGTGCCACTAGCAGTGTATTACTTCTGTCGCGTCGACTTATCTGGAAAGTAGTACACCTCGGTTTCGTCCGCAAAATTAGTTTGGAAGTGCGCTGGAACGAAGTCGCGACTCTGGAGAAAGAGGCAGACAGGGAAGCGAGACAAGTCGAGTCGAAGAGCGTTATGCCGTTAATGAAAACGATACGCTTCCTATCTTCTTCCTCCCAGAGACTTTGCTTTTCTTCTTTTTCCGCCTCTTTGGCGGAGGCGTTTCTCGCCGGTGGTCTTTGTCCGCGATTATCTCGCTTCTTAGTTTTCCAGCCGGTTCCACCATCCAGTCTACCAAGCCGAAACTTTCCAGAGGGGAAGAAGAGAAAGAAAACGAATTCCCGTGCGAATTTTTCCCATTGTCCTCACGTTTTTCTTTCTGCCGAATGACTACTCGACGCTACTCGTAATATCTCGCTTTAACTAACGACTCCTTTCCCTCCGCTTGCCAGATCCCTTTCAATGAGACTTCAATGAGAGAGGAAGAGAAAGAGTGATTAATGATCACGCGGAAAGCCGTGATAAATCGCGGAAAGAAACTCACAGTGTGCCGCGAGAGTTTTGCCAGGAAAGCTCTGCTTCCCCCTTCTGCATTGGGGATTGTTTTAATCAACGCTCTCAGAGTACACGTACACATACGTTTACGCGTATGTGTGCACTCGGGTAATGCAGCCGACTAGTCAGAATTCATTTTGACGGGAGCGCTGTTAAATCAACGTATTGGTCACTTCATTATTTACTCGAGCTCGCGCGAATTATGTTAATGAGATAAAGAGGGGTGAAATGGCTCTTGGTTAATAAATAGAGAACAATTCGCCACTCCATCATTGACTGGCTGTTAATTTTTCCTGTTAATTCCCTGTCGATTAATTTTCTACTCTTGCTGCTCAAATGTAAGCGGTCAATTTTAATCGTGGAATCTTTTTTTTCTGTTGTTGCAGGGGATGAATTCGAGGCATGGACCCAGTGAAAATACTGTCGAGGTGGAGAACATCTTGAAGGTGAGTCGATCTATGGTATTCTATTAAAATTAAGATCTTTGATTTATTTCATTGTGCGTGGAAGTTAAAGGTAAACGCACTGGGAAAAAATAGTGTATGAGCTAAGAAGCTCTGGAGAAGCGTGCGATCTTGAGATGTCGCGCGAAGCACTCGTACTATTTATAGTAGTATCCTTGAGGTATAGAACCGGTGCGAGAGCTATTTAAAGACCGCGAATCTACGTCGCGTCTCATCGGTGAAACCAATCGAAACTTTTGCGGTATCGTCACCGTGTACCATTCGTTTCTTTAGTTTCGATACCTCTGCGGCTTTGCTTTTACATCCGCACATTTCCCATCGCTACGATATTTTCTTTGCACGCTTCGTGGAACTAGTAGATACGCGTAGAATTTATAACTATCCGCGGGAAGATATTCTACGGAATTCTTCGCAATCTTATTTCCTACTCGCTCCGAAGTTCTACAACTTTAAATCTACTGACACTGAACATAATTCCACTTTATTTCACATACATACGTTCTTATAGCCACTCAAATAGTATCTCCAATTACCACGATTCGAGCGAATCAACTTCTTCGATTAAAATTTTTTTTAAATTCACACGGGTAACGTGTTTCCGATGATATTTTTCTCTTTTATCTTGCCCATTCGAGCTAACAGGTGGTTAGCCACATATGTTGACCGATGATTTTTCATTTTTATCCTTTTATTATTTTAAATGACAGAATATAGAAATAACTTGACAAATTTGTCTCGTTAGAATCGCCAGCGAGAAAACGGTTAATGAGGGTATCTGTTTTTGATATCTTCGTCACTTTCTTCTCGAGGACCGTTCGTTGAGTCCAAAGGGACAATTTCCGCTGAACGGAGCATTCTACGAGCCGTAACTATCGGCCCGAATGAGAAAAGTTCGTATCGAAAAGTACTTGACGATTTCGAGGAGTCTCGCGTCCTCTCTCTTTCTTCTTCCCTGAGCGAGTTTCGTGGATCACGTGCCGCTGCGGCGGCGCTTTACCGTCGCTGAGTAATTGCATTTTGCGGAAAAATCTTGTATCGCGAGAGCTATACACCTCGTTGTCTCTTTTCCTCGAAAATCCCCTTTTCTCGAATGATTCGATGAATCATTTATAAAAATATTCAAACGCATTCTAACAATAATCAAATAATTCTAAAACAATTGTTAAAAATAATAGATTTTTCTTATCACCGGAAAGAGGAGAAAATAGAGGATTCGAGAAGGATAAATTCCCGTTAAAATTCTCAATTTTTCCAATTCAAATTATTACATAGTTTTCTAATTGAAAGTGGGATCGAGTGAGAATAGAACAAGCAAGGGGTGATAATAAGGTTTTTCGGATGGCGAGAATAATGGAAGGGATGTCAAAGCCCCGATCGATGTAGAAGTAATTGTAATGGGATCTTGTGCTGGCGGTGTGACTCGTCGTCGACGAGCTCGAGGAGGATCGTTAGGGTTCCAGGTACGGGGGTTCCTGTCCACCAATTTGCCTATACGACAACCGCTATCGATTACCCGTGAATTAATATCACCCTCCACGGTGTCATTGTCATCCTCGAGCCACAACATTGTGACATTGCGTTTCCACTCGACGTGGCGGCTGTTTCTATGTACCACCTACTCCTCTGCTCCACAATTCCAATTCAACGCACGTTGCAATTCTCCGCTCTTGCTACCGCTATTTCGTCATGGCGACATCAGCAGTTTCCTTCGGATTTCCAATTTTTTTTCTCTCTTCGAACAAATTCTCCGTCGCGAATGTTACCCGTTTCGAGAAATCATTTTCAGAAAGATCCCTATGTTACTCAAAATGTTCATTTCAACAGAATTCAATTAAATACTTTTAATTATTATTTCTACTACATTTTATAAAAGAATCCTTTAATAGAAATCGTTTAACAACACTCATTTCGTAAGAATCGTTTTATAATAGAAATCGTTTGATAAAAATGTATGGAAGCATCGATATTTGTCTTGATAGTCGGTCGAAACAGGAGCCAGCTATGCGATGAGAAATGGTGGAATATCTTCGTCGAAGGCGATAACGTGCAGTGAAGCGCGAAATCGGGGTGTGCGTTGATCGCTGGGTGGCGCTTGCGAGTCGAGTACATATTACCATTGGCCGTGCAGGCTTTTCCACTTTGAGGAGAAATTTATGAGGACGCTACCACCGAGCGGCTAGCAGCAGCAGCAGCAGCAGTCAGTATAGTCAGTAGTCGGACTATAGTTCCGGGGAGTTCTGCTGGTTCCGCGTGTAGCAGACTTTGTTGGTCGTTCTCTCTCTTCTTCGTTCGAGAGAGCTACCACCAACGTGTGGTATCCTTCTTCCATCCTTCTTCTCTCTCTCTCTTTCTCTCTCGCTCGACTTCTATCTCGCTCTATATATATATATGTATATATGTATATATATATATATATATAGGAGCACCGTCGAGGCCCATGAATTATTCTCACGGCTCTGCCCGTGGGAAAATACGAGAGTTGTGCCAGTAGGCATCGTAAATGCGACTGCTAATTGCGCTCGCCACCACCATCACTACCACTATCGCCACTGCCACCGATATCACCACTCTTGTCGTTGACGACGATCCTCTCTTCTCTCGTCTAGACCATCCGGTCCTCCGATTCAGAGCACCATCCTTCTTTTCAACCCCCTCCTCATTTATCTCAATTCTCCTTTTATCACTTACTCTCCAATTTTTCCCCTTCATACTGTTTTTATATTTTCCTTCGAATTTACTTCTTTTTGAGCGTGTTACGAATACAATTTGACGGAATGCTATTGTCCACTGGCGCGAGGATAGATCGGGTTGGGAGAGCGAAGCGAAAGGGTTTATATTTAGAATATCGAACGCGGTGGTTAGAGATAGGATACTAGGGTAGCACCTTTATTACTGAGAGCAAAAAAAAGAAAGATAATTCGATACGCTACTTCCTAAGTTTGACTTTTAACAATATTGAAATGGTAAAAATTATTGAGGGGAAAAAATCTTGGACTGATTATTAGAACTTGATCGATAGTTAAGGAGTAGGAATTGGAGAGCCAGTTGGAATCGCGTGATAGCCGGGCGAAATGGAGAAAAGTGGAGTAATTGGTTCGTTTATTATTTTTCGGATGGACGTATGGTATGTAGAGTAGCGAGGGAAGAGGTATTCACCGGGAGGGTAGAACAATTTTTCCGGTAGCAAGCGCGAAGGTATCGTGCGCGCAATTAGGCCGAGTTAACAGGGTCAATTCGAAGTTGATTAAGTTAACTCCGAGCCAAAGCCTCGTTCTGTTTCTCGGCAAGGCCCCGGCTACACATGCTGTTCGGACGTCAGGACGTGCCAGCGATAAAGATTCCCTCGTTACCGTGTGCCAGAACCTCCAGACTTCCCTTCCCTGGCCAGCCGAAACGTGCCGATGAATTCGCTCGAATTCGAGGTGCACGTCGTTCAAGCAGAAAATCGGGAATCTTTATTTTCTCTATTTTTTCTTTATTTTTATTTTACCCACTCTTCCTCCTATTAATTTCCTCTCCAACTTTAAACATACCTATTACTATTTTAATTCACACATTTAAAGCAGGAATGTAAAATAAAGTGTATAAAAAATCAGAAACTAATCTAATTCCTAATTCTTAATTCAATTCAGAAATATGAGAAGAATATATGTTGGATTAGAATTGTAAAGAGACAGGAAAGAATCATGTTAAGATAGCAAGAGATTTCTAATAGCCGTTTAATTAAAACGAATCGCACCTGGCGATTCATCTCGCAGATCCTGCGAAAAGGCTGTTAGCTAGGAGCTCTGGAAATAAGAAGATAGTTACGAGTGAAGCTAATAAATATTTTCCAAGAGAGGAAGTAGTAGATAAAGAGAAGATGAAGGAAGTTGAACGTAGACTAGCTGTAGAATATTCGCGGAGTAAGTAGCTTGAGTCTCCTTGAAAAGCAGTGCGGAGCTTGACTACCGTGGTGCGACCACCACCGAGACCTCGACCACCGACCACCGACCGCCAACCACCGACCATCGACCACCGACCACCCGGTAACGGCTTCTCGCTCCTTCTCGCGTGCTTCGCATAATTAGAGGCATTACCTCGGCCCTCCTCGAGAGACAGTCTAGTTACTTCTACTGCGGAGATGAGATCCTTCCCTATTCCGATGTTATCCCGAAAACCCGAACGAATCCAAATTTCAATCAATAATCTATCTCAGCTATGATAGTTTCCATAAGACAAATTTTCATGTAAATTAACCCGGTGAAAATACTGTGTATTGAACGATATAAAGAAGTCTTTTAAAAAGTCTCCTCAATCGGTGGACATCGAAGGGAAAGCAGTACGGAAAATAGTTTGATGGGAAACAGGTGCGACAGGGGTCTGTCATCGCGTGACAGTCACTACTGACGGAAAGTGGGCGGCGATTACTCGCGCTCGCGCGAGGGTTCCTCTCAAGCGGTGTCAGTTGTCTCGGGTAGCATTGTAATTTGGATATATTGGCGGTACCGTGCCCTTATAACAGAGACGCGTGTTTATACCGAGCTCCACGTGACGCGTTCGGTCACGCTATGCAAAGTCAAAGTCTTCCTCTCTTCCCTTTGTGTACCTACTTACTCGTATTGTGGGCTCGAGCCAGCTTGGCTTCTCTCTCGACCTCTCGCTTCCTCTCACTTCCTCTGTAAATTTCGCGACGATGCAACGTCGAGGGAAACGCGCCAGGTGTCTCTGGTCCCCGGAAATTGCACTACTTCCTCTTAATACTGACGATTCTCAGCTGGTGATTATTCTGCTTTTATACTTATTGTTTCCTTTGTTAGACTACAGTCAGACCCGACCCAGCTTATTGTCAACGTCTGTTTCACGATGGTTTCAGTGCTGTCAATTTTTCACCCTCTAATTTTATTCATTTATTCATTCGCTCATAATTCGACTTTCCATTGGACCTTCGTGAAGACAGCTAAACTATACTATTTCCAAACCACGCGTAACATACAAAAGGGTCGAAGAATAATTTTCTTAAAAAATCGACAGCGAGAAATGATATTTTTAAACAGCCACGTGCTAAAGATCCGGATACGTCTAAATATCGAGAGTACAATAACAATTGTATTAAGAATGCTCCATTCGTTAGAAAAAATGAAGTTTAACCGGCTTGAAATGGGTGTCAGTTGAAAAGAACTGATGCAATGCCAATAGATTCACTGTGAATAAAAGCTGCTGGCAAGACTCGTATATCTTTAATTTTAATTAACCGCGGTGAAATGAAAATGAAATCTCTCGTTCAGTGAGTCAATCGCGAGGAATTTTTCTGCGAGTAAAGAAGCGTGCGCGTCGTTTTTCGCGCGATCGAGCGCACGATGCAAATCGAGCGAGTCTTATTCGGTACGCGTCTCACGTGCCACTGAACACATATACATATACAAAGACACGTGTGCGCGTGGTATATTCGCGTCGCACAGCGGTCTCGGAACGTCAAACGCGAATAATAAGCGCGAGCTTAACGATCCAGCCCCCTTTGTTTTCCTCTTATGCTCGTGTATGAGTACGTGATCGCGCAAACAGTTTTATTCGCGCGACCTCCGCGTGTGTATTTAGAGACTGCAGATTTTTTACCGGAGATCGCAACTTGAATTTGTGACCGAGTCAAAAACATTTACGAGGGAAATTTTTCTATTCGTGTTACTTTCTACGATGAATCAAGATTCATAGTGGAAATACCGTGGAAATAGTCGATCGAGATGAAATCCTGTTACTCGATCGCGCCGTGTAATAAATAAGTCGAAAGCACAGTTAACAGCATAAAATCTTAATGGCGCAATCAATATCGTTAATGGGTAGCCATGCAACGAAATTGATCATATCATGGATGTAGCTCTATCAACAGGCAGTATTAGCTTCTCGAGGAAAGAAAGAAAGAAAAAAAAGAGTTAAAAAAGATAAAGAACGATGCAGTCGGAGAATTCAACAGCTTATTTATCCTAAACACTAGTTTCCGAAGCGTTTGAGACGAGCAGAGTAATTTCCTTGTAACTATCTATTAGTCTCGCGTAAATAAGAGAAGAAAGAAGCGGAGTTAGTAGGTGGAGCAATCCAGTTTTGTACTTTCCTGATAGGAGGAATACAGAGCGTGAAAACGCCGAAAGTTTAGATAACCACGACAAGGGGATTCGTAGCTTCCGCTTTGAGAGAGTGGCATTCCCATTACGGTTTCACCGTTACGCGACGCATGGGCCTCGCGGAACACCGTCGGATTACGGGTCACCATAATAAATATCATTGTCGGATAATGTCTCGGTTACTCTCGGTAGGAACGATTACCTCGCGGAATTGCAGATTTGCGCGAGCGAGCAACCAGGAACCATTAATAACGGAATTGCGTTTTATTATTCCGTTTAGATCCCAATCTCAATTTTAGACTATTCACTCTCATCTTTTTCATTTCGTTTTATTCCATTTTTTTCTTCTTTTATTTTATTTTATTTGATTTGATTTTAATACAGAAAGCGTTTGATGTCAACATTGACTAATATTTGCTGAAATAAATAGAGAGAATAATTCGAGAAATCGTGCAGCAAAATAATCCTTTTTTAATCTACATACGCCAATAAGAATATTAAGTGGAAGACACACACACACTATCGATGGAAGATGCGATTGTCGACGGTTCTTTATTTTCTTGTGGATAGAGAGCCTCGGATCAGATCCTGTCGCGTCGTCCGATTAGAGAGGTACCTGACGCGCGAACAATAAGGATAATAAATCGGTGATGCGCGGGGGGGGGGTAATTTTCGCAGTGGCTCGATTTTCCAGGTTGGCCTGACGATAAGTGCGTTCCGCTGGTGATCGCGGAGCAAGAACATAAGCAGAGCGCATTCGAGAGGGCTTTTGTCTGGCCGGCGCTCTTTGTTCGGCTCGACGGATGTCTCGACGGGTCAATGAATCGGTCTTTCTCTCTCTTTCTCTCTTTTTACCTCGCTCGCTCGCTCACATGTACCCACTCGACCACTTACATACCCAGCCACCGACACACTCACTCCGGTTACTCACATTCTCTTCTTCTCTTTCTTTCTTTCTTTCTTTCTCTCGCTTTCGCTCGCTCGCTCTCTCTCCCTCGTTCTAGGCCGACGATTCGCTGGTGGAAATGCGTTTCGTTCGGTATTCCCGTGCCCCGTCGATGCACCAGACTGCATTGTTCGAATGTTTGCGACTTGGAACCCACCCCATCGTCCCTTCACCCTTCGTCTCACCCTCTCCAACTTCCCTGTAATTTCTCTCTGCCAGCGCACTCCGATTTCCACCCTTTTTCGACTAATATCTACTCGATGCCTCTGTTCTTTCTTTCATCAGTGCGTTCCGTCCTATCGCTCTGTCGAGATTATCGCTAAACCGGGATGATATCTTTCTGGTATTATTGAATGAAAAAGGAGGAAATATACAGGTGGATTAAGTTGTATGTATACTGGAATAATTAGAGGTTTCTTCTTTTTATTTTCCAGGAAATGACCATGCCACCAACCCCTCTTACCGCCATCGCCCAAACGCCGAGGAAGGAGCTTGAGTCGAAGTTTACGTTCAATCCTGTCTTGGCAAAGGTGAGATACTTAACCCTTCCAGCTTATAACAATTTTGATTTTATACTGGATTATCAATTAAACGCCCATCATGAATATGATCAACATCGTATCATTTTATAAAATGGTTCATTTATTATTCCGCTAATAATAATTAGTCTTCGAAGAAACAATCTACCGGTAACGGGATCTAAAGGATCGAAGTCTGATAATAATTAGGATTTGTTTGAAATTCGCGATAAACGTTTCCTTTCTGCGAATTCGACGTCCGGTGTTGTGAGGTCTCTTCAGTACGCCCACGATATCGAGCGGTTCGCGAGAGAAAATTCGGCGAAGGATAATTCGCGGAGGCACCGGTGATGTGTTATCGACTAATTGGCGCATTCGCGGGATACATACATGTACATACATGTATATCGATCGCGAAGAGGGTTCGTAGCCGAGGCATAGTCAGCCGTGGTGCATCGAGATCAGCAAGGTGAGGCGGTGTGCGGGGCTCGTGCCACTTGGCAGCGAGTCAAGAGGTTCCTTTCGTAGAAATGGAGGCTTTTGCCGTGGATAAAGGCCGCTTTAGCTTAACGCTGTCCATCGGATCGCTAGGAACCAGACGAAGAACACTGCTACCTCTCGTATTCGGTCCTCGCGATTTTCAATCTTCTCTTCCTTGCTGCCACTCTATCTCTCTCTTTCTCTCTCGGTCTCTCTTCTCGCGTATCCCGAACACAATTGTTCACAAGCGAGCGAGAAAGGAAAATATATTCCACGCCTGCTGCTTTGCGTCAAAATCACTTCGACGCGCCACTCAACATCTACTCTTGAAAATAATTACGAAAATAAATACAATCAAAGAATTACTCTAAACGCACACACGTTTCGAACGAAGAACACCTAATTCTATAATTTGTAACGATTCGTCGGATTCAATTGATAGTCTGATTATTTTGCGATAAGTGTTCGTAATACAGCAGAGTTCATCCGTGTAATTCAATTTTATAAACGTATATCGAATAGTATTGAGAGTTAAGAATAACGTTGAAGAAGTTCGATCAATTGCATTATACCTACGCGGAAGTCGAAGACTACGCGAGATTCGGCGATGTACCCATTCGATCTGATTCTCTATTCAGATTTCCTTGTCGAAAATGTAACGTGTTCGTTTTATCGCGAGCCCGATCGATGCAGTTCGAGAAGAAGATGCAAAAGAAGAGGAGAAGCAGCAGTGGTAAAAGCAGCAGTAGCTAGGTTTCGTGTGCCACTTGGCATCGTGTCAAGAGTGTGCTGCTCTCGAAAGCACCGCCACCAAGAGAAAGAGCCCAACTAGCCGAGCCACCCGCGATAAAGAGCTCGAAATAAAAAAATGAAATAAAAATGAAATAGAAAAAAAAAGAAACAGGAGCCAACGAATTACCACCGCGAAAACGGATTAACCCTTTTGCCACGGTGCGGATTTGCCCGAGGATCCTACCGATGAAGAGAGATTATCGAAATGTTGCCATACACTCGGGACATACAATGTGTAGACTCATCGCAGAATCCGCTGTTTGGCCGCATTATCCGGATTACTGACTTTTCCCGCGGATTAAATCGGATTAATATGTAAATTAATTAAATCAATATGCACGCTATTTTAAAGCCACTCACGATCGAATAAATTTGAGAAATTTCAATGATGGTTAAGTGCTCGGGGAAATAATATCAACGAGCCAGTTTATTTGACTCTTTTGTGAAAAGAAATTATTATAAGGGAAAATGATTATTGAGAATTGAAATTGAAATCGAAAATGAATTATTTGGATTTCGAGGCATTTTGTTGAGTTTTTCGGGAAAAGAGAGATTCTTTATGATGATCCGAAAGTTGCGCGATAAGGGAATGCGGAAGGGAAGCATCTACGTCTGTGTCGGAGCGATATCTCGGATGCACTGAGACGCAAATTTCTTTTCTTGAATAGGGAGAATCTTTTGTGCCGCGAGAAAGGGAGCCGTAAAGTGGCTCGGACGCGGCCAGACAACCTGAAGAGTCCGAAGAAAAGGGAAAAAGAGTGGAGGTTTTGGAATTTCTCCTGCCTCTGCGTATCTATTGGTCTGTTCCACTTTCGCGATGGACTTCGATCAAAGCGACGATTTAACACTTTGACTCGCTAGTCAGTGACAATATTTCAACGACAATTCCAACCATCCGAACTAATAGCGACACAAACAATTTTCACGTTTGACTCGGAATAAAATGCCTTTATATTCCAAATATGAACTAAAATCACGTAACATCGTTGATTTTTAAATTTTAAAGATAATTTTAAAGCCTGAGTTTACTCACCGAATCTATTTTTATTCCTTTCTCAGATATGTCTTTCTTTAAATGAAGAAAGTAGTAGAACTTCATTAGTTTAATCGAAGCCATAAGAGACGCACAGTTTGATAAGCTTCTATCTCTTCTTTTTTTTCCAGCTGACTGAAGTGACGCCGCAGGAAAGCACGAAGCCTCGTAAGTAAAACTCCATCCTATCGATCTTGCAAAGGAAGATTCTTGAATTCTCTTTGACAGATTAAGCACTTCATTACTTCGATTTTCACTATTTCGAACACTCACCGACAGAAACGGATTCACTGGAATTTTTTCCACTCGTCAATTTTTATTCGCTGTCCGCACACAATAGAAGAGCATAAGCATGCTACGCGTGCTTCCATTCATTTTTTTCCACTTTGGAACTGTGTAACGCGGTGTTCGACCCAATTTGCGAGCATCGAATTTTTGCAAAAATATCACCGTGTTTGTGGACGTCGCCGCGTTGGAGTTAGTGTAACGTTAAGGGACGTATTTTCCGTTGAAATGATTTTCCAAAAAACCACTGCGTGCGATGGTACATCGCTAACGAGAAGTATATATACCGCGTTTCCACTTTTTTTCCCCCACAGCGAGAATAATTCTTTTATACATATATTCACTCTCCAACATCGCGTAGAATTTCGTTCGAGCCACTGCAAATAATTTATTTTTACACGCGAATTTAATATGGACTCCGCTAGAATAATTATTTTTGCGAGACTGCTGGGAAAGAATATTGGCGGGATCTCGAAATTGAATATAATTCCAATTGAGCGAAACCGTAGAGAAACAATTGAAAGAATTTCCAATAAGTTAATTTTGCGAAAAATAATTGTGAGGTGACTCGCGAATGAATTTTGACCGATACTGTACGTCGCGAGAGCGCGTGGCTCGAAAACCAGCTTGCGGAGCCATGAAAAAACCTGTGGATTCTCGGGGAAAATCCGAGCGAGGACAAAGCTCGTACCGGGTGCATATTTATCCAGGCTACCGAATTATTTGCATTCGATTTATGATTTCACGCAGGAGAAAGCTGAAGCTTTTCGCGCGCGATTGTAACCGCGAGGAGTCGATATTTTTTTTTTTTTGCCGATCGGTCAGATCGTCGCGGGAAAAAATCGTAGAACGATACGCGCGATATATGCTGTAGATAGAGAAGTCGCTGGTGGCGAATACGCGTGCCGTGTGTGCAGCTACCCTCGAGGGTTGGTAGGTAGAATAGCGTGGCATAAAAGGGCGGTTTGGGACCCGGGAGTTTCATGAATTAACCATTCGAAGCGCGGCAGTATGCAATGGAGGAAGGGTGGTAGACTCTCACCAGTTTCGGCCGCTTTACAACGGACTATTACCACTGTTACAGCTCTCCCACGCGCTCCTCCTCCATTAACGACCCCTCTTCGCAAGAGGAAATTTCCTCTCTGTTTGGCAAATTTCAATCGACCATCCGGCAAACCTGTTCGTGGTTATTCAATTATTTTCATGATACTCTGTCCTTAGGGTCTCTAGAGAAACGATACCCTTTTGGAAAGAACTTCTCTCTCCGGGTCAGAAAACTGTCCTACTTTCTCTACTCAATTAATTTCCAGCTAATTTTACTCATCGTTTCGTAATAATCCACTTATTTCATACCTTCTATTATTAATTGTTATTCTTGACGATTGATCCTACCTTCTCGATGGTAGTTTCGCTGCTGATCCCAAGTTGTTGATACTAATTTCTGAGGTATTACCAGGTAGTTTCAGATTTTCAATTAATTTCCCATTATCCAAACTACGCGCGTGGTAGTGTGCGTTCATCTATCTCTACGCAGCACGGCACTGGCCAAATTTATTAGAGCCACCTCCGCAGTCTTCCTAGGTGGATCTTCGGTGAGATGCATTCTACCGGAAGTCGGAAGCGGAGGAATGCCCGGAACGAGTCCCGGCACGTTTAATTTAAGCGTTGCAAGGTCGGTCGACGGCTGGCTGGTTGGTTGAAAGGTGTGCTGTGAGCAGGTAATCCTGCAGGCTCGCCGGATGGGTGGGCGGATCCACTTAATCTTAACACTAGAACTAATGTGGATCTATTTCTAACCGTGATGATTAATCCTTTGTGCTTGGTGCTTCCGTTTAAGAACACACGTGGAATCTTCCGCTAAATATCCTCCATCAAGAACCATTCACCAACGATTATTATCAATTAATGCATAGTTTATTGATATTCGATGGGGATAAACGATCCATTCTATTGATCGGCTGTTAGCGATTAATAAATAATTGTAGAGTTGGCTAGAGAGTCTTCGATACTTTCTATGGATTATTTTTGCACTGTCGATCCTTAATTAACTGGAATCGTTCGTCGCGGTAGAATTGCGAGAGACTTGGCGTGTCGAGGAAAGTGGTCTCATACGAGTCGCGAGACGCTTTTGGCGTGGCGAAACGAGAGCTCGTCCTGAGAGAAGAGGGAAGGCGTTAACCAGTGAAATTCTAGTGGCCGTGACACGCGCGCTCGTCACGCTCTAACTTGAAATTTATCCGGCCGCGGCTCGCCGCGAGTGTTAATGGTCTGGGAGGATGTATTCGTGCCGGGACTCTTTACCGTCTTCTCTGTACTCGGTCATCGGTGACCGATGCTACCACTCGTTATCGAGTAGCTTATTGACTCCCTTCGAAAAATGTAAAATAATTATAATTCATATGTTTTACGATTTTTGGAAGATAATCTGTTGTGTTGTATAAATTCTAGTTCTTGAGTTGAATCATTTTTAAATGATAATGGAATTCAGAGAATTACTCAGGGGAAAAATGATAAATTGAGGAGTTCAGTAAGAATATCAAGTTGAGGAACTTGTGAATAAAGTGGAGTTTCAGAGGTATATCGTGGATTTGACGATGCTGCAAACTTCCTCGAGATGCGAGTCACGCGCCATGCCGCGGTATTTTTGACGTCGTTCTACCAGGAGGATGTGTCGGATCGTCTTCGAGAGAAGTTGGCGCGCGTTCTGCTCATCCGAGGATCTTAGAAAGCAGTTCTCGTTCTCGAGCGCAGGTTTCCCGAAATTTTCGAGTCTCTCGATCGATATCGCTTCATCGGAAGACCTCGTTCCTTCCAATATACATTCCGCTCTTCACTCGTGCATTAGAATCGCGAAATCGGGAAACCCTGCAAGAACAAGGAAATAGGTGTCCGGGAAGAAGACGAGAGTATAAGAGAGTTTGAAGGTGACAAGAAACCTTCTACCTTCATCTCGACTAACTTGTCTTCCATTTTCCATGGTATCTTTTTCTTCCTTTTTCTCCCTCTTTCTCCCATTTCCATCTAACACCCTGTTCCCCTTTTCCTCGCAGAATCCGTTCTTTGGCCTTCTTGAAATCCTTTGCTCCATGGTTACGACCTCCATCCTTGACGCCTGATTTACAAGAACACAACTAAACTCCTTAGAAAGCAACCAACCACTGAGGTATCTATCTTCGCTTCCCTTACGATTTTTACATATCTACATACTCGTGATTCTCAATAGTAGCAAGTAACTTCACTAACGATAAGAATTCTTTTTATACTCGAACAATTGTCCTAGTCAATTATCCAGTAGCATCGATATTTCAGTATTTTCTTTTTGTTATCCTTTATATCGAATTCTTATCGTTGTAATTGGCTTGAAATTCAGTGAGACTCGTCAGAGAGATTAGATAGTGAGACAGTAATTCATGGCGAGTTAGGAGGCAACGAACCACGAACTTTCTTCATCAGAATTCGGTGAAAGGGCTACCCTTCGCGTTTTCAATCTTCGCTCGAGTCTGGTTGGTTTTCTTGCTGCCCGACTGGCTTCTTCACCCGTACCGCGTCGAGTAGACATCATTATCAGCGTGGGAGTTAGTTTTTTCGCTGGCTGGTTGGCTCGACTACTTTTTTATCCGATGCTCGCTTGGAAAACCTGACACTCGGAGACCTTGGCGCTTCTCGCGAGGGTAACGAGGTTCTTCGTGACGCAAAACGAAATCCTCCTCTTTTTTTTTTCCTACTCGCCTCGTCCTTGCCTCGCAATTTTTCTCAGCCCTCTCTCGATCGTGTGTAGAAAATCGGGAGACTTCGAGCGATTTTAGTCGACTTTTCCAAGGGAATTCGTCGCTCGAATAAATTCGCAAGAGTGGTTGGTAGAAGTTGCTTCTTCCCTCCGCCTACGGATAATCGTAGTAATTATCCACGAGGAGATCTAGCTGGAATACCGCGACAGGGAATTTCAAGTTTGTGGTAGTAACTCTGCGACTACCATCACCAAGAGGAGCGAGCAATTCCCGTGACATTAATTATTGAAATCGCCGTTGGCAAGCTTCTCCTTTCGAGAACCAAGGCTCCTTGCAGATTTAAACCTCTTTTTTTTCTCTCTTTCGCTTCTCGCTATTCGATTGCGAAGTATCTTGTATATGAAACACGAAAACCCTCGGATCTAGGTCAGAATGGTACGATTCTCTTTTCTTTGAAACGTTTATACGAAAGATTCTTGCAAAATGAAATTAGTCGCGGAATAGAAATATTTCGAAAGATAGAAATAACAGTACTATTCATTTACGTATAAATGTCTGCAGTCTGGTTTTTCTTTTCGCTCGAGCATCTAGGATTTCAATAGCGTTCTAAAAATTCCTTCTTTCCACTTTACTTATTGACCAACCTCTTCCGGAGAATTTTGCTCGCGATTCTGCCCCGACAGGAATGGCTGGGAGTCTCGTTTTCTAGTTTCCAGCCAGCCAGTCAGTCCCTCGGGCAAATTCAAAGTTTCCGGCTTCTGTGCGAACCGGAGGAACGTCTTCGCGAAAAAAGCCACTTCGCCACTTAATATTCGACCGCTCGAGCCACCTTCCAGCAACTTTCTGTTTCGGACGAAGGAATCGTTCTCGTAAGTTTTCTACCTTGCTTATTTGGCCCTATTTGTTTCTGGAACCCACGATCTGAACTACAGGTTGCGCTTTCTAATAATTTGGATCCTGCCATCGCATCAAAATTCATCGAATTTGAGTTGAATGAGAAAAAAGGAAAGTTTGAAAGAATCTTTAAATAAAGACGTAGAGGGGGAAAAAAGTTGATGGGAAAAAAGAACTGAGCTGGTCAAGTAACGAGGTCAAACGGGTCGCTGTGATGTTTTCGTGACCGATAACCAGACCCGGCGTCTATGTAGGTAGGTCAGGATTACGTATAGACTCGCCCTTCGTGAGGTTTTTTGTGCGCGGCGGTCACCCGAGCTACGAGAGCGTAAGTAAATATCGTCGAATCCGCCACCGCGTCGTGCCATACCACGGACAATTTGCCCTCGAAATGAACAGAGAAACCTTTTCCACCGACAAAGGCACCTTTCGCATATTCTCACGATCTTTCGCCCCAAATATGAAGGGTGATTCTCAATTGCTCCCTTACGGACAGTCTGCCCGAAAAAAAGAGGCAGAGTACAAAAACGTCTGGTCGATGGATGTATTAGGTTTCTGCTTGAACCTTGTTATTAAACTTTCTCTGCCTCTTGCGTCTCGCGCCTGTCTACATGTCTGACCTTTGATATTCTCTATCTACCGCAACAAATATTGCCCTGAATTGTTGAATGAGTTAATTTGCTTGCTTCGACTTATTTTCCTCTTTTAAAAATCAGTTGATCGTAAAGAAAATGATTAATTCAAGAATTAAAGTTTAAACCGTGTTTTATGAATATCATCTACTTTAATCAATTTGACAATTTCGTAATTAATTCGATTGCATTTTCTGAAGAATTCTGACCAAATTCTTCTTTGTTCTTACAGTTCTTTTTGCAATCGCGGAAAGGGAATTAATCGTCGAATGAAAAAGAGGGTAATAGTAGCGTTTTTTAGGATGGTGGAACAGGGATTTTGGGGTGTGAGATAGTAGCCGGAGCTCGGAGAATTGAAGAATGGTTTTATCGAATGCTCGCCGCAGCCAATCGAGAAAGCGGATCCAGTTGTAACTCGATTACGCGGATGCCAGGATAATCCCGAACGAATCGACGCGACGAGTCGAGGAAGAGCTCGTTGCGAGCGTGCAGATTCCGATATTTTGCGTACCCACCACACCCCGATGAACTCTCTGAACTCTGAACTCTACAGCCAGTCGAATCCCGGGGATTTTTCGCTCGTGGCGAATATATCCGCCGCTACTTGTTTCGACCAATTTCGCGATCGTCGCGCGCGCGCACGCCTCACGACCCTTTATCCAATGATTTCCCGATAAGCTCGGCAGATTCTATTCTTTATCTTATCGTTCCTAGCCAATTAAATGAACGTGAACTGGCTTCGATTAATTCCATCGGTAGATAAACTCTCAGCAAAAATTTATTATCTCTCGTTTATCGCACCGCGAATGAATGTCAGTTGCAGATTCACCGCAATACCAGCCAATATTTCTGTAGAACTCGGGGAAAATCCAACCGCGAATATTTATGCAAATGTAAATTTCGCCCGGTGTGTAAAATTGAATTGCTAGCCGTGAAGAGGCATTTTTGAAGCTTTCAAAAAGCTTTTTCCATTCTTCGACAATGATTAAATCACATTTTCACGATGAAGCGATGAGAACGAATCGCTCGACCGTGACGCAAAAAATGTATCTTTTTTCGCGACGTTGACTCTGTGACCGCGGTTGACAGACGAAATCGGGAACCGTTGTATTTTCACAATAAATTCATGCAAATCGTGGGCGAGAGGGCATCGCTCGGACAAAGTGCAGCTTTGCCACATGTATACGCACAGCTACATACGAAGCGGATATTTTCGCCTCTTTTCGCGGCACCCAGCTCGAAGGGCAATGCATTTTGGAAATGGAATTTCACTGGCATGCACACCTTTGACATTCCGTCGAATCGATACCTGTTGAGCCATTCGCACTCGGCTGCGCGCGAGAGCACATGCAACCTGTGTTATTGCAGTTTCGAGCGTGTGACACCCGCTACCAGGTAACGTCCTGACAGGCCATTAATACACGGAGTGTCCTGTAACTGGTCCTCTCCCTTTCTCTCTTTCGCTTTCCCCATATGGGAAAATCAATCGAAACCGACCGATCAGATTTTTCCGCGCAAAGCTTTGTTTGCCGAGAGATATTCTAGAGAGATAACGAATTTTTATAACTCTCATATGTCGATGAATTAATAATAATAATAATAATAATAAAACAATTCACTAAAAATCAAATAGACGAATTATAAGATCATATTTTTATTACACAACAATTTTCAATTAATTCAATTCTATAAGATACTTATTTAAATAGTCACTTAGGATGAGAGAAATAATTGAGGACTCACCCTAAAACCATCGATTATCCTATTAGTTACCCACCGCTTAGTACAAAACGGAAAGTATCAGAAGGATCGATAAGGAATTCTTGTGCGTATCGCGTAGATTGTTGCGTTAATCGCAGTGATATACAACGCACCCTTCGTGTGTCTGTCTATTGTATACGTATACAGAGATATACCGAGGAACGATTCGATGTCCAGAGGGGTGATACCCATTAGCTCGATGACCGCGAGCCGAGCTGAGCGTGATTAAGCGAATTCTCGAGCAGTCATAATTCCGGCTTTCATTTTCCTGCCAGACAGCGAGCGCGGCGGGCGCGCTCGCTCACGTTCGTGCGAGTGCACTCTATTTAATTGTACCCCCCTCCTCGAATTATTAAGAGGCTCTCTCGTTCTCTCGGATGATTGGCCGGCTCTCGAGGTCGATTCAGATTTCTCTGCTGGCTAAATATGTGTGTCACCAAAAATATTCGATATCACCCTATTTAATTATCCTTCTCCTGTTTATTCCAATTAGGCCAATTTTATTGCGCTAACGACAGCAAAATAAGGAATTGAAATAAAGTATTTTTATGGTACTATCTTCAGGATGTCAAAGTGAGATTTTGTACGAAATTAAAAGTGGAACTTGGCGTCACGGCGACGGGACTAAAATTCATATCGCGCATTTCCACTTAGCGCTTCGATTACGAGAATATTGCAGCCATTATGTCGACTATAATTTAACGTTACGAGTTCAGTACTCCTGATCGATCCGATTAATCGCTTGGACGTTCACTGAATTTTTTTTTTAATCAACCTCACATTTTTCCTTTTAACTTTGCCCTTTTGTAAAATGCCACATCGATGAAGTTCGTGCATTTGCTTCTGGACTTTACTATTAAAAAGTACTGTATTAAACAGCCGAGGGGGTTTGTTCATCCTGGTAATTCACTGGGCATATATCGCTCGGCACGGATCGGAGAAGTTTTTTCAACGGAGGGTGAAAGAGAGCAAGGAGGAGCAGAGTTTCTACCGCGGCGATCCAAATTAAATATTGAATATCGAACCCTTTCGCAAGCACCAGGGGACGCTACTCTTCTTTCTCTCTCTACTTGTGCCGAGCGAGTGACCTACTTGCCCAATTACCTCCACGGTGCACGGTACAACTCGCTAAATCGTATCTTTCAACCAAGTATTAGAGTTCAATGACTGTTTGGTCTCCCCTACAAGGCCTTTGATCCTCCGCCAGAAAGCATGAGGGCTTCGTTATGTCCGACGAATCTCCAACAATTCTCTTTCTAGTGTTTCCGACGAAACCTCGACACCTTCATAATACTTAATGTTATCGATTTTTTCGACTATAAATAGATCTTAAACTCTCCCACTTAAACTTAAATCAATGGAATCAAATGAGACATAAAAAGTGAAATAAAAACAGAAATGGAACAAAACATATGCAATTTCGGATCCTGTAAATTATAGTTCGAGTTAGCAATTTTATGAATATATTAGTAGCCAATCGGAATAACAGGTAGAATTGTGACAAAGAAAAATTGTCAAGAACTTTTCTGGGTGCTTAATATTAATGATTAGTAATGCCAAGTGAGGGTAGTTGGAAGCGTCCTTCTGAAGTCAAGAGAGGACGAAGAAGAAGAAGTAGAGGAAGACGAAGACGAAGACGAAGAAGATGAGGAAGAGGCGAAAGGGTTGGTCCAGGTCATTAAGCGTTCCAACCACTGGCATTATTTCCCGACAATGGACTTCCGACTTCGACTCCGCGAAAGTGCTCCTTTTCTCTCTCACTCACTCTCTCTCTCCCGTTCGCCAGATCATTTAGTAACCCTCGTTAATTCTGCGCGCGTGATTATTCGAGCGAAGGGTGGCGAGATGCGCTCTCCACGATGGTGCAACCGGGTGGTGTCGGGTTCTGCAACCCTTCGTAGAAGCATTATCGCCGTCGGCGGTTTAGATTCACGGCTAAAAAGTGGAGGTTTTCACTGCTGACGCAGAAAAAGAGAGAGAGCGAGAGAGAGAGAGAAAAAGGACGAGGCTGCGCGTGAATATGCTTGGGAGAAATTCTCGCGGAAGGAGCTGCGGTTTATTGTAAGGGAGCGTGAGCGAAGAAGCACCGGTGGAAGGAGGTCCATTTTCCTAATAACCCTGGCTTTGGCCTCTGCCAAGAGGTCGGATCCTCGACTCTTCAAGCTTCTTTTTTCTCGCCCTTCTCGCAAGTCTCGTCCCCGACTCCATCTCGCTATCTTTGCGTCTGCCCTTCTCTGCCTTGCACCAGGAATTATGCTGCAACACGTTCCATCTCTTGTTAGGCGTGCCCTTTCCAAGTTCTCGCCTACAACTTTCCTGCCGTTTCCACCCTCTTTTCCGCGTTTTTCTCGCGATAAATAATCTCCCGACGCTCGTAATGTAGGAAGTGCCATCTTTTTCCCTCATCCAATAACACAACGCTCAACACAATAACGCAATACTCGAGCGAATTACATAAATGAGTTTATAAATTTGTGTCTGAACGTGATAAATAGATAAATGAGCAAAGTGTGTAAAAAAATTGAGGTAGGAAAAAAATGGTGGAGAAAAAGCTAAGAAATTCGCGCTTTTAACAAAAATCCTTGCAGCGTGAATTTCTGAAGAGGACGGTCAGAGTGACGACGGAGCAGTTCCATCGAAGCTTTTAGAAAGCAGCGGCCATAAAAGTCGAAGGCGAGAGCGAATCCCGCGAGCTGAGAATGGAAAGGGTGCGAACAGGAAGAGAGACAAGGGATGGATGACCGTGGCAGAGGGTTGGAGAAGCTAGAAGCAAAAGGGGTCGATTACGCACACCCTATCCTTCGTCGCTCGTATTCCAGCCTCGGAAACACCCTCGCACTCACTCTCGATTCACCCTCCGCGACCAGCTCCGAGTTACCTAACGTGATTAAATTCACCCTCTCTTTCTCCGTACGATGCCTTTGCTACCGGTTCTGACAGCGGCGTTGCCTACTACCACTGGCGCTTCTTTCCCACTTCTTTCCGCTTCTTTCCGCTTCTTTCCGCTTCTTCCGCTGCCGACCCCTGCGATCGCGCTCCTCGATCAATCGCCAAGTCCTCTCTTTGCATTGTTCCACCATTGCCAGGCGAGTTTAACTTGTTTCACGGCATAGATGTGACGCAATACTCGTATGTACTCTGTATGTGCCATTGCGCGCACACCCGATCAGACTCTATCGATAATGATCCTCTCCTGAGATTTCTTCAATGAGGCCTCGCACTGCTCCCTACACAAACCTTGTTCTTTTATTCACACCATGCATAGCTGCATTCTTATTTTGCTGTATTCCTCGCGAATTAATTTTGCGCGAGAATGGTTCGTGCACCGAGTCGTAAGTGTGTCGCGAAGAAGAAGAAGAAGAAGAAGAAGAGGGAGAATGAATCAGAATTTTCCCTTTAAATAATTGTAACTTCACTCGGTCTACTCGTGCAAGAATGCGCGCGTGCGAATTGAGTTTATCTGGATGTTTAATTGGCCGGCTATCGGCCGCGGCGATCTCTTCTCTCGTTTTCTCTTCGCTCGAGTGCGGTGGACGCTGCGAGTGAGAAACTGAGAAAGAGAGAGAGAGAGAGGAACTTCCGGAAGGAAAGGAAGAGGTTACCAGGGCGATCCGCTCGGCGGCAGCGGCGGCGTCTTGACGCACTCTACGTGTCTGTATGTGTGTTGTGTTATTGCGTCACGTCGAGAAAGTCGATGACCCACCTCTTCCTCCTCTTCCTTCCTCTCCTCATCTTTCTACTCTTTGCTACTACTCACGACAGTGACTCTCTCCTTCTCCCATGTTTGTTCTCGATATTTTTCTCTCTTCTTCTATCGTTCCTTCCCGCTTTTGACCCTTGCCACTTTGTGCTGGTTCCGCGCAGATGTCTTCGCGACTGTTCGTTGACTATTTTCTTCAAAGAAATTTTCTGTAGATTGTTTTCTTCTCTTTTTACTTGCACACTTCTGACAAATATTTCACTGGAATATCAGTCGAATTTGCTAGTTATTGTTTCGATCGACAGTCGTCAATCTTTTTTTGCAAAAGAAGATCTTCTTGCAAAAGAAATCTCCGGAGAGATTGATCTGAAGTAGAAATAGAAGGAAGTGTAATTAAAAAGAATACACGTTATTGGAATCGAAAATTTGAGCTACTTTTTATTATTTCGGGAAGCACGTTAATTACGACGGATCCAGAAACACGAGGCCAAGTGGCGTCATCGTTAATTGAAGGAAATTCATTCAAATTGGAGTGCCAGGAGAGTTTCTTTTCTTGGCATTTCTCAATTATAAGAGTTCAACTTGAATCAGAAGTTAAAACCAAGGACCAGAGACTTCCTCCGGTACTATTTCTAACCGTGGCAAACTTTTCTTGCCACTTCTTCCGGTGGGAGTTGCGAAATCGCGAGATTTATTTTATCTGGCCAGTTATGGCTGAATGGAAGAGAATGAGTGGGCGCCATTCACCGTCTCTCTCCCTTTCTCTTTCTTCCTTTCTTCGTTCTCTGGAAATGTTTTCCGGTCGTCTGTCGCCTTGTTCGACTGTTCCAGAGGATCCTTCGCGAAAAATCCTATAAAAGTGGATATTCCTCCGCTTACCCTCATTCTTATCTCTGCAATATGTGTCGTACGGAACATTCTCTACGTATGTGTGAAATTTAAATAGCTATAATTCTCTTGCTCACGCTATAATAATGGGTACAAAGTGAATATGAAATTTATTTCTACACAAAATGATAGGAATCGCAAAGAATAATATGTAAAGTGTACTTAACCAATGATACTATTCGAAAATGATTCTTTTTCTTATTGCCAGTAAAAAGATTTCTCAAGAATCAGTCGGTGAGTTCAGGAGGTCGGTCCAAAGTGGCAGGAGAGACTGGTTATTCATAAGGCTAATATCGGGTCGGTTCTCGAATGCAAATCGAGCGGAAGTCAACGACGACTCTCTCTCTCTTTCTTCCCCCTTCCGGTACTACTCATACCTCTTTCCATCTCTTTTCTCCCGGTTCCGAGTGAAAAAAACTCGAGCCAGGAAGGAAGTTCAAACGACTCGATTAAAACTCTTCAGTGTCGTTTAACATTCCCTCTCACCTATTCCGTGCTTCGTAAGCATTCCTCGCGGATTTTAGGAGGGTGTAACCATTAGCCGTTCTGCCGTACGAACTTTTCTCCGAGACTTTGACGTCGCCCGTTGAGCGAATACCCCCTTAAAATACGAGGAAGAGCAAGAGATCTTCCAATTTTTACTTTTTCTGTTACTTATTGAATCTTACAGAAGATTGAATGTAATATTTGCAAATTTTTCCATTATATATATTTTACTAAAAGTCTTCAATTCCGTTGAAAATGAAAGAAACATATGCGAGGTTTTAGCGAGTGGAAAATTGGCATAAATCTCAGGGAATATTCTCCGATAATTTTCGCGATCTGCTCAAAATTCATGAGCAAACTTGGCGAGTGTCTTGGTCGAAGCTGGCGCGCATCAGCCGTACGAAGCAAGTAGACACAGCGATGCTCGTTAATTAGGCTGCAACGGGGTGGAATTGATAATTCACGAAGCTTCACGGATAGAAGGGAGAGACGGATCGATCGTCGAAGAAGGCAGGAGAATAAACCTGTCGGCGGCGATATTCCTGATGTACTCGCGATATAAGTCAGTCTTTCGATATTGGCGGATCAACCGGCTCGGACAGGCAAAGACACGCGATGGTCTCGCGTGAGGCTCGTTTTCATCGAACTTGGCAGTATAGCAACAGCAGTAGCTCTGATGGAGATAGGGATGAGAGGAAAAAAAAAAGTTCCAAATATAAGTGGAGACGCCACGAAGCCGTACGACCTTCGGCCAAGTATCGATTAATCGTGAGTTAAACTCAATGTCAGCGCGAAAACCAATCCGGCTAATCTACCACTAGCAACTCTCTCTCTTTTTCTTTCTCTTTTCTCTTGGATCTGGAACACTTCTATCTTTTCACCGCTACCATTTCCAGTCTCTACAAGAATATTAAAATATTCTTAAAATAGTCTCTTGATTAAATTAAGTCTTTGAGCATTGAAAAAAAATGTGTCGAAGTGTTTTCCGAATGGGAAGTTAGAATCATATACATATCTGGAGGATTATTTCGCGATAGTCAATCCTCGTGACAGCAGTAGATCGGTGGATTCTCGAATGAACGATATACATCCAATAATACATGAGGCGACTCGCGCCAACGGCGGAGCTGACCCAATTTCTCGATATCGAATCTCGAAGTGGCAAGAGAGGGAACAAGAGAGCAAGAACAGCGAGTACACTCGGAGTGGCATGGCGCGGTTTCTGCGGTAAACGGAGTAAATACCGAGCGAAGAATGGAGCAGCTAGTGCTCCCGCCGCATTCAATAGGAAATTATTAATCCGACTGCGGTTCGGATTGCTCTCTGCCAAGCCAGACGCATTACAAATATTATGAGCTCACCGCGACACGTAATCTACGTTATACACCATTCTCTGGAATTAATCGACGCTAATAAGAACTGACTCGTTTTCAATTTACCTCAAATTTTTTCACTCATTTACTCCAAGTCAAAAAACTTGTCCGATAACTTTGATCGGTAAATTTCTTCCAATGGCAAATTATTATAATCCAAAAGTGGCAATTAAAATTAATGCGTATAAATGGTGGGTTTTTTTCATGATAAAAATATACTAATTTATCATTAATAACTGTTTTGGTGGAAAAAGGCAGTTTTTAATGATACGTTCGTAGGAGGGTGAAAATAGTGGCGAAAATTAGGACAACCGGGCCAAACTCGACATACATATACCACGCTACCAGCTGCATCGCAATCAATGCAACCCGTACTCCCATTTGATCGCGCATTCCGAGAGTCCCTACGAATGCAATATCTCCCGGCCTTTTTCAGTTGCCTTATCCAAACTATCGGACGATTTTCCCAAAGCGTGGAAACTTCTCAAAAATGATCGCCCCAAGCAGCTAGGGCTCATTATGCTTTTGCTGGTGTGTAGCAGTACAGCGCGGCTGAGATATCGGGGAGTTTTGTGCTCGTGCGAACTACATAGTTCCCGGCGTACCGGTCGAATGCAAGTTTCAGGGAGAAACTCGAAAGTTAGTAGCAAGTGCGAGAGCGACTCTCGAGGAGTTTCCCGACCCTAGGAACTTCCTGCTTGTCCTCTCGGTTCGAGAGCCACGAAGAATCGAGAGCGAGAGAGAATAGTAGGAAGAAATAGAGAAGAGAAGGATGTATCCCATCCTTAAGGATTCTCCGCTTTCTTAACACTTTCCTCTTATCACCCATGTGTATTAATTTTCTACGACATTACAAAAGAATTCTCCAACTATTTCACAAGAAAATTTTGCCTAATTTTCCACTAAACTGTTTAATCGAAAAAAGTTGACAGTTTGGTTGTTTTATTAATAGATAGGAAAAAGACAGTTTTGGAGCAATTATGCAAATGATGGCTCAAAGTAGCGAGTTAATAACGAGGCGGACGTGCGATCATGAAATCTTCTAAAAGTTCGCGTACCCTTTCTTCCGCAGCTGATCCATTCGTGAGAGAAACTCGGTGTAACCATAAAGAGGCTCCAGTTGGTTGGACGTACATAGTTTGCTGGGGGCTGGCAAGCCGGAGATTCCGATCGCGAACGACCATCCGACAGCTACTTTTTCACTTACGGCCATTAGAGATAGGCAGATACGGTATCGGACGGATCTATTGAATGCGAACGAGGCGCGAGGCGCCAGGTTTGTTGGCTGGCACTCGGACAGAACCCGCGCTCTCTGGCGCACGCGGCCTTCGACAGCAATCACAGCTTGGGCGTCGGCTATTAAGCCAACCTCGCGATTCACCCCTCGTTCACGCGATTATTTCCCTGATATTCCATTTTCCCGTGGCGGACATCGAATCTAACGATACGATGCAATCCGACTATTTATTCTATTCTCTCATCAAGCTCCAACTATTACCGATACTAACCGATCTCTTGATCCACGATTGAAATAATTCATTTAAACAAACGTTTCTGCGATATATGTGAAATCTTATGATTTTCGAGAAATCAGAAATAATCGATGGAAAAGTTTCCGTGTCGCGATAACGATTCGCAAAGAAGATCCAATCGGAATACGATTCCGGGGGATCGAGTCCCGGATCGATCGTACGAAAATCAGTCTCGGGTACGGTCCCTCGTGAGATTCGGTCCACTGATAAGCCCGCAGCAGTCTGCAGCGTTGTACCATTTATGCACGGCAATTCCGCATTACAGTGCCCTCGAGATCTCGTAAACTGGGTCGCCGGTGGTGGCACATGTCGAATGTGGATTCGCGTTTTTCGTTATTCCACTCGCTAACATGCGGTCATCAAATTATCCACCCTTGCGATCCTCCAGTCAGTATCCATACATTTGACTCTTCTCAACAGATTGCAATTAACTTCTCTTTTTCTTTTATTATTTCCCAATCTTTTGCAACTTGCTTTTTGTTTATTTAGTGATTTAATATTGAAAACAGTTTGATCGTTGGGTTCCTTTATATCCTTTCGCAAACAATTTTCTGATTTGGTTCCTTTTGGAGATTTTCGCGAGAGTGGAATAGTGGCGAATATTCGAAGCTAGAGCTTCTCTTTCTCGTTCCCTTCGGCTTCGGCGGATGCAAATCAAGCGTCATAACCGAGTAATACCTTCTGATCGATCAGCTCGGCTCGTGGGACGAGACCGAGCGATTGCTTAGCTCCGCAATCCGAGCGGAATATTCCCAAATAGCAGGATGCGGTTGCAGCATCGCTGGAATTTTTTCGAATTATGCTTCTTTCGGGTATCGATCCTGTCGCTGGGCTCTCTCCTATCGCAGCCCACTTTCCATACCACCACGTATGTCATTATTCCAAGTGATAGAAAGAAGAAAATTTCTACAATCAGATTTCTAGATCGCAAATAATTACATCTTTCCTTGTCTCTCCCGCGATCACCGAGTGCCACTGTCATTAGTGACGGCGAAAGATTCAACTCTTTTTTGCCTCTTCATGGTCACCTGTCGAGATGCGCCGCTGTCGACACCGGCTCGGCTCGAAAACCCCATTTCGAGGAGAACAGCCCTGCGCTACTCGGGATAATACGATCGTGACGCGATCGTCTCATTGAATTTTGCCCGCATCCGCTGGAGAAAGAGATCGAGAGAGATCGAGAAAGAGAAGAAGAACAGGAGAGTAAATCGGAAGGAACTCGAGACAAGAATTAAGGCTGATTCGTACCCCGGATTTTGTCCACACTCTTCACTAAGTGGATTTATCCTCCTTTTACAAAGCACTCACGATTCTCAGTGAAACAGACAATTTTTGATGGAATTCAATTCCCGAACGATCTATTTCACTGTTCCAATAATTTGGAGCAGCGGATAATCGTGTGTGAATTTTTTGCACGAACGACGATGATGGCGAATCAGTTCCGGAGACAAAAGGGAATCGAAGTACAGATGAAAGATGGTTCAGAGGAGCAAGGTGATTCGTTCCGGCGAGTGCGAAGCGTGCTTTAACGAGAGAAGACGCAAGAGAAGGAGAGAGAAAATCGAAGGGTAAAGCCGAAAGGTGGTCGAACCAGATCCTCCATGTGCCGAAACAGGTGCGCAGCCGGGCGGCAGGCATTGGTAGTGGCGCGGCGTGTGCCGGCTAACTACACGCCTTAATAATGCACGGAGGATCCTTTATGGACAGCGCGCACGCACACATTATCATAAACGCAGCCTGCGAGCGATATATGTATACATATATCGATCCGTATCTCCGGACAGCGATAGCCAAGCTTCTCTTTGCACTTCGCATCCACTCATATGGAAGACCGTCCAGTGGAAAGTTCCTGTTGATCTATTCCTCGATCCTAGTGGATCGTGTTCTTCGATCGAGCTTCTAATCCGCTCGACAGCCATTCATCTTCACCTTCTGTGTTTTTATGGAAGTAAAGAATCTGTCCATTAATCGTGGGGATTCGTCGTTTCTACAATGCTGCAACAGTTCGATCAACCTTGACTGATGTGCAGTTAACGCAGTGTTTATTAAGTGAATTTATCTTATCTTACTATTATTATTATCAAGTTAGCATTACAGTTAAATAATTGTAAAATCGAATAGTGCATTCGATTGATTCGCACGATTTTTCACCTCTGAATTGTGCATAGGATATGAAACTGGCGTTAAATAATTTATTTACAATGATTCATGCACAATTCATTGTATAAATATTTCTGCCAGACTTTTATGCTCAATAAAATATTCCATACCAGTAACAACAACTGTTATTATTATTTATAAACCAACTCCCGAAGCAACGTACCTCATTCCTACCGTAAAACTTTTGTATTTGTATTATGAAAAAGTAAATTTTCGAACGAAATTTCTCCAAATTGGTTTTTTTTTCAATATTCTTTCCACTCTTGATGACGTCATCGATAACGTCATAATCAGAAGTCTCGTGCCACCTCCTTATGAGTTATGCACTTCTGTTTCCAAAGTGCAAAAATAGTGGGATAATTTCCCAAGGTCCGTAAATCTTTCAAATTTGCAATTATGACGTTACGGAATAACGAAAAATTCCAGTTTACTCCAAGAATATTTTTCCTTTTTCTCCAATATATTCGGATTTTCGGAAACGTAAGAAATACGAAATGAGCGCACAATTTGGTTCTCTTAACATATTGTTTATTTATTATTGTCTTTTATACAAGTTCCAAGGATACATTAATTATTATGCAGTATTTTATGACCAGAACGCATTGATTTATGTTACAAGAATCGTACGCATTTATAAAATATCTTATCGCGACGAGTCTTACATAAATAGGATACGAAATTATACTTACGATACGCAATCTATACATTTAAATGGCAACATTATATATTTAAATGGTATAATGTTGTTCAACTCTGCTTAAAATTATCGCTTAACTTATTTCGGTACATCTAGATTATCTGAAACAAGTGCTAATCGCAATACATTTCTAAATTTCTATATTTCTTGCATCTACATACACGGTTGTAGGACTCATAGAACTGATCGAATATTGATTCGAATATTATTACAATTTGTCGATAAAAGGTACGGGGAAACTAGAGTTATTATAAGTGCCGAAAGAAAACGCGTAGCGCTAACTAAAGCGGATTACACTCGGTTGCAAACGGTTGCTCGGGTCGAGGACAGTTTGAAAAGGTGTTGCGGTCCGCTAGAGGGGCAGTCGAGCGTGCGCGAAATAGAGACGAGCCTCGAAGCGGTTGTGCGAGGCGAGGAAACGAAGAGAGACGCAGCGGGAAGAAAGCAGGATGACGGAGAAGGGGGAGGGAGGCAAAAGACCCCGGTAAATAGCGGAGGCCCATGGTAGTAGTAGAGGGGCCCAACAAAGCCGTTCATGGTACGCAGGTGAACCGAGCGTCTGCTTGGGCAAGCTGCTCGCAACTCTCGGGCCCTTGGCTAAAGGTTAGCCCCTACACTCGCTTTTACCGAAACGATCATCCTACTTCAAAATCATACGACTTGTACTTGAACAAAGTTGCTTCTCTCGCAAGTAGTCTGCGAGTATCGTCGCTCATTTTCTTCATTTCACCGCATGGTTCCATGCATCTTCGACTCTGAAATTTTAATTTGCATTACAACAACTGTTGCACTCTTTATGTTCGAAAATACTGAATAATGAAGTTGCAAAATTATTGCAATTGATTATTGAATATAAAGAGTAAGATCGTTGTCATTGATTAATAATTATCCAGAGGAAATTTGAAGAATTTGCGCAAAGAAAGAGAGGATGAGTTGTGAGCGTAGCTTAAAGGGGGGGCCCGTTTCTGCCGGTTGCGAGGACAGTTGTGGGGCCCGTGTTGGTTGGCGAAGCGCACCGGTAGTAGCAGGAGCGAGGTAGAGGTAAAGGTAGAGGCAAAGGCAGCAGAGTCACAGAGAGGTAAAACAGCCGCAGTAGCAGCAGCAGCGGTTCGACCAACGGTCTGGGGCAGTGTAGTAGGGCCCGCGAGGAAGCTCAGGCCTCAGTCAAGCGGCGCGGTTCATTGCGAGTGTACGCAACCCTCGCTAGGGACCTCCTCTTCCGTAGGAATATATTGTACATACATATACATATATACGAGTGTTACGCGATTCCATCCGTTTTCCCTCGCCCTCTCTTCCTTAACAACGCGACGCGTGCCGCCGGAGTGTGTCGCCCTTGGCTGATAACCGGCACATAATTCCAACTCTGCACACGGCAATCCCATTAACGATTAATCCCCATCCCGCAAGGTGACAAATCTCATTTTGGGAGCTTTGCATAACAATAGAGACTGCGCATAGCCAACTCTCCGTGTTTCGCGTTTGCCGCTGATTAAAACGGTGCTCGTGCGATCTCGTGTTGCACCGATCGATCGATAGATCGATCGAAGATCCTGGGACGGTAAAGAAACCGCGCACTCGTACGAGTGACCTTGCGCCGGCGAGTCGATTGGCATTGGTCGAATTGATTGGCGGGTAGCTGTCAATCGATTTGCTTGAGGCCATGCCACTATAGTCGATTGTCGAGCTGGCTTCCGGTTCGAGTGCGACCTTGAAGCAGTGAAGGTACGCGCATCCCGCATATCGCACTGGCTCTCTCGGTGCACGTGATGCGTGGTCCGATTACCATGGATGAGTGTCTCTCGAGCCGAGGGTAACTCGGTTCTAACGCGACTATAACTCGGCTATAATTCGTCGGGGAAACCTGCCGGATAAGTCATGTTGAGCAGGTTCCAGCTGCTCCAAGGTGCTGTCAGCTATCTCCTCTTATCAGGTGGGCACACTGGCTTTCACTGGCTTTCCGTCTTTGGCTAATCGCCGATCGATTTGCTCCGGTTAACTATGTAGCTCCTTCGCGATTCGATAAGGTCCTCTCATATGTGATTACCGAATTAGGAACTTTTACGCAAATATAAATTTGCGTTTATGTTTACTGTTAAAAAGTGTCGCAACGAAACGAATAGCCTCCTCGATTTCTATTTCTGATTATTCATTGTGGGTATTTGTATCTTCATTAATGAAACGATATGTGATTACGTAAGAAGATTGTTTTTACTTGAGAGTGTGTGATATAGGTACGTGTAAATGTGTTGGATGGATGGAACATACGTATTCGACTCACGAGGCAGAGAAGACCGTTGGCGCGTGATCATCGAGTAGACGATGCTTTTACAATAGCACGGCTTAATTACTCTAGCGCGATACTCGCACGCTTCACCATTATTAGCCTAATTAGGATTTGTGGGTCACGGCGAACGCGCATTGCGATTAGCGAGCAAGGTGCGGCGGCTTGTAGTTTTTCGGCGGCGACATCCTCTTGATTATTTATCGAACCGCGCGAATATCGCTGGTTAATTATTCAACCAATATCAGGGCCCGACAGAGAGAAATACAGATGGAAAAAGAAACAGGAATAGAATTGGTGGAGAAAGTGAACTAGAAGAAGAATGAAAATGATGAAATAGATTTTACGCGAAATGCTAGTAGTACTCCAGGTGAACATAGTTGAAAGTTTTGCGAGGGGTGCGATTTGGTGGGACCCTTCGTAGCGATTCCCTTGGCCTTTCTTTCTAAGCTGGGACCCTTTTTTCCTGGCAGCTTCATTTTTCTCCTACTCCCTGCTTCTGCGGCACGTTGGGACCCAGTTCTATAACGCTACTGCTAGCTTCGCCTCCTCCTTCTCTTCCTTGTGCTCCCCTTTCCCGTGGTTCGGATGCATACATACATCTTTGCGCAATGTTCCTTCCTTCCTTTCTTGTTCATTCCCGTTTGCTTCGTCGCCTTCTGACTTTGTCCAGAGATTAGAGACTCTCTTGGTTCTTTCGGCTTCGCCCTTCCTTCTCGGATTCCCCCCTTTTCTCTCGTGACACCTAGGTCAGCGGCTTTCGACTGCGAGGGGATCTCAAAATATACCGGGTACAATGCCCAAAATACAGTCTCCTCAAAAAATAATTAACCGACGATCTAAAAGTTCAAACTATTTTACAGACTTTTAATTGTTTTGAAATGTTACTTTTTAATTGCGACATTGTTTAATGAGATTAAGTAAAATCAAAGTAAGAAGAAAAAATGAAAGAGTTACGTATCGGTTGAAAAACAGAGGGAGTGACTTGCAAAACATAAAGTGACTGCGTTAAGTATATTTGCACGCGATTACCGCAATGCGTTTAATTAATTATCCGACTAATTAGAATTTAAGGGTGGCGCGGGTGGATGAGCGACACGAAGTAAGTGGATTTCGTTGTAACGATGTCGTTATGTCAGACGACTGGTTCGATAGGATCTTAGCATCCGGAGCGAAGGCGTCGTCCTTGCTCCACCGATAATCGACGGCTAATTAACTTCACCGATTGCTAATTGCTGCCCTCTTTTCCTTTGTTTCAGAACGCGAGAGGCACACCGCCAACCGGCTCTCTGCGTAAGTATACGAATCAATTTCCCTCGCTTTATCTCGCCTCACCTTTTTTTTTTCTCGTCTACTCTGCTACTACTATTACCGCTACCATTTTAATCCTGCTGCTCCTGAGACCGTTCTTAATGCAAAGAAACCTTATTTAATATTTGGATCGTTCGCAATGAGAATTTCCCTCGGTGGAAATTCTTCTTCGGCAGAAAAAACTTCTCACCGATTATGAACTAGCGTTATATGTACATGGATAATTTTGCTTCGCTGAATCTTGTGCCTCGTGCTTTATTTCGCCCAAGCAAATTACTTATACAAATTTTTACTCCCACCCAGAATCCTCGTGGTCTCCGATGCGCTTTATAAATGGGATTTATCGTCGATAAGCCACGAGAGTCGTTCCATTCGAAATTCGACCTGATTCAATTGGATTCAAGGAGATTAGCGTAAACGTTGCTTTGGTGAATTAGCTGGAGTATTATGAAATAAAATAACACTGTGGATCGCGGATCAAAGGGTGGATAATAGCGTTCCTCGATCCTTAATTCATGAGAGATGGATCATACTGGAAAAACACACATATCATCGAATACCTAATAAATTCCACCGCACGATTTCCCTACGTTTAGACTCAAATATCCTGAGTTTAGTTCGCGGAACTATTAATTTCGCGAGTGTATACACTCGCAGCGCTTGCAACGATCAATTTCCGTGGCTACGTAGCTCCGAAAGGTCATTTCGTCGAAGATATCCACGTATGTAGCGCGTGTCTACGTACATTCGCGAAAGGGTTGAAATCGACGAGAGTAGTAACATTCGCGTGGACGTAGGAAGGTAGGTCATCGAGTTCACGAAGGGTTTAGACTGAATCGAATTTGAGTTTAGCTTATTGAGGTGACGGTGGATAGATTGAGAGAGGTAGAGAGAGAGAGAGAAATTAACGAGTAAGTGAGAAGCAAGACATACACTTCCATTCGAAGTTTTCGACCCCTTCGGCTCTCTTTAATAATCGTGGCCGTCGGTGGTTGACGCCCCTCGAGGAAACTGGGTCGCATCGCTTATCGACGAACGAGTTTTTGACGCCCCTCCGACCAAAGCCACTTCCTTCTTCACTTTCTACCTCCCCTTCTCGATTCTAGCCACAGTTCTCGCACTCGGCTCCTGGAAATTGCCAGCATTTATCCAATCAATTCTCTGTAACTATATCCGGAATGTTCTCGCGCACATATACACACAATGCTATCTGGCTCATAATGGAGAAACACGAGTAGAGCAAGGTCCGCAACGTTCTGCGAGGCTCATTGATGCGAGGTGCGCACCTATCATCGGGAACCAGAGCGAAATTGTCGCAGGGAATCGCGAGTGGCTAGAACGGGTATATCGCTGCTGACGGGGTCTTTGACTCGAAAACTCAATCTGGCTAAATTTCTATCGATCCTTCGGTTATTCGTGTACACATGGTATTGTGTGCTGTTAATAATCGTGATACTAATACACTCCGGACAATAATTCTGAACTCTATTCATTACTAAAGAGCAAATGAATTTTCCGCTTAACGCGTGAATCGATTCCTTTTACACAAGATTGTATTGACGAACCAAATATTAGCCAATTCCAATTTCATATTTATATAACTTATGCTTTTTTTCTGATAAATTCCACCATTTTTTTATTTTTCAACGATATAAATTTATTGACTTGATCTGTTTGAAAATCAGTCCGAGTCAATTTAGTATCTATGTCAATTGTAGGGTTGAGTGATATTATTTTTGATTTTCAATGTATAAGAGAGAATGTGCGAGGTAAAAAATGTCTGGCAGGGAATCGGTGAACTAACTACATACATAGTCACGCATAACTATATTCCGTCGTCGCGAGGATAATTACGGCGCACATGCACTCGCGTGAAAACACACACGTGCGCAAACGCGTGCACCGATCGGAATGCGAGCTTCTTGTTTCTCGTGGAAATGTAACAGTACCGTAAAGGAAAGGCTCACTCGGCTTCTCCACTCGATTCATTCGATTCACTCGTTTTCGCTGTTCTCGCGTTATGCTCTCACGCGCGATTCGAAGGTGTAATCTTTCAAACATTGTTATCGCGTGGTGCCTCGCGCCTATGGAGAAATAATCCTGTCGTGGCTCGATTTCACGATGCCGGAATAAATTGAATCGTTTCGAGTCTCTTCTCAACACCTATGCGACATAGAGATCCTCGATTCATTGGTGGCACTGGGCCAAATTCTTCCACTCCACTATTGCTGCGGAGATGATCATTCGCTACTCACTATTTTCCACGGGTTTTTTTTAATCTTCATCCAATATACAATCTGATAAATGAATTCCACTAAATTTCCGAGAATTCATTAGTAAATTTTACCAATTAAAATTCGGTTGAGTTGAATGGAATAAGGGGGCGTTAATGCGAGGGACTTGGTTGTTGACTTCACCCCGATCTTGAGCAGTCACCTCGGAGAATAACTTACGTCAATTTTCTGAGACTCATGCAACGCTTGAAAAGAAAAGGCCCAGCTGTTATCACTGGCCTTGTTCAGCTTCGATAAGCTCGCGCGACTCAAGTGTGATAACAAGCTCTTTGGTATTCGCGATTCGCTTCAACACTGATATCACGCGAACTTCTCTTTCTCAGTTTAACGCGAAATTGGCGTTATCGGTGACACCGATGGATTCTGATGGAACTCTAAAAAAAAGGTTGCTATCTAGCATTAAAATTACCAACCATTATCCCTTTCGCTGTCTTCTATAAAATCGCTCGCGAATCTAAATATTAATTTTATCTTCTTTCGAGAAACAAGATTTTTAGAATTTTTAAGGAGAATTTTAATATCTTTAACAAGAATTATGAAGGCTATTTTTATCGGAAACATGAGTCTTCGAATAGCTTCTGATCAATAAATCTGTTGAATGCTGGAACATCCGGAAGAGCAGTTCTCCGCGATCACCGTTTAATTAGTCCTTCGTGTTATTTATTAATTAATCTAGGGAAGCTGTGATTCTTTCAAGGGAGAGCAAGTCAATTCAAGGGTGATTCTCAGGGCGAAGCGGAGATCGTCTTAATTGGGCAGCCACAATTAATCCTCGCCACGCGGAGTGCTCTTTCCTTTCGTTCAGCAATTTTAATAATCCGATGGAACAGGCTTTTGATGGTCCTATACACCGATCCCTCGGCACTTAATTAATCATCCCCATCCTTTCGCTCCTCGAAAGGATTTTTATTATGTTCCACGATAAGAAAATCACTGGGACAACAAATTAGAAATCTATCATGGAACAAACAAATCATTCGACTAAATTCATCCCCCGCAAACAATTTAGCTAAATTGAATTTCGAGTGTGTTGCCGTGTTAGCGAGTTATTTCGCGATCAAACTGTTGATCCCTCGACAATTTGTTCCCACCTTGGACTTTGCGCATTTCCATAAAGCCTCAATTACGGGGCTCGCCGGAAATTCAGGAGCCTCAATTTATGCTCAGCTCGAGAGAAAGAGAGAGAGAGAGAGAGAGAGAGAGAGAGAGAGAAGGAGAGAAGGAGAGAACGTAATAATACAACGAGAGTACTGAGAGCTTTTCTTTTTTGCTGGCCACGCTCGAACCTTCCTCCTCTCCGGAAGCTGTCCGCGTGCGTTCCCAGCTCCACCGGATGTGCCACCGTTGACTCTTCCTCGTGGAGCCATCCACCTCCTCTCCTCTCCTCTCCCATACCATCCATTAACGCGTTCACCACTGGACAGACTTTCCTCCGTTTTTTTTTTCCACCTGTCTGCAAAACCTCACGCATCAATTCCATTCAGCCTGCAATTACCGTATTAAATATGGCCGATTAGCCGTATAATGTCCGGTATTAAACGTTTTGCTGCCAATAAATGTCCATATATTAATTGAATATTTTTTATTTCTTTCTATCTTTATGCCTCCTGCTTTTTGCTCTCTGGCACAATATTCATTTTATGTTGAATATTAATTATTGGGTGTGGAATTCTGAATAGTAAATATTGATAGGAAAAATTGAATAAAAAATACTGAGCACGATATTGAATAGCAGATTTGAAGTATGAAATACCGAAGTAGAAAATATTTAGTAACAAATACGATGGTGGAAATAATTGAAACGAAGAGAGAATATTCTAATAATAGAAATGAAACTAAGGGTGTTGATCGCGAATGGTTTCTTGAATCTCGGACGGCGTTCTTACTAGTTTCCCTCTCTCTCTCTCTCTCTTTCTCTCTTCGTTGTCCTCCCGCGGATTGTTGTGTCAGGGGCGAGCACTCGTGCGGCTCTAACACGCTTACGACACCGGGGTTCCGTTGTAAAGCGGAGAGAATCGCGCACGCGAGGCGCGGAGAGTCGAGGAGAATCGTGGAGAGTCGTGGAGAGTCGAGAAGAGAAGTGGCTAGGTCGGAGCAGCGTTCTCGATGGAAACAGGTTCTGTTGCTTTTCCACGATGACGGAGTGAGTTATATCGCCGTGGCGACAGATGGAACTGATGGAGCTGAGAGCCGAGGGCCTCGTCGAGGGCTCCTTCGCGAGGGTTTCTCGCAAAGTACCGTTTTTCTATGAATTAATACTGCCGATCGCGGCCAGTCGTGCGTGCCTATGCCAACTAACAGTTTTCGTTCGCGACGAGAAACTCGAAGAGCGAATTCTCGATCTACCGTGTTTACCGTTTTGCCATCCTTATCCAATTAGCGCGGCTTTCACCGGCCTGAAGAAGGGTCGATTAAGATGCGTGCAAAATAAGGGACGAGTTTACCAGTCTTTTTTATCTCGAAAGAAGCTTACACACATCTTTAACACTTTTAATCAAATTCATCTACCGAAAGAATCGAAAAAAATTCTCAGGAAACTTTTTGGATCCCTTAGAATCAAATTCAAATTAAATCACAAACTTTCTAAAGGAAATTATTTAATCCAGTGTGCAAAAATAGATTTGACTAATTAGCAGAGGCAATAAATAAATTTCAGTTAATCATTAAAACTCAAGTAATCGTTGGAATAAAATTATTGCTAATAAATTGATTTACTGTTTTCTCTTTTATCGAATCGATGTAAAAACCAGGCAAGTGATGTGCAGGTTTCACAAGTAATCGATAGGTACTCGAAGGTCGACTACACTTGCAGTTCTCTTTTTCTTTGGATTGTTAGGGTGATTTGGTGAACGACTGTTACACTTTAGTTCGAGTGGCCAGCAATCAAAGGGTTAAATGCCACTCGGCAAGTTGGCCGCTCTCAATTTCTGGCGAAGATGAAGTGGCTACCTTCTTCTTGCGTTAGGGATGAGGGACGGTAGGGGAAAGATTGAAACCTGGGGTAATGACCGGCGCTGCTTTAAAATTGGAAAGGTTCCCACGGCGCGCGGCAGTGGCTCGGCCGCGCGTAATTTTCATTGGCTCGCGGGAGAGGATCGGCACTCGCGCCGCGAGTTCGTGAGTCGGTTTTGCAGGTTTCTCGCTATATAATAGTATCCGGGGTCACGCAGAAAATAGTCGGGTAAACAGTCCCGAGCGAGCCGCAATCATTGTCAGATCGATCGATAGCGAGGAAAAAACTCCAGTCTTTCGCATCTATTCCGAAATTGACCTTGTTTCTTGTAACACGTTCAATAACAGTAACGAATCGTTGCTACTGTTTAAATTTTACAGTAGCATTTTACACTATGTTATACTATATTGTACTGTATTCAATTATTGAACAATTCATTTACTCGTGTACCAATTTTAATTGCACAAATATTTTTTCCTATTCAGACGATATTTTTTAAAAAAGCCCAATTAAAAAATTCGATTGAATTTGTTCGGACGAATGTTTGCAAATGATGTCGAAAAACACCTGGTAATTCAATTTCAATTTTCCTCATTAGAAGTTCGTTTTCATTAAATTTCACTGGTCTATTCGCACTATTTATGCCAGGCATTGAGTTAATTGGGCGAATAAATCTGTCAATCAGTTAAGAGCGATGCGGTGTCAAGCCATCAACAGAGTGACAGGAGTGTTGGGATAATAATCATCAGCGAGAGCGTCGCGGTTCCCAGTGGAATTGTCGGAAGATTTTCATAAAGCAGGGAAAGGCTGTTGTGGCGACAGTGGTGACGACGGGCTAGCGATAAGTAACCTTAGGCAAGATTCACGAGCAGTGAGGCATATCGTATCCAGCGGTCGGGCCGGGTCGGTCCGGGTCGGTCCGGGCGGTGCATCGACGTAGGACGGGCGACGTAGGACAGCGTGTTTAGGGTCGATGACCCACGATACCTCGCACTCGCTCTCGGTATTCGGTGCTCCGCGTATTTCTCTTTGCTCTTTGTCTCCTTCTTTTCCTCTTGGCGACTGCCTCCCTAGCATCCATTCGACCTTCCAGCCCTCGAACAAACTTTCCAGCCCTGCTCAGCGACTGTCGTCAGTCCTTACTCGGGACTCTACTCATTTCCACGTCTCTTAGACTTGATCGACGGTGAAAGGAACAACTTTCATCTCTCTGTCATCTTTCCCATTCCACTTAATTATTTTCTTAATATTTATTTCATAACCATCTTCTTCCTTCCATTGCACTTTTTTTTTGTTTTAATTGACACATGGCAATAAATAATATTAAGTACGTTAATATGTGGTTGCATTAGTGTTTTTATCGATCTTATTAAATCTGTTGCAGGGACTTGGAGCGTGATCTGAGTCTATCCGAAGACAGTGAGGATGACAGCAAGGTAATTCTACCGTTACTAGCATTAATCAACGTTGACATATTACCATATTTAAGTAGATTGGAAATAACCCAGTACCTTTCCTACAGGCAAATGCATCACGAACGTCCAGAGGCAACAGGAGTCCCGATCTTACGGTCGAGTAAGTCTTCAATTTTCCTCTTACCATTTATTCTCGCCGGTCGTTCTTCTTAATTGATTCTCGGAATAGTGAGATCGAACGATTAAACCGCTCGCAGGACCCATCTTCAACGCACAACGTTTCAGTAGCATGAACTCGGATAATTTTTCTCCCTCGGATCACTTTGATAATTATTATTCGAACGATTCCGCCGTTAGTTCGAAAATCCTAGCCGAGTGTATCGCAGTTGAAACACGAGCTGATACGTTTGAAATTGGAGATTAATGGGACTGCATAAATGTAGTTCAGATAAATCGCGTTCTGTGGTAATAGAATCGTTGACCCAATTATGCGGACACACTCGACTGAGATTGGTATGTCCATTGCAGTCTCTCTACGCCGTTGATTCCGGCGATGACGCCGGCACCGCCACCACTGGCTCCCATGTCACCAATGGGCCTGTCTCCGGTGGGTCCGTTGTCGCCTACGCGGCCAATGAGCCCCGCTCGACCGCCCTCGCCACCAAAGCGGATTACTCCCGAGCGGGTGCTCTCACCACCACCGGTGAGTCCTCTCCAGTCGAAAGGCTCACCGAGTCCGGCGAATAGTCCGCTTCGCGCGAAGAGTCCGCCGAGTCCGACAATGCAGAGGCCACCAAGTCCACCTGGCCAGGCGCCACAAAGTTCCGGCAGCGCGAGTTCAAGCTCAGATTCGGGCTCGGATTCGGGGTCCGACAGTAGCGACGATTCGGAAGATGAGTCTGCCACACAAGGCGGTCCCACGAAAGGTCCCTCCACTCCACCGTCGGTTTCGCCGAAGCTGGAGAGCCTCGTGGAGGAACTTCCACCGGCCGTCGAGGAGTCGAAAACCAGGTGGAACCTTGGTTCTTTCATCAACAAGGCCGCGATGCAGAACGCGGAGAACAAGCAAGCACAGGTAGGTTCGATGGTCTAGAGCAGTGTTTTTCAACCTGTCTGACCTCTTGTTGTTGAAATGTTTACGAAACAGTTAGGATGCTCTTGTGACCGACCAGTGTGCTACGGCACACCGGTTGAAACTCACTGCTCTTGAGGGATGCGTTTACTCGTGAGGAGGAGACGGCGAGGTGGATTTGGCTTCAACGGGTACTAAGGTATTGTTTGTTTGCGCAGGATGGAGCGAGGCGCGAGGAGGGTTCGCCCGAAGCAGCAGCGAGCGAGACCAGAACGCACAGAGAGAAGGCAGCTCACGACTGGCAGCTCGACGAGGCTCTCAAAAGGACCCACAATGCGACGATGTTGAGCGTGCTTAGCGACAGCGACCGCCAATCGGACCAGGAGAAGGGTCAGCTGGCGGAGGAGAATCGGCCGCAGCCGGAGAAACCAAAGTTGGCGGACGCCAGGAAACGTGGTCGGCCGAGGAAGCTGACCAAGAGCCCGAAGGCCAGCCATCGAACGACGGAGGAGACCTTGAAGAATGGCAAGCCGCGAAGTAGAACGAGAGGCGTTGGCAGTCCGGTGAAGAAGAAACAGCCACCTTCGAAGGCGACTGTGTCCAGCGGCGATAGCTCCGACGACAGGTCGCAGGGAGAGTCGAGCGACTCCGAGAGTGACCGAGTCATAACGGTATCGCCTGTGGCAACTGCCATAACCGAGAAAAGGAGATCGGGACTGAGCCTCTCCTCGAGCGAGGACGAAAGTCCGGCGAATCGAAAGAACAATAGTGCCTCTGAAGACGATACCGCGCGATGGCGACGAGTTTCCATCAAGAGGAGCAAGCTCGCGGATTCGTCGAAAAAGCAGGAGAAGAAAAAGAGTCCTACGAAGGCGAAACCAAGGAGACCGAGGTCACGGGTAACCAACACCGGTGCTTCCGATTCCGATAGCGAGTCGGAAGTTTCGGTGAGGAACAGTCGCATCCAAGTAGCCAGGTGAGTATTTTATCCGTAAGACATCTTGGAATCATCCTCGTTCTATGTAATGTATTTTTCTTGATGAAAACAGGGTGCCACCACGACCACGAGCGCCACCGACGAGGACTACCTCTCCAGGGAACTCGGACAGCGACAACAGTCCCGCGACAAAGTTCCAAGAGGAGGATGCCGGCAACGTGCAAGACAAGAAGAAGAGCGATACTCTGAGGAAGCTGTTCTCTAGCTCGAAGGGTGGCGGGAAAGGTGGAGGAAAGGGTGGCAAGGGTGGCAAGGGTGGCGGAAAGTGTGGCATCTACGTCGAAGAATACACAACTTCCGCGAATACGCCGACCGGCGGTGAGAGTCCGTACAAGAGACCATCGTCGCAAGCGTCCAGTGTGATTCAGTCGTTTCCGCCGCTAACGTACGTTAACGGAGTACCGAGTTTACTGTGCAGAATCGAACTGAGCAGGCTTCCACATATATCGCAATTATCGCGGGGTCAGGAATTGCGGCAGCGCACGGAGCTTCCCGACACGAGGCCGGCCTCGAGACAAACGACGGTAGCGAATCAACAGCCACCGCCGCCACCACCACCGCCCCCTCGTCCATCGACGCCGGAGGAAGGCGAGATCGTCGACACCCTGCCGTCGCAGCAGCTCCCGGCCGAGACCAGGATCCACGGCGACAGCCACTTGGTCGACGCCGATTCGAAGAATCGTCCCATCGTGAAAGCCGAGCCGATATCTTCGGATTCGAAAAGTGGCATCGGTTGCTTGAGTGGAAGTGCCGTTGGTGCAGCTAGTGCGGGTGGTAGTGGTGCTGGTAGTACAAGTAGCGCGCACAAGAGAAAACGTAATCCGAGTTGTAGTTCCGTATCGAGTATGAATACTGTGTGTTCCGTGGACTCAAAAGCGAAAGGATCGTTCGAGCACAAAGACAGGAAAAAGAAAAAACGGAAACATGCCGATCCCGAGGCTGTCATGTCCAGACCTTCTTCCAGTCAGGTACATATGTATACAGTGTATACCCCTCGCGTTTATTCTAGTTTCCCACCATCTGCTCTCTAACTAAACGATCTACTCCTCTCAGCAAAGTGATATACAACCAACGAATCACGAACGGGAAGAAAAGCCAGACACGAGTTTGTTACCGCCACCACCACCGCCTCAGCGCGTCTACTATTCCTACTTCAACCCTCAGAACGAAGTCTTGGAGGACCAGGATAGGTAAATCCACGTTCTTTATCTCTACGACGAGCCTAGTCGCATGCGTACGTCCTCGTCTTTCTTTCAGTTTCTTCACGATCCCCTACGATTACAGGGACCAGAATCAGTACCTGACGGAAGCGAAACGGCTGAAGCATAGCGCCGATGGAGAATGCGAATTGACGGCGCAGGGAATGCTCTATCTAGAGGCCGTTCTCTATTTCCTGCTCACAGGCCACGCCATGGAGTCGGACCCACTCACCGAGAGGGCGTCGTTCACCATGTACAAGGATACTCTAAGTCTCATCAAGTGAGTACATTTCTAATTAAGTACGCGGCTTACGGTGAAGAGTACTTCCTAATTAAAGGGGTGGTCTCTGATTTCCCTCTATTCTCGCCGCAGGTACATCTCCTCAAAGTTCAAGAGCCAGCAGAACAACTCACCCGAGAGCAGTATACACAACAAGTTGGCAATCCTGAGGTGAGTGAAATCCTCAAAATTTTCTTCCCCTCAACTTTCTTCCTATCAACATCAAATACCGTCATTTTTTCCCCTTCTCTTTTTTTCAGCCTCTGGTGTCAGTCCCTAATTTACCTGAAACTCTTCAAAATGCGCAAACACGAAGTGAAAGAATACCAAAAGATTCTTACGGATTATCACCAGAAGGTATGCGAATTGGAAAAATTATTATTCTGTGAAGAGAGAGAGAGAGAGAGAGAGAGAGAGAGAGAGAGAGAGAGAGAGAGAGAGAGAGAGAGAGAGAGAGAGAGAGAGAGAGAGAGAGAGAGAGAGAGAGAGAGAGAGAGATAGGTTGTGGGTTGGGGAGAGTTATATTTGGTTCTTGGGTTTTTTTCCAGCCCGCTCAGGCGACACCGGTGCAGCCAGAGGGACAGGGAACCCCTTCTCTGTCTCCGACACCATCACCCGCTGGTTCCGTGGGTTCAGTTGGCAGTCAGAGCTCTGGATACAGCAGCGGTGAATTGGCGAATCGCGGAGCCGCCTCCGGCCAGCCGCAGGCAGCTCCTTACGTTAGTGTTCCGCTTGGCGTTCACAATGCCATGGCTAAGCAGAATTATCACTTTAGCCTGCTGCTCAACTGTCACGATCTATGGGACCAGGCGAATGCGCTGGTGACAGATAAGCACAGAGGTAATTGTCCGACAAGAAGCTTGAAATGATTCGGTTAAACCACAACAGTTTGCTGATCGTGGTAATGTTACGTTGTTGTTGTCGTTTCAGATTTCTTCGTCGAGTTGGACGAAAAGATCGGACCCCTCACCTTGAAAAGTTCCCTGCGTGATTTGGTGCGTTATGTTCAAGCTGGTATAAAGAAGCTACGAGCTCTCTGACCACAGTGGCACAGCCCCCGGCCACCCACCCCAAACTACATAACTTCTCTCCCTCAGAACATGGTCACCTATCCAGCAATGTTCACGTAAACCTCCTAGTGTCAGAGTGAAAGTCGCCTTGAAATTTCTCAAAGATATATATGTACATATACGAAATCACACACACACACAGAGGGGGAGCACCACTGTCGGCGCAGCTGCAGTGTCGGCGCAGTGTGGGCGAGATGAAATTTGCGAAGGAACGACCGATATAGATAGACTGACACACAAAGAGAGAAGTCTAAGTGTATTTAGCGAAATAATGGACTATTTTTCACGGGGTGTACAATCGTGTGTGGCTTAGGGGAGCGACTAGGAAATCTCGTATCGATTTCGCGCGGGCGGAAAACTATCGAGGTGAGAGAGCCGGGTGCACATTTACGTTATACATAGGCTTTGGGAACTGTGACAACTTCTTGAGAAAATTCTAGTACGATGTTAATAGTCAATTTTGAATTACACTTATTCGACCGATGGAAAAACGGTCGAGAAAGGGAAAGAGAGAGAGAGAGAGAGAGAGCGAGTGATAGAGAGTGAGAGGGAGTGTGTGGTCGTCGTCCGAATCGCGCGCACACAGCTTTCCGTGGAGCCTCGCGCGCCCGCGTTATTTATTTTTTGCCGCCTAGAGGAGGGGCCCGCCGGTCCGAGTGGTACGTCGGCGACAGGAGAAACCATCGGGGGAAAAATCGACGTCAGGGGAACAGGTGCAACCGAGGAGAGAGGGGGGCAAGAAGCGACGAATAAAGCTGTCTCTATTTTTCCGAGATATCCACTTTTGTACATTAACCAGGCGAAAAGAGGAGGAATTTACGCGCGCACGGGGGGATGAAAAAAAAAATTATCCGACGAAAGGATATCGGTGGACCTATAAACCTAGGCAGAAGGGAGACGAGTGCGATTACGAGTGTGAACGCGAAATATAAAGGGCAAGAGAGAGTGGGAGTGCGAATGCGAGTGCGAGTGAGAAAGAGAGAGAGAGAGAAAATGTGCGATTGAGAGGGTGTGAAAGGTAGAAAGAAAATTAAAAAAAAGAGGAAAGAAGAAAAAATAGAAGTGCCACAGAAGCGCCCGTGTGTTCTCGCTTCGCGGTGCGCCGCAGCCGACGTTACCTGAAGCATGAGTTTCGTCTCGGCGATTCGAGTGCGACGAATACACAAGGATATACATACATGCATAGTTTATTACCTATATAAATATATAAATAATTATATATATATAAATATATAAATATATATAGATATGAATATATTTAATGAGAAAGGCATGTGTTGCGGGGCTCAGGACCGGGAGCTGGGTAGGTCAAAATAGAAGAGGGCAGTGCGATGGAACGCGCGCGACCGCGACTGATCCTTCGATCGGGAAATTAGGAGTGTGTGTGCGAGAGAGAGAGAGGACAATGTTCGGAGGTAAAGACGTAAAAATTCGCGCGAAGAGAAGCGTACCGAGACGATATGCATTTTTTCCACTGAACCGATTTCAAAGAGAGAGAGAGAGAAAGAGAGAGAGACGGTCGACGCTCGATCAAAGCTCGATGCACCAGATTGTCCGGCACTCGCCTACAGCGCGGCGAGCCGCTAGGGCAACGACGACTCTTTTTTGTAGATAGGTAACGCGAGAGTAACGTTAGATTAGATAAAATTAATACGCAACAAAAAAGCAGTAACAGGATGAACAAGCAGTAAATATTATTTACAATTACTTAGAATTAAACGGGGAGTAAGTAGAGGTTCTACTGACGAGGAAATAATACAGATAATTATAATAGTATGTACACACGGACACGTAACACAAACCCATACATACACACACACATATAGAGAGAGAAAGAGAGAGACAGACAGTCACCCTCATCGACACATACACGGGCATATATAGTGCGCGATTGGTAAAAAGAATAGAAAAAAGGGGGAAGGGGGGCAGAAACACCCGGAGAACACGAAGAATACACACAAGAGGCGTGTAGAGAGCCGGTGTCATTCGTCGGCTCGCTACACGATAATCGCAACAGGATAACCGCGTACACCGGATAAGTAAGTTGCTCATCTGTATATTTTTGTAAATAGGTATTTGTGAGTGCCGCCGCCTTGAGGGTGGCCTGCCGTCCTCGAATGCAACAACGGCAGGCCGACCCGACCCAATTTTTGCTACCACAAACCTTATCGAGAAATCAGGAAATCTCTGGTGAAAAAAAAAAAAAATATGCGAAACGTTCAAATGCGCGCGCGCGAGAAACTGGCGTGTTGGAAAACTTCTCCCGAAATGCGAAACTTCTTCTCATCCTTTGTTTCCGTTTTCCGTTTCAGTTTTTTCTCGTTCTCATAGTAGTGGTAGTAGTAATAGTAGTAGTAGTCTCGACGGTTAACACTACCTCTTTTTGCTCGTTTTTCTCTACCCCCTTCCGGTTTCTTTTATCCCTTGACGCTAGTGATCGCTGAGAATGGGATCGAAATGTCTCTTCGTCGAGTTCCGTTGATCATGCACAATCCATCGGTTACTATGCTTCTACTAGCGAAAGAGAACGAAGGCTGAGGAATTAAACTTGTTAAATCCAATTGATCCGAGATCCAGAATGCGGGAGAAAGATCGGCAAGAGTGTTAGAAAAATTGTGTCGATTTAGTCGCGAAGAGAAATCTGGCGAATTTGAAATAATGAATTTTAATCAAGAATGATTAGCTCGACATATCTCTTTATCAAACCTAATTGGACTGCGACTGTAGAGCGGGAGAAAATCGGTGGGTAGATCAATCCGGTGAAACGAAATTAAACTTGATCGCGGAAATTGTTGCGATCGGGTTGCTAATGCTATTCTCGAAGCAAGCGCGTGGAACGGTCGATTAACGACGGGTTGGCGAGACCACGAGGGCCCATAGTTACTAAGCGCGGTCCAATGGTTCACGGGATACAATTTTATATTTCGCGTGCGCGTGTTGTCCGCGCGGATTAAAGGATAAAAAAAGAAGCTAAAAAAAAATAATAAGGAGTTTATTAAGCAAAGCTTCGATATTTTCGAGACACGTATTTATACAACTGATATGTATAATATCAGGCCCTTCATCTTGTCAGCCCTGAGGAAAACGAGAGAGTGAGATAAGACGAAGAGAAATCTCGTTTATTATTCGCGTATCCTCGAAGCTTCCTAACACTTCACTCGAAAGACTACAATTAACGCGAAGAGTTCGCACATCTTTTTATCATGAGTTTTCAATTCAGATTCGAGAAAATCCTCGGCGAGGCCAGCTAGTTCCATTTCTTCCATTTCAGTTCCTTTTCCTAAATATTCTTCGGATACTCTCTTTAACAGAGCGTTGTTTTTCCTCTTTCAGTCTTTCGTTTAGTCCGCTTAACGAGTACCCACCTCGAGCGGGATATCTACTCTTTTGGCAAATCCAGACGTTCCTACTGACCTCCAAAGATAAAGCGAAGGGTGCTGCCGTTTTGATATTACCAGATAGGGAAGAGGAGACAAAAATCGACGTTCCAACGATCTAATCCCGTTGTTTTCTCGTGTTTCTTCCTCTTTTTATTCCTTCGCCCTGTCGTTTCTCGTGGTCGACTTCTGAATCGTGTGAATTCCTCACTGTTCTGGAATTGATTGCTCTCATTCCCGAAGACTCGCGAATTCCTACTGTCGTTATTGTCATTGGCAGCGCTGCTCTACTGATACTGGGTTCTAACGCAAATAACTTTATTTACAATTGTAACAAAATTCGGGTTGAATTAAAACTCCGTGTAAATGGATTTGTTTTATTCAAATTTGATTGTCTCTTTTAAATCAACTCGTACGTTTTTATTTCTTGATATAGACTCTTTTGGGTAGTGTTTTAAACCGTTATTTCCGTTAAGACCCAATATCAGCATAATCGACGTAGATCCGAGCACACCGTTCGATCGCACGAATGCAAAGATTTTTTAGCCGGCGAATTATGTGAAAGTGAAGCAAAGATCGTAGAGAGGGTAGTTTGAAAGAGAGGCGTCAGCGCTCAGAGAAATCGAATTGATGACGGAAGCGACGAAAATCAAGCGTGATATAGACGTATGCTGATGAATTTCTAATATTGTATACCCAACTCCGCAGGATGCTTTCCGCGAGATGGTCGAAAGCCGCAATAATATAGAGAGATAAACGAAAAGAAGAGACTTGATTTCGCGTGTATTGTACCTAGGCAACAAATTGATTTTTGTCTTCTTCAATCCCCATCCCTCGAGAGCACGCTGATGTACTGCGACGCGTGTATGTATATATGTGTATGTACATCCGATACGCACGCGGCCGATGTACATGTATGTACATATATATGTATATGTACAGTGTAAACCGGGAGAGCGGGAACCTGCAGAACGCCGAGAGTCGAGAGAGAAAGAGAGAGAGAGAGAGAGAGAGAGAGAGTGAGAGTGTGGCCCTCGCGCTCGCGTGAGGCGTATGTGTAAACGATACAAAATGCAATCTTAGTTTACGGTTATATCAATACATTATTATATTAATATTCTTACAGGATTATACCATAATTATTTTACTATATTCGTACGGTCGTATTGTATACTACCTAACTCCGATTCAGACCGCGGTCGCTCGGGTTTTTAAAGAAACGGGCTTTCTCGTCCTTCGTGATTTTTGTGCCAAAGTTGCCTGTCCGCCTGTCGAAACCGTCGTCGTTGTCTACAGAGAAACAATTCGAAACGCGGAAACCACGAAGGGTAGCTCACCCCGTGACCCTCGTGCAGTTTGTCACATCTGCCAGGGTCACCACTCATCAGCAATATCAATTACACCCCATCGATTGGAGGAAAGTTTAAGGAATCCTATTTGCACATATGAACATCGCTAACTACAATACGAGCAGTCCTTTCGCGTACTTTTTTAATTTTCAGTATTCTATTGAATATTACGGTAGTCGGCTTTGAGGAGTTCAAGGCTGGTGAGACAAGAAACATACGGTTCGACCTTGAACTTTCTTCCTCTCTCTAGGGTGTGTGACGCTAGGATTTATCTACTGTTTATATACTTGTACAGATCGAAGAATGTGTGGCCAATGCGAGGAGCGCTTCGAAGAGTAACAGTGGCTCGTTGCATTTAGTACAGATCGCTAGGAATTCTCGCACTGGCCACTCAAATTCACTATAATATGTGCCCCCTTCCCGATCGAGAGATAGTATTTAAATAAGAAACAATTCCACTTCCTCTATTTTGCTTCTCGACGCGAGAAGAGCCGAGCTACCCTTCTTGTGGCGTTTCGTGAGCGGTGCTCCCAATCCTGCATTGGGTGTTGGACGAGCGCATCTTTCCTCATTTTTCTACCGGTCGCTGTAGAAGGGTACAGATTTCGCGGAGAGGGTGAAAGGTACAGTGAGAAAGAGCAGGCGGATAGGTGGGCAGACGAGCGAGGGGGATAAAGATGAATTGCTGCTATGGTGGAAAAGATGAGCGAAAGGACGAGAGAGAATGAGAGTGCGTGTGTGAGAGAGAGAGAGAGATTGTGTGTATGAGAAATGAGGGAAACAGTGGGAGGAGAGAAAGAGAAGAAATACAGAACGGTAACCACACCAAGGAGAGACCAAACTCGCTTAATGAAAGATAATTACCTATTTGCTTCTTATTTATTCTAATTAACTATTAATTAAACGATTAATTAATTATTATATTTATTGGCTCGGAGGCTGACACCGAAGGTATGCTTCGCAGAGACGCGAGTAAATATCTGTGTGTACGTATGCGTGCGTGTTTGTGTGCCCGGTCGAGCCACCGTCATTCCTAACAAAAATCCACCCTGCCCTTGTTCCACCTCCCTTGAACTGTCTCTCCTGCAACGAAAAACCCCGGAATTCTAAAGGAACGAGCGAACGAGAGAGAGAGAAAGAGAGCGAGAGAGAGCGCGTGATTTTCACCGAGTGACCGAGGAACAGTGAGCCAGAGATCGAACGAGTCCAAGAGAGCGGAAGATCGTCGAGAAGGTGAATCTGTTTATTGTTACTTAAGAAGCCGATCAGTTGTTCCAGTTCGTTTGACCGAACCTGAGCGACTCAATAAAGAGAATCAGGAATGACTATTATTACCTACAGGAGAGATTGTCTTGTGTGTGTACCATCATCCTAGTCTTCTCACCCGTTTCGTTTACGTTTCTTATTTTTCATCGCATCGCCGAGATCATCGGATAATAATTGGCCGACGTACAAGACTAGTACGCACAATACGCAGTTTCTTAGTTCCTTCTGTACAGTCCTACCGATCCCCGGGATGACCAGCAAGCCAGCAATCGACTCTCCTTCCAGTAACCACCGAGCGTGAAACCCGTGTGATGAGATATCTTCTCTTGAAAAGCGAAACATCGCTCGAGTGGCTCTGCAACCCTTTCTCCCTATTTCCCCTTGATGATTGCAGCTCGTAATTCGGTTTCGCGAGGGGTGCCGGGGGGGGGGGGGGGGTTTGCGAGAAGCGCGAAAAAGTGGAGAATAACGAGTCTAGGGAAAGAAGAAGACCGTGACAATATATACGTATATACATATACATATACATATATATATACATATATATATTTGCGAGATATTTTGTGAAAAGGGCTTTTTTATCTATTTTATAGTAATCTCAGCTTAAAACGGATTGCAAGGGAGAGAAAGAGCGCGAGAGTGAGTACGAAAGAAAGCGCGAGTGAACGTGAGACGGAGAAAAAGAGAGAGAGAGAAAGGGTGAGAGAGGGAAGGTGCGTGAGGGAGAAAGAGAGAACGAGAGCCTTTACTAAATCGTAGGAAAGATACGTGCGAGATGGCGTTAAGCCGAGAAAAATAATATGATCACATCAGTCGAACGTCAGTATACGTTAACGGTCTGTAAATGCGTGCGTAAATATGTAGGTAAAAAAAAATACCTGTCGGCTGACGGGAACGGTTTCATTGTAATTTGTACTCTATGTTTTGTTTGTTTTGCGCCCTAGGCTTGCATTATATACGATTATAATTAAAATTATTATTATTATTATTACGATTATTATCATCACGACCATTATTAATTTTATTAATTTTATTATTATTATTATTATTATTATTATTATTGTGGTCATTATTATTATTATTACGATTATTATTACGATTATTATTATTATTATTATTATTGTAGTACGATTATTATGGTTATTATTATCATTGTGTATATGGTATAAATTGTAAAAAGGAACGTATTTACTATATCATATTCATTTTACGGGGATTGCTGAGATCCTTCGAATGAACAAATTGTTTAAATTAAAGTGAAGGAATAAATAAAATATTGACCAAATTAATAGGAGATCGTCTGTGAATTGTGCGAAACCACCCCCCTCGAAGTTTTTGAAAAACTAACATACTCTCGAACTACGTGGTAACATCCTCTTTATGCGAATCTCCCGTAAGAAAATCGCGATAGAGAGGCCGAATCCTATTAACAGAATGCAGAACGCAAACGAGAGGTCATGGAGTTTCATAACGTGATACTCATTCTTAGCTTCTTCCGCCTCCATCGCTGCCCATTTGTTCTTAATTCTTTCGGCGGTCTGTTCCTTCATATACGACACGAGACCACCTTGGTTCAGTCGACTTAAAATCGAGTCGAATCTGGGGCGAAGTGGCCAGTTCGAACGAATGATGAATGCAGTGTACATGTTGAACAATCGATGCTTCGACAGATGAAGATTCTTTTCGTAACTGCGCAACAATAAACTGTCTCTTTCACTGATGCACGCAGCGTTCTCGTACGTCATCACTTCCTCACTGCAGTCCCAATATTCGAGGCCCACCGTCCGCGAGTGAAGGTCCGCGTTGGTAATCGCGTGCTTGTAATCTTTATAAATGTAAATAGTAAAACCGGAATTCCGGAGATCGTCGATATTGTCGATGGACGAATCGCGTACCGGGATCATCAAGATCGACGAGAGGCAACTCTGGAAAACGGATCCAGTGATGAGGAACAAGATCACCACTGTGATCAAGTAGATTCGTGCCGCATACTTTGCCGGAAGTTGCTGAACCGACGTGCCTAACAGTATCCGAAGTGTCTCCAAAGTTGCGTATGTTATACCACGCGCGATGCAAATATTCAGAATGATCACGGTCACAATAAACACTGCGGCCATTCCTAGCAGTACTTTGGGATTCATGAATGCCAGTAATTTCGCGAGCTGTTTCTTGTAGCCTGGGTATCGAGTCGCGATGCTCAATCCAGAGTTACCGTGTGGGTAACTTATCGAGATTCCCTGTTTGTTGAATATGTACTGTTCGTTCGCCAGTAGATCATACTTGCCAATCTGGATCATATGTACGAGGCCCCAGTAGTCTGAGACGTTGGTCAATACGGTCAAATTTAGTGTAGGATTTAGCTCCGCTAATGCTGTGCGGACAATGAGACCGTTTGGGCCTCTTAGCCTTTCGAGGCCCTCTTCGGAGTCGTCGATCTCCAAAGCAGCATCCGTTGTTAGAGCCAACACATTTATAGGGTAGCGATCGAGGTTTACAGTCTTGGGGAGATAGAAGTCTTTGCAAGTGGTGGAATCTCCAATCAGAAAAGAAGAATAATAATTACTATACAATTTTGAATTAAAATTATAATAAAGTAGTAGAATAATGATCTTATGCCAACCTTTAATTTTTTGCTTTAACAAAGTCCAAGTGTGGTTCCTATAAGAGTATCTATCATTTCCGATTACTTGCCAAGCTTTCGGGGCCTGTTTCGTGTAAGGGTTGTATGAGTACATTGTAAAACCATTTAGTGGATCTTGGCAAAAAAAGATGGTATGTAACAGATCTTCGTCCCAACTGGTATACAATAATCTATATGCGTTTCTGCAGCCTGTTTTCTCGGTTCGATCGTCGAAAATCAAGTAAAGTGCTAGTGGGTCCCACCAAGTGGTGTTTCGTAGTTTGCCGACTAGTTGACGAAGATTTTTAGGCGAAAATGTTACTATCACGAAGGTATGCAGCTTTATATGTTCCACGTGTCGTTCGACATTGCCCTGAAGTTCCAGTTGGTCTGCTTTCGAATCTTGGAGATTGATTACGGAAGCACGACTGAAGAAATCAGTGGGCATTGTGAGCGAAGACTCCGAGTGTCTTAACACACCCACGTTGTCCGCTAATGGGCTCTTGCAGCTCGCGATTATTTTACCCTGCTCGATTTGTTTCACGTTATCCATTTAAAAAAATTATTGACGTAGTAAAATTGAAAAAGGGAGACGTACCCATTTTTGCAACATTGTGTCGAACTGATTGGTCTTAATTGTCAGAGCTGATGAAGTAACGAGGACTTGATAGTAGAGAAGAAAGAAGGAAAGGATCGTTGTTGGTATCATCTTCAAGCAAATTTCGACTCGACTGGAATTCTTCTAGTTAACAACGATACAGCGGTAGGGCAGAAACTATCGATGGAAGTTTTTCGCGGAATGCAACTATTACTGCAACTCCAAACACATTAAACTCGCTTGACTGTGCGTGCAAATATTGTAGCAAGCGATTACGGGTGTAATAAGCGGGTGCACGCGGAACTGGAAGCCCAAGTACGAGACCCTAAGGAATTCTTCCTGTTTATTAACGATGACCTTCTCTTTTTCGTTCAGTATACTTCGAAATAGTATACTTAAAAAAAATATCCTGACAATTCTTCTCTTCTTATTCAATAACTACTTACTATTTAATAATATTAATTTCATATATGTGTACACGAATTTCTATTTTCATTTCAAGCTTCAATAATTTTTTTTTCGATTTACATTAATCAACACAACATTGGCGATATTTTTATTATTTTCTTTTATTTGCCTTTGCTTATCCGTTTGTCCCTGTGGTACCGTGCCACCGCGAATTCCATGAGGAACGCGATGCACGCGCACAAATATCCTGTGGTAAGAATATAAAAAGAGAATGCCAATTGCTTTAGCTTAAGAACCTTGAAACCACTATTATTTTTCATTCGCCTGACTCGTCGCTCGCGAAAGATGTGCCGCACGTTTTGCCTACGCCACATGCTCACCAAGCCAGCTTCGACCAGCCGTTGTACCACCGTATTCACCCGGGCGAATAATGGCCAATTTTCTCTAGCAACGTAAACATGAGCCAATTGCAATATCTTTTTTGAATGGTGCAATTTCTCATGGCGAATTCTTTCGTACAGGTGAAGACAATCACCCATGCACGCTGCGTCATCCGATTTTTTCACGTGTTCCTTGCACTCGTTGTAATTCACCGATTGGTACCGATCCACCAAATTCAGATCCTCCATGAATTTTGTTAAGAGTTTGGGTCCGTAGATCGTGATAGTGGATCGCTGAAATAAAGATCAGAGATGAGATTCTTTTATTAATTTATTTATTCATAGCTAGAATATTTAATGTTTCAATATACACTTCTAATAATTATTTTTAATCTTTAAATTGAGACTTATAATGCACTTACCCTAATGTCCTGAAGAGTATTAATATTGGGATAAGAAACAGGTACGGTGAGCAACGCAGCCCAATGAGCTTGGAAGATCGCATTGACGATGATAAAAAGTAGAAGCGTCGTTGCGATTAGAATCCTACTAGGGTTTCCTGAGGGTAAGTTTAACATAGAAACGGAAGTGACAAAGCGCAGGAGATCCAAGAATGCAAGCATGAATCCTTCGTGTTTCGCCAGTGCCAGAAACAAGAGTATCGTTACCGCATACAAAATCAAAGTGATTTTTGGTGGCATAAATCCCATGAATTTCTTAAATTCAGAAACGTATCCCGATGGTTGCGTTATAACGCAGAGACCACTTTGCACGTGAGGATAAGTATATCTATCGAACAATATTAATCAATTATCTTCTCCAATAGATTTCGACAAATTTCGTCGAGGATAAGAATCATTTACCTTAATTTCCACATGACATACAAGGGTCTAGTATTCATCCCCATGTCGACAACTCCACTACTCACATCCGCTAACATTCCTATCATCGTTCCATTCGGCCCAACTTCGCCCAAATCATACGAAGTTCCATTATAAATCATCACGTAAAGCGACGCATTCAATTTGCTCGTCATGATCTTAATGATCTCTCCATTATCCCCACCAAACTTTTCATCGTCATTTTTACTTAGATTTATTTTTAACAACGGTTCCATAGGGATCGCGTTCATTCTGATTTCATAGCCATCTAGTGCTATAGTTTTATCGAACACTAAATCCTTGCATATTTCTAAGCCTAAAATGAATTTTTCTATTCATCTTTCCGATCCATGGATCCATGGATCACATGCCATAAATTGTAAATATTATTTCAACTAGAATTTATTAACAATGGAATTTTTACCAGGACGATACTTTCGTTTGAGCAGCCTCCACGGATGTCCTCGTCGTCCAATGAGCTTAGCTTCTTCCTCCCAAACTCTCGGCGATTTATCGGAATAAGGATTGTAAGAGTACAAGAGAAGACCATCGGCAGGGTGGATGCAGAAAACGACTGCGGAAGTTAAGTCAAAGTCCCAGGCTGCACGGAGATAGAACTCGGCGTTGACACAACCACGAGTCTCGGTGTATCTGTCGATCAGTATGTAAAATCCGTAGGCATTTGCCCAAGTCGAATCCTTGATCCTTTGGAAGAGCAACCGCAATTCTGGCTGGGAAATGGAAACCACCAGGAAATATCGAAGCTTCTGAACTAACTTTGCGAAGCTATATTCGGCATGCACGAAGAATGAATAGCGGGTTAAGGTGAACGTGTCAAATGCGCTGCGTTTCGAAGTGGATATCAGAGCTACTGATCGGGGATGAAGTTTTAAGAATTCATCGTATCTTCCTGCTAATAGCAAGGTATCTGCTCGCTTCGAGAAAAAACAATTCTGGAATATTTTCAGCTGAAAGTATCGTAAAGAATATACATATTTTATTCCAATTTGTTATTTAAGTGTAAGTATTGTTATGTAACGAAAATAAAAGGGAAATATATTGAAATTGTAGAATTATCGTGTAATCACCGTTTCGACTACGAGATCATTATAGTCAGTTGTATTCCGAGTCAAAGCTCCTTCGATGATTAATAACAGAAAAAGAATCCTGCAGACTGAATTCATCTTTCGATAACAATGTTTTGCTGTGTTTCTAGTAAATTTTCACTGTCGCTGCTAAATGAGTGGATTATTATTATAAATAGAAAGTGAATAAGGAAGAATTTTCCATATTTTACTATTGCATTACCTTTGGACCAGGTCATAGTCGACAGAGATTAAACGAATCAACGAGTACAGTGTCCTCTGCCTCTTTGCAATACGGGTCAATTGATAAGATTGAAGTTCATATCACTAGAGAGTAACTCAACTTCGTCTAGTTTGATAAACCAAACCAGGTTGAGATCTTTCTCTCCAATTTTACTTGTTAGTGGAAAGCAACGTATGTCATCGGAACGATAGTCACCAACTATACTGGCAATAAGCATCGTCTGGCGATATTACTTATTCTTTATTTTTTACTTATAATCGGTAGAAAAAGGCCGACGATTATCGATGCCAATCTAAATGCTTCCATTAGGGTGGGTTCATTATCCATTTCGAAACCCAGGTAATTTACCCGACATTGACAGCTTGCAAAATGGTTGTAGGGAAAAATTCAGTGGAACATGAGATTGATAGTCGGATAAATACTCCATTCACTAAAACAGTGAAATTATTCGGTAATGGTAAAGATTTCATCTAAATGGATAGCATGATGTTTTTGACTGACAATGAGATCTACAATTAACACGGTTTCTTCGGTCGGTTATATCGAAGTGTGGGGAAGGAATCGAATGGATCTATCGAACTCTAGACTTCTTCCTTCAAGTGGGAGCTGCCCCACCATTCACGCCGGAAGAAGAGGTAGCTGAAGAAGACAGTTTACCAGCAGTCTCTGATACGAATGCTCGCCTCTCTCCTGCTCTCGGAGAGTATCGCTAGATAAACAATGTGCCAAAAGAAAAAGTAAACAGTAAGTGAAAGTGTCGAGGAAAAGTGCTCGAGATAATATTCAATTTGTTCGACAATCCCAGCATAATTCTCTAGATACCGAAATAATAAAGAATCCTTAGTGACTCGTTAATTAAATTTCAATATCGACAAGAGACAAACATATTAATTCTCTTCCTGTTTACTTTAATTTACTTTATGGTAATTATTAATTTGGGTCGTAATCGAATCATCTTCTTTTGAGATTTGAACGATAGATTTTTAACTTGATGGGAAATTGGGGGTTTTTGGTGACAGTAGCAGTAGGTTGTCACTGTAAGAATACAGACGGGTAAATACTACGCTGTCTGATTAATTAGTAACGTTTATTTAGTCGTAGAAGAAGCTTGTTGAATTTCGAAGGCAGGTGGGTCCTTCGTGAACTTGATCCTTTGTGAGTCAGCTGAGAGGATATCCGAAAAAAAGGAACCGGTTTCCGTTCGGAAAGCGAATACCGGCAAGGATGCTCGTAAGCCGAGTTACAACGATACAGTGGCTCTCACTGACAGTTCTTCTAGCTTGTCACGTGGCCGCTGCCAAGCCACCGCATATCATTTACATTTTGGCTGACGATCTGGTAAGTTGCCTCGCGCGTCGCGAGACGTAATACCCAATTATCCAAAGTACTGTTATTCTTAGAAAATGACAGAAAGGAATGCCAGTCAACCCGTTCTCCACTATATCTTCTCCTACTTATCTTCACGAGATACAAAACACTCGTAACGATTTTTTAAAACGATTACCTTTTTTCCTTACAAGAAAATTATTTTTCATTCTTCATTATAACTCAAATAATTGTGTAAAATACATTTCGAAACTATTTACGCAGGATGCAAGATTCACAGAGATGAAATAAACATTCCTGAACTTCGTTCGGATGATTTTGTACGAATATTAAAATTTGTAGGAATAAAAAAGTCGATTGAAGAATAAATATGAAATAAAGGAGAAATTAATTCGTTTTAACAGGGATGGAACGATGTGGGCTTCCATGGATCGGGTCAGATCCCAACACCAAATATCGATGCTCTCGCATATTCAGGACTCTTGCTCGATAGATATTACGTTGCTCCGATTTGCACTCCGTCGAGAAGTGCCTTGATGACTGGCAAGCATCCCATTCACACCGGAATGCAGCACGGTGTACGTGCAAGCTTGCAAAACGTTATCACTACCATCGCATCGTCTCGCGACTCGGTCATTATCCGTTTAAGTAGATAATAAGTAGAGGAATAAACCGAGCGATGCTACGATGTTCTATACATGGAAAGTGAACTAGTTTGTTTGTTTGCTTGCTCCTATTCGTTTCTGCACGTGCCTCTTTTGCCCGCGGAAATTAATGGGAGTGCGCGATTCTAGTGCTCGCGTGCCGCGAGGTCTACGGTGGAGAGAAAGGACCCGGATGACCTTTGATAGCGGGTCGTGAGAAGATCGTGATGTTTCTACATTCGAATTTCAATCGAAACAAAAGCTATCCTAATGAAATTTCAATTATCGTAATAATAAGAAGTAGAAAAAAAATTATAATCGAATTCTAATTGATTTGAATTTGTGTAATTAAGGTCCTTAAAGGTGCTGAGCCTCGAGGATTACCGCTTCACGAGAAACTATTACCGGAGTATCTTCGCGAATTAGGATACAAGACACATATAGTAGGAAAATGGCACTTGGGATTTTACACGAAGGAATACACACCAACTTATCGAGGGTTCGAAAGTCACACGGGCTTTTGGTCCGGGCATCAAGATTACTTTGATCACACTGCTGTGGAAGAAGTGAGAATAATCGGTGGTTCTTCTTCCCTTTGATTTTCCGGAAGTTGAATCGAGCATCGATTCGTTTTATTTTCAGCCGTATTGGGGCTTGGACATGAGACGAGGAATGGAGCCGGCTTGGTATCTCCACGGACAATACTCGACGGATGTATTTACGAGGGAAGCCGTCGACCTCATTGACAGACAGAACACGAGTCAACCTCTTTTCCTCTATCTAGCTCACGCCGCCGTTCACTCTGGCAATCCTTATAATCCTCTTCCCGCCCCCGAGCAAGAGGTCGCCAAGTTCAATCACATCTTTGACTACAATCGAAGAAGATTCGCGGGTAAATCCTTGGAATAATTAGTATTCAATTTTCCTGGAATTTTGAACTTTTGGTAAATTTTCCGTGAATTCTACAAACAGGTATGTTGAGTAAGTTGGATGACTCGGTTGGACAAGTGGTGGAGGCGCTTCGGAAGAAGAATATGTTGAAAGATAGCATCATAATATTCTCAACGGACAATGGCGGTCCTCCTGCAGGTTTCAATTTGAATGCCGCTTCCAATTGGCCACTCAGAGGCACTAAAAACACTCTTTGGGAAGGTATCTTCGATTGATCTCCCATTAGAAATAATTTTAAAGATCTCGATTAGTAGGATAAAAATTGCAATTTCAATCATGTTAAGGTGGTGTTCGAGGAGCAGGGTTGATATGGTCACCGAAATTAGTGCGTCCTGGGAGAGTAAGCAGACAAGTCTTCCACATCACTGATTGGCTACCTACGCTTATAGCAGCAGCTGGTGGTGATCCTTCGAATCTCACCCTCGATGGGATGAACCTCTGGAGTGCCCTCAGCGAGGACACCGAATCTCCCAGGAAAAATGTTCTCCACAATATTGACGATATTAATGGAGTTTCTGCCATAACCGTTGGCGATTGGAAACTAATCCAAGGCAACTACATTTTACTTTTACATTTACTAATTTGGATAAGTGTACTAGTTTCCTCTTTGCTACAATTTAATCGATCATTTCTGAAAATTCCTGTGACACACTTGAGATTGTTTGGCAGTTTAAAATTACTGAACTAGGTCGTAATTACCAGAGTAGAATTGTGGATAATGACTGTGTAATTATGGCACTATATGTTCCCTCGTAAAAGTGTCGAGTTACGATGGAGATTCTAAGCGGTGAGAGGTGCAGCGAGAGTTCAAGAACTAAAAGAAGTAGTTTAAGTAGTTTAAACTGCTTTAATCGCAGGAAGCACCTACAATGGTCAATGGGACGGATGGTACGGGCCGTCGGGTAGAGAGTGGGTCTACGACGTTGGTGGAGTCATTGGCAGTTTGGCAGGTCGAGCTGTCGCTAGCATAGGTTTCTCACTCTCCGCTGAAACCGTCAGGAATTTACGTGATGACGCTATGATCAAATGTCCCCCACGAAACGATAGTTTACCACTTTGCAGACCTCTTCAGGCACCTTGTCTCTTCAACGTTTATCAAGATCCTTGCGAGGACAATAATCTCGTTAACGAGTTAGTACTATATTAAATCTAGAGAAAAACACTAGTATAATCTTCAAGACTTTTTAATCGACGTTTTTCGTTGCTTTTCAAAAGGTTTCCGAGTATCTTGAAGAAACTGCAGGACGAATTGCACGCATATAACGCGACGGCGATACTGCCGGGAAATTTACCCTGGGATCCTAGAGCTGATCCAAACTTGTGGGAACACACGTGGACGAATTTTGGGGACTACGTGAACGTGATGGTCAACACCGCTAGTTGAATGACATTATTGCCTTCGTATATAGAATAAGATTACTTCCGAGAGAACACTTCGACTGACGTATTCCACATACTCCTATATCGTTACCAAAATAAACTATTCGTAATCTCATCCGAAAAATGTTCGTTTCATTCTCAATTCGCTTTTTCCTTCTTTTTTTTTTCTTATACAAATTATATGAATATTGCTCGCAACTAGACCACGCATCAGTCTTGCACACTACCATCATTTTCATCCACGAAACCGTAGAGGAGGGGTTGCAAATCATATCTCATTTATTACTTAATATCTATACAAACGATTCGTTGGGCCACACAATTCTGTCGACACGAGTACAAAGTAAAAAAAGGAAAATCGTCTTCGAGTCAGAACGGAGATCTTGGTTTGTTGGCTAGAACGTTAAAATAGGTCCTTCTCGATGGTCAAGTATGTCTGAAACAAGAAACAAAGCGTAATGTACATATACATTTGAGAGATAAATTCAAGAAGAAATTTAGAGGTGGTTTTTTTCGGGGTTGTACCTTTGGCTATGCTCCACCAGGGCAACGTGATATACGTGAGAAAAGCGTTCAAAGGAACAGACTGCGCTCGCCTGTTCTCCTTCCAGAAATGGAAGGTTTGCGTGAATCCGCGCATCGTCCAAAGCGGATTATACGCTCCGTCGTCAAGCTCTGCAATCGGAAGAGAAATTGAAAAATCAGTATAATCGACTCGACACGTTCTACCATATACGATATATACGGTGAATCAGTAAATCTTTGTATCCTGAAATGATTCGTGTCGTCCAATTATATATAACAGGAGAGTGATGTCTCGATGTATATAATTATAATATCTATCGCAAACAGACAGCCGAAGGTATCTAGTAGAGAATTTACAGAATTTGGGAGTTGTTTTTTTTTTTGGTCGCCGAGTTTGAAAACGATCTGTAGGTAGTAAATTAGTGATAGCCGGTGATGTAATTTGTTGAGTCGTTAGTTAAACCACGATCTAAGTAATGGGATAATGCACATTACGATCTATGGGTCAAAGTACAAGACATCTACCGTAATAATGTCAACGTTTCTAAAAGTCTCTTCACTCTCTATGATTCCTCTGCGCAAAAGTATATACTGTAAGCTGGATAAATGACCATGTTTATAGCGGTGGTGAAACTTTTCAATTGAGAGGGTCTTCCACTGTGCAATTGGGACTTTCAACTAATCTTTCAACCATTTTCGCGACGAAGGATTATACTCACAATAAATATTTCATAAAATTCTACTAATAGTGAAAAAAATGCTTTTTAACTGTCGATATGATTTTGAAGATCCATAAATAAGCGTATAGGATACGGATAATAAATTGGATGTTGCTTTCATCGCAGAAATCGTTGAAAAAGGTTTGGAAACACCTGCCGTACAGTGGAATACCCTCTGAAGCGAAAATAAAAGCCTGGATATTTGAATAGACGAATGAGCACCCCTTTTCACCGAATCGGACTGCCTCGGTTATTATCGATCGTCGGTGGTGTGCCCTTGGCGAACAGTACGAACCACCACCGACCCTGGTAGAGACCCCCATCAGAGAACAGTAGACCGGATGGAGTGGGCAAATATTGCTGACAGGAAGTCGCTTAGCCCCACGATTTCACCATCCTGATAAACACAGTCATGAAGGATCGGCAGTGTGCTCGAAGTGAGTTTTGCGCGTGCACTGTGGGACTTACTGGAGCCGACTGTGTGTATGAGCGTGTGTGTCTGTGTTGGTCGGTGGCCGTGCGAGGCTCTGGTATGAGGTATTGGGGAATAACTGATTGCAAACGGGTAGATAAAGGACGCGGAGGGTGGATTTGTGGAAGTATGATCTGTGGGGCAGTGTTCCCAGATCGTGGGACTCTTCCCACGAGTTTTCGCAAAATCGTGCATATATGCGGGTGACGACGGTGCCGCGCGCTCAAGTAATAATTTAGCATAGATTCGGTAATGCCAGGGTCAGAAATACCGTGCGTCACTTTTAGGGTGGCAGACACAGAGTGAGACGTTTGCACCGTGGTTTAGCTGAAAGCTGAAAGCCATTTTTTCCAAGGGTAGGCTTGCTTCAACCGCTAAGTAAGAGTACCAATGTCTCATCTGTGTTGCAATATTGTCCCCCAAGTATTCCATTAGCCTGGTGAGCACTGGTCGATAGTGCATATTAACTGCGACGGGTGAATCGAGAGGTTCTAGGGTTACGGTCAAGTAGCTCGAGGGAAACATCGACTCTCCGAACTCGTCAGACGCATTGTACGGCGTCCCTGTTCCCGACTGTATCTACTTTAGCAGCCCCTCGATAGTCTCGCAAGTTATTTACACTTATCCGCTGGCGCAATCACGAACCATTAACGCTCACCTGACGTACCGAGATACTAGGAGAGCTTGCGAACGTTCAATTTGCAAAGCTACCGAAAAGCGTGAAAGGGTCAAGAAGGACGCTCGTGCTCCGTAATGCAAATCAAGATTGCACGAGAATCAGAGACTAAACTCGAGAGGGCAGCCTCCGCAAGCTCATCCGCAGCGAATCTGGCAACACTGCAGTGGGTGTCGAGTGGAGGTCAGGGGAAGCAGAATTTACCCTGTGAGCCGGGGCGGCGCGGGAGCTCGCACCAATAGTAGATCGCAGTGCCATCGGGAGTAACACGATGCGGTGGTAGTGGCGTGCCCGCGAAGCTTCCGGATAGGGCCCGTCTTCGTCTTCGCCTTGGCAGGGTAGCGCTCTGCCTCTGTGTGCCGTGGTTTCCGCGCGCTACTCGAGCATTCGCATTTTTGTCTTTGAGGAGCTCCTCATCGTTTTTGTTGCGGTTGCGTCCGGTCGAGTAGTCCTCGTGATCAGAGCCCGCGGAGCGCACCCTCCTGCGACCGTCCAATCTCCGAAGCCTCACGATCTCGTCGTCGCTTAGTCTTCGGTCCTCCTCCTCGTCCTCGTCGTCCGCGACCCCGTTCACACGGCGTTCTTCGCCGATTTCACCTGTACTGTACGGTCTTCGTTTTTCGATTTTCACGCCATCGTCATCGTCATCCTCGTCATCCTCGTCCGCGTAGCGCAATGGCAGCTCCTCCTTCCCGTCAACGAGGATCGCGCCCGACTCTAGCTTCCGGCGAACATTCTCCTCCGTCAGTCGAGCCGCCGCTGGCAAAAGGATCTCGCTACCCACTTCGATATGCTGATGGGCGTCTCGCGAGTCGTTCTGGTTCTGGTTCTGGTTCGGTGACTCGTCACTCGTATGCTCCTGGGCGTTCTGGTGGTTCTGGTGATTCTGGAGGCCTGCCACGAAACAGGGCGCGTCACTCGACCGTGCCGAGTGTGCTCTGTCGAGACGATCGCGCGTCCTCTCGGTCTCTTTCGCTTCGGGGCAAGTGGCGGATGATGCTCCGTTCACCAAGAACTTTGCCACGGTCTGCCTCTTGCCCCATCAATCAAATTCAGGATAAATTCGAAGGGAACTGTGAATCAGAGACGAAAGCCAAAACCAAAGCCAAAACGAGGGTGGAAGATCGCGAGATCAAAGTAGCGAAAGCGCAAGAGACGGATCAAGGATCGATTGGTACACGCGACCGAGCACACTCACCGTGTGTCTCGTGATAGGCCTCTTTGTGATTCGGTGAGTTCTGGTTCGCCGGGCGATCCCACGAATTTCGTTGCTTTTGGTTTGGTCGCACTCGGTGTGGTCTGCCGGGAAGAATGGGAGATTTTTGTCGTCTCGCACGAGGACTCCTACGTTTGCCCGGTGAGCCCCGGCCGCCCCAGCTGCTATCCTCTACGTCGGCTACAAAGGAAAGAGCCGGCATGGCACGTGCCACTGATTAGGTCATTAGACACAAGACAATTTCTCTTCCGTTCTCTTCGATTTTCCCTTCTTATTTTCTTTTTAATCTTACGCGATTAGGTAAACGATTATTCGACCTGATCGAAGGGTCGCGTGTCGTGGTGTCGGTGGTGCTTCGTGTCAATTCAGGCTCGACTTTTCTTTCACTCTTTCTCTTGTTCTTTCTTTTTTCCTCCCTCCCTCCCTCTTTCTCTCTCCTCGCTACTTTTAAACCTTTCGATTTCCGCGCTACCTCATCGAGTCTCTTGGCCTGAAGGCAAACAAAAGTTTCACGACTCCCTGCGATCCCTCTTAGAATTCTAAACACAAGGTATCTCAGAGTCAAATGGGAGAAAACGCGATCGCAGAGAGAGAAATCAAAGACCCGAAACTTAAGGGAGAGAGTACACACAGAGCATGCAAATTATTTGTGGCAAACAACGATCGTCATATTCCAAGTCTCTCGGTGAGAGAGATCTGCCGAATCTTGAAACAAAATTGATCTTCGAAGAAGAAGAAGAATAAATATCTCCGAAAGGGGGTGCAACTAACCGTAAGTTCGACAATGCCCAGAATTAAAGTGTGCGAAATACACAAGCGTAACACAAGTTAGACATGCACTTCCGGGATTGCTTTCCGGAAAACTCGGGCGAGGAGAAAACTAGAAAGGGGTAAGAAGAGTAGGTTCCTTAGGAATTAATTCTCCCCAAGATTCGATTGGGTCAATTCTCGAACGACTCGTCAATAATACTTCCATTCGTTCGAATTTACAGATATTTGTTGATCACAAGAGTGCTTTCGGTTACCGTCTCGAACGTCTCCGGCTTCGATCTCGTTGAGACCATTGGCCATCGAGTCCAGACCCTCGTTCTCCGAGCGTGCCTTTGTTGCAGCAGTGTCTGGCTTCGTTCTCCAACCGCCTCTCACAAAATTGTTCAAATTTGCGCTGGGGTCGGAAAGCCTTCGTTGATGACGATACATGAACAATTCCTCCGCGTCGTCCCATTCCGCGTCCCACAGGGAATCCGTCACGCAATAACCCGGTTCCGAGGTCGGCGTCTCTGCACCCGAACCCTTTGGCTTGGTCACCGCCATCTCCGCGTGACCTTTGCCTGCAAACAGAGCCGGCTCACGTGGAGAATCACGCATAATTGGATTTTGCAGAAACCAGAGGAAATGTGATCGTACCATGGGGCCCCTTCATTCGGACAAATTCTATTCTCTGCGAGGCCGCACCGGAGAACAGGCCAAAGGTCATGCGTTGTGCCATTTTCGTACTGAGACTCGACTAAAAAATTGCATATTATTTTGTCAGTATTATCGATCGTAAAACTTTCTGGTTATTTAATTCTTGTTATAACTGGATAAGTGTAATTTAGTGATGGAATCGTGACTTACCCTAGCATCGTAAACTTTCTTCAGTGCATCGTATCTTATGGATCCAAGGAAAATGACACCTTGAACCGCACCGTCCCGGTCAGACGCAACAAGCTCGACGCATACCATTTCACCATCCCTGACTAGAATATCACAGAAAACTTCATCGAAATTATCCACCATGAAACATATGTGCGGATAGGTCATCTCTTCCAAGTCTCCCTTCGCATCCATGCGTCGTCGACTTGGACTCGCGTACACCTTCTGGGAGTGTCGCCGCAGTACCTGAAATTATCACCCGGTTTTTATTTAAAGCATATACAGTTAAATATATTAAAAAAAAGTTCGATCAAACAAAATCGAATAAAGTGAAATTATTCTGATAATATTCTTACTTGCAATTCCTTGGGGCTCGTTCTTGTGCATATCGCTAAAGTGAGAGTATAGTCGAACTGATGCACAACGAGATTCAGGTACACAGTTTCCTCCCAATCGATGTCGGGATCGCCAATCGGCAGTTTTTTGCTGTCTTTGCGAAAGACATCGACCTCGGTCTCGAATTTCGGCAGGTAACGCGACGAAGTCTTCACGTGCTTTTTGCGCACGAAGAAGAGCAGATCATCCCCGTCGATCGTGTGCTCTGCTTGGAAGAGGAAATGTCGAACGAAAAGATCGGTCCAATAAGTTGTACCTTGCAGAACGACGAAACCAGAATCTGCAAGCATTTATTCACTTTGCAACGATCATGAGATTCCTTGATAAACGAGATCCGAGTTGATAATCGATGAAAACGTTTCAGAAAAGAATTCATTGGAGATAGGCCCTTGACCGACGACTTAATTGCATCCTTCGTGAAAATGTCGATATCTCATTCAGTTTTACCGTTCCACTTACGTCAACGTCTCTCTTTTTTCCCCAAGCCACAATGTAAAGACACACACAGACAGGGCTCTTGTCTTTTATCGACTCTAATCGCCGTGGAAACTTTTTTCTCAACTAATGTCACCGTTAAAATAGTACCGTATAAATATCCTCTGCTCGCTGCGGCTATCACACATGATTATACGCCGCAAAGGTAGTAATTTCGTTTCGCGCTATTGCATTGTATTCCTTATATGTATACTGGCACATACTGCAGATATTTTAAAACGGAAACTCGTATCGTTAAAAGAGAATTCTTCCAACGTATGTAAATATTTTGCAATTAGTTGTAAGAATATTTAAAAGATAAAGCAATTGTACTTAGTTCTGGATTAAATTGCAATGACATCTTCATATCGCTCTAAACCACGTGCAGTAAAACATTCGATCACATATGGTGATTTAGAGTGAGAGAGGAATCGCGTAGCGAGTCAGTGTAATGCCTTTCTCATTGCATCACTGTGCTTTTATAGAGTACGAACGCGTCATTCGTCATCGTCGGTCGCATTGTTTCGTCCGCGTTAAGCGCGCAACAGTGACTCGTCGAGCACAAAACGCTCGGCGCAAAGTCCGCGTTGGGCATTTTGAAAATTGCTAGCTAAAAGGGGGACTGTCCCGCTTTAGTTTCGACGGAGCACGGTGCGCACAAGCGGAACGAAGGTCTCGGTGAGTGGAGAACGTGGATATATAGGAAGCACCGACAACGAGGTTGTAGAAGGTAGGGGAAGTCTGAAAAAGTCTCTCGGCCCATTATCGACAGGAACATCAACAATGCTTTTGCCACGGCAACCTGCTGTAATCTCCGCAAACTTCTACAAATACATACACATATATCTGTCTTTCGCAATACTGTTTTTCACCCGGAGAAATATCTATCAGCCTCGTTATAATCAGAGGCAATTGCCACTCGAAGATTTATTAAGGATCCGTAGAAATATTGCAAATTTATCAGGGTTCACGTATCACGAATTTGCAGAGTATAAACATGTTGTCAGTGTGATCCGAATTGTGAAAAACTGTGTAAGAAAGTAGGGTGTAGATTGAAGAAGGGAAGTTTTGGTTTGAGTGAAGAATATAGGAACATATAAATATAAGGAAGTGAAGGAGGGTGGTTGAAGGTCCCGTTACCTAGGAGCTCACCCTAAGCGTTCACCCTCGTTATAAGCAGCGTACAATGACCTATAGCACAGTTACCCTTTGAAAACCCTTCGACATTCAAGGTTCTCAGTCGTAAACGTTATACGTACGTACCGTCTTTCAACATCTGCCTGAGCTCCTTCGTCCTCTGGAAGTTGATTTCTTCGAGGAGCTGCTCCAACATGGTCGGTCTGGTCATGCTGGCGGACGAACTGCCCGGCAGATTAGCCATGCCCGGCTAAATCGCCAACTCTTCGAGCCACTTTGCTGCCCAGCCACGGCGACGATCTCGCAAGACTCTTCTTTCACCTTTTGCACCACGGCGACTTTGCGTCCCAGTCGCAGAGGGAGACTTTCTCTCCCACCTGTCTCTCTCCTGTCCCACCTGACGCGTGATCACCCACACATCTACGAGCGATCGACGAGCCGAGCGGATCTGAGAGCCCGGAATCCGGAAACTTTCATTGTTTTTTTTCTTCGAATTATACCTGGCTCTTCTTCTTTTTCTTCTTATTTTTTTCGGTGATCCAGAAGGCTGTTGAGTGTTTCTGGGGATTTGTTCGAGGGTGGTGTTCCTCGCGAAAGCAACGTTCGTCCAATGGCAGAGCGAGACTCACGACGGCATTCTGACTGGGATTCCTACGCCTCCCACGCGATGTCTCTCGATTCAACGAATACTACTGATCATCCGGTGACTCGCGTGCGCTTGAATGCGCTACCGCGAGCGACCACTACCAGATTCGCGATTACTCGCGAATACTCGCCCGTGCTCGCTCGTATTCGCTCGCGCTTGCCAACCTCGACTCGACACTCTGCTTCGCCGACTCGAATCTCGCATCACACGCCCCGCACGCGTCGATAATCCCGCGCATGCGACTTCCGTTAGCCGTGGCGCTTACTAACGAGAACCGCATTTTATGAACTCCTATTCTTCTACCTTTCCAAGTATTTCGTCTTTTTATCCTATTCGAAGTCATTTCCCACAGTGAAAAGCTTGAAGCCATTATGGAAGGAATCTTGCCAGTAATTAATTACTGTCTATATTCTCATTCCTTAAATTTCATCCAATTTCTATTATTTTATTCTTCGACAATTTTTCCTCTTTTTTCACTGATTTGTTTTACGTTTTACGTATTATTTGGAACAGTGGTTTCTCTGTCATTCTGTGTCCCAAACTGATCGAACGACTTGTGGGGTCGAATGTGGTATAACGAAAACTATCTTCACCCTTCGATACACTTTGGAACCAAATCTGAGAAGATTCAACGTTTTATCTTGTTTTTCGATCTTTTTTTATATAAATCAGACTCACCGGGGAAAAAGTGGAATTGCCAGGATAGAAATGATCGATTGCATAAGGAGAAAGAGATATAGCAAGCGGATCGACCATGAGGAGCGAGTGGATAGGATTGAACCCTGTGGCGGGATTGATCGCGTCTGATTTCCCGGGTACGGGAAAGCCAGTTAGGCGGGCATTTTTCGAATCGCGCTTCGAAGCATAGCTTTCTTGTGATCCATTGATAGCAGTCTCACTCCAGTTGACCATCGCGTTTCGTCGCGTGTGATCGTATGGCTCCTCTTATTTCACATTTCCCACAACACACTTCGTACAACATTCAATTGTAACAGGTGATTACGAAAGTTGCTTGAATTGTGTACTTTGCAAAACTATTTAACAAAGATGCAACGAATCCAACTGGCCGATTTATTTTTGTGTATTTTTTGCTTAAATCACTTTCGTAACTCGTGGTACAATTATAAGTCTTCGAAATTGAAGCCCTGCGGTGTCAGTCATTCCCTCTGACATCCCACATCGTTCCTGCGAGTGATTTATTTTAATTATTGAGCCGGTATTCATTTTGAAGCAGGCTTGTGCAATCGACGTTCAGTTTGGACAACGGAATACATAAATCGCCTCGAGCGATGCACCCTGGAGCGCTGCAACTGCAAGCACTGTGAAAGGGCCGAGCGTCATAAAAGAGAGCTGCATCGCGCGGTTCCTTCACAGTTCTTCAATAATAATTAACCGTCGCTGATTCAAATATTATTCTGCTCCATTAGCAGCGTCACCAACAGTACTAATTAAGCATCATTCTTCGTAAAGTCTAAATATAAAAGTGAGTAAAAAAATTCCAAAATTTACTTAGTAAAGCGCATTGAAACTTGCGTTACGTAAAATGGATTAATTCGACGAATTATTACTGAATTACGAAGAAATTAATTTTACGAGAGATTCAATAAAGAGATTGATTTGAAAGTTGTCAAACGAAAACATCGTAATTAAAAGTGTTAGTCGAGTGAGGTTTTTAAGGCAGTCGGCCTCGTTTTTGATGGATCTCCCTAAAAGGAAGCGCGATAACCAGTGGACGCGAGGAGCTATCTCAAGCTTCTTATCGCTTTTTAGTATTATTATTTTTATACAGAGCAACCCGTGCGCTTTGAACCAGGCTTCATGGGAGAGTTGCACAATCGTAGCGCGTTATTCGAGGCGATCGCTAGAAAATAGTCGCATCTTCCTCTCGACGGTCGTAGCCTCCAGTGTGTGGAATATTATTAATTACAGTTTGTGAGGGTGCCGGGAATCTCGAGTATCATTTTCAAGAGGTACGTTGATTGGCTTTCAATTTTCCTCTAAACACTTCGCCACTTAAGTGGTTAACAATTATTGACGGTAATTGCGGGGAAGCTACGAGTGGCGCGATTCGCGTGTAAAATCAGCGCGTGCAGCGAGAGAAATGGTGGGAGGATGATGGACCTATCGCTTCGACTGCGTCTGATATATTCATCAGTTTTCGCATCCTTCGCTGGCGATTAACACTTAACACGTGAATTCCGTATTTTGTGAAATTAAAGTGGAATTCTAGTAGAAGTAGAATCTTCAAATTCTCAGGTGACATATGGCATAATTACTCATTAAAATCCTCGAGTTGAGTTTTGATCGTCATTCTTCCAAATAATACTTGATTGTAATAGGATTCTATTAGTGAAGAAATTTGATTTTTTAAGCTGTGTTTATTATATGAAATTTTTAATAGCTTCTTGCTGTTCAATTTCGCGCGGCATTTCACTTGCCATTTCCACGTGTGTACCGTTCAGTGTTCATCGATTCGTGAAAGAAGTTTCACTTGTTGATTTCGTTTCGGTAAATAGAACGAAGAAAATTTCATAAATAAATCTGATAGAATTTATCGACCACCGAGAGATTTCTGATCAATCAACTCGATACAAATGTCGAAGGCTGCAATATATTATATTTGCATACTGCTACGTGACTTTATTTTGCTTCTTCGTTCGTATCTTCGGAGATAACCGAGTGTCAAGTCTACATGTGTGATCGTGACACCGAGTGGAAAATGGGATTGAAGAGGAAGAGTTGGGGGAGCGTTCTTCTTGAAAGTGTGATTTATAAGACGCGAATATCGACAGCGGTGGTGGCGACGGTTCGCATTGCAATTTCCTCTTGAGATCAGAAATGCGTGACTCTCTTTCTTCGGAGACTGCCTCGAGCGAGACTAACGTTCTAGAAACCTACACCTACATGTCGAGAGTGGCCAGTACCGATCTCGAAAGCCGGTTCCGTGCTGCCTTCCGACCCAGTTCTCAGATGCGCGCATAATCGGACGCATTGCGAGCTTTGATCCCATCTTCTCCACTCAAACGCGTCTATTAACTTTACCTTTTTCTTCTTTTTCTTCATGACTCATCTCGCGGTCGTCTGTTTTGCCTCTGTTGTTGCAGTTCATCTATACTTTTGCACACAGTAGCATTGAGATAGAAATCACATTACATTTTGAAGACAATTAATATCGGAACTAAAAGGTTAAAAGTTAAACATAGGAGTTGAAATTTGAATTTGAATTCGAGTTTAAATTTGAATTTCAATTTGAGTCTAAATTTGAATTTGAATTTGAATTTGAATTTGAATTTGAATTTGAATTTGAATTTGAATTTGAATTTGAATTTGAATTTGAATTTGAATTTGAATTTGAATTTGAATTTGGAAATTAATTACAAATTCTTGCGAAATGCACAGTGTAAACGCAGTGACAGCAATCATCGCGATCTATCAGACCGCAGTTCTAGATCTGTGTTAAATGCTGACAAGCAGAGCAAACGAAACGCGGAAACGTTTTCATTTCTCCTTTAGTGGAAACAGAGTTTTCGCTTTCTGGAAATGGAAGACGGAGGTAAACCAGCCGATCTACTCGCTGGTCAGGTATAATTGGGACACATCCAGTTGCCTTTAAATCCGAGGCATGGATAGTTGTTACGTGTCGTCGATAAGTCCACTCGTTCTCCTCTTACGCCACTGTTGGGAAACCATCTGGGTCCAGTGGTGAACGTGACGATTGACTGTCGCAATTATCAAATAATCTCGTGAATCTCTATTATACCACAATAAATCTATCTTCTTCTTTTTACCGATATTCCATTGAAATTGATGCATCTGAGAAATTCGCAAGTCGAAAGAAATAACGATAATAGATCGACTGCTAATACGATTCTCAAGATGATCAGTGTCAGTAAAAACTTTTCTCCCGATTACAAAGTTCGTAATTGGAATGGTATTCGTGGTAAACTCAGTGTCCCGTGAATCGAAGGACAGAGGAAACTTGTAGCTTGCTCGTTCGTTCGTGCTTATTCAAACTTTACGCGAGTTTTACGAGCCACTCATTACGCAACTAATAACGAGGATAAGGCCGAGTGGATCGAATTGGCAAGGAGATTGCGGAACGCGAGACTACCGTGTTAGCAGTGGACTTATCCTCGGCTGTTAGTTTCAGAGCGCAGGATGCTGCTGTTGGTTCTGGCGGCCTGTTTGGCCGTCACGGCTCAAGCCGGATGCCCGATGAGACCGACAGTCGAGCAAACTTCCGCTGGTAGAACCCCTGGCGATGGTGGATACAGAATTCGCATCAGTGGCCAATCCGAAAGCTACATTCCCAATGCTGTTTATACAATCAGCTTGCAAGGTAAATCTATTATGCTGTCATATCGACGATTCACTTGACAATTTATTCTTATCAATAATTCATTTAATCGATCATTCATTGAAATCTATATTATAAATTATAACATAGCATGTTAGTGAAATTCTTCCAGGATGGAAATAGAACATGGGGAAACTTTGATACTGGCAAAATTTGCTCGGAATCGTTAAGAGGAATATCGAGATAAAAATAATTGTGTATTTGTTAATTATAGGAGCAAGGACTCACGAACGATTGCAACAGTTTACTCGATTTACCCTCTCGGCACATTCTCAGCACGCGCCGAACAATCCAGCAGCTCGAGTTGGCTACTTCCAACTATTTCCCGACTCTTTGACAGCGTTCAACGAGGATTGTGTTAACACGATCTCAGAAGCGAGCGATTTCCCGAAAACTGAGGTAAACACTCTTCTATTTTCCGCGTGTTTGCCGAGGCTCCAGAGCGAGAAGGATACTTTGTCACGGTTTAAAGGGGGAGTTGGAGAAAGGCTGAAAAGGGGTGATCTAAGGAAAATGTCTGTGGTTGGCGATCTGCCAAAAATCGGGCTAGGGTCGCAAAAGATTGGATTTTTGTTGCGAATAGAATGTGTGTTACCTTGGCGCAGGTCCAAGCAATGTGGCGAGCACCACCAGCAGGATCGGGATGCGTTATATTTACGGCGATGATCCTTGAGAATAATGTGCGTTGGTACGCTGAGGATGGTGAGTTGACCAAGACCTTCTGCGAGATTCGTACTTTTGAACGTGATCAACCTGAGGAAGAGAGATGCTGCGCTTGCGACGAGGCAAAATATTCCGTAAGCTGATCAAATCAATTTATTCATTCGTTATCCGATCAATTAACTAATTGATGGATTTATTCTCTGATGTGGAATTTAATAGCTATTATTAATAAAGAGGAGCGATTTCATGTGGGAAGTCGTGATATTGATGAGTTAAATGATTCGAGAAAAATAAGGGTTGAAAATGAGGATTATGAAAGTATAGGAGAAAAGGTTTTCTGTGTTGTTTTTTAGCTGACGATGGAAGGAATTTGGTCGAACATCACTCATCCCAAGGATTTTCCATTCTCAGTCTGGTTGACCCATTTCAGTGATGTGATCGGCGCGTCTCACGAAGCGAATTTCTCTTTCTGGGGCAGGGATCACGTTGCCACCGACGGTTTCCGACAATTAGCGGAATGGGGCTCGGCCTCGGGATTAGAAGCCGAATTAAGGATCAACGCGAACCGATTGCGGACTCTGATCAAAGCTGCCGGTCTCTGGTACCCGAATGTTAATAGCAATACTTCCACTAGTTTCAGGTATATATTAAAAATATTCAATTTCTCTCTTCCATTTAATACAAATTGAGTTGGATTTTTATTTAATCATTTGTCTGAATTCTTTTTCAAGAGTTGATCGGAAGCATCCCTTGTTATCGGTGGCATCGATGTTGGGTCCATCGCCGGATTGGGTGGTTGGTGTTAGCAAGTTAAATCTCTGTCAGAAGGATTGCAGTTGGACACGGAGCATGATTATAGATCTATATCCATGGGATGCTGGCACCGACAACGGTATTAGCTACATGTCACCGAACTCGGAAACTAAGCCGCGAGAGAAGATGAAGCCAATTACGACTTCTTATCCCGAGGATCCTAGATCTCCTTTTTACGATCCTTCCGGTAGACCGATGCTTCCGCTGGCCAGGCTTTATCTCGACCGAGAAAAGATTATTCCGCGTGGCTGCGACGAGGAAGTCCTCCAGCAACAACTTGCCGAACTTGAAGTCGCCGAGAACACGGAGGATACTTCTCGACGTAAGTTTCTAATTAATCAATCTCATCAATCTTCTTTTTTTTTGATATTGCGGAGTTAATTAATATTTACCGATGTTTCTAAAGCCGAATGCCAGACTACGGAATACTCGCCATGGTCCCCATGTTCCGTATCCTGTGGTAAAGGACTCAGGATGCGAACGAGAGCGTACAGGATGCCGGAGAAAGCCGCGATGTTCAATTGCAATAGGCAATTAGTCTCGAAGGAGATGTGCGTTGCACCAATCGCCGAATGCTCGTGAGTTCGTCAAGTTAAAAATAAATCGTATTCAAATTTCCTTACAATTACATCTATAGAATTGATTAATTAGTCTACGCCTCGTTCCAATTTAATAATAGTTTAATTGGTGTGCAATTTAGAACGGAGGAGGATCCAAGTGACATTGGTGTAATTCCGATCGACAATACCATTTGCGAGACGACTGAGTGGAGCGATTGGTCCGAGTGTTCATCCGAATGTGGACCAGGGTTGAAAATGCGGACGAGAAGATTCAAAGATCGCAAGGGTCGCAAGCGTTGTCCCCACGTGACAATAATAGAAAAAGAGAAGTGTATGGAACCTCCTTGCGCACCTGGCTTCGAAGAGCAGCTGGATCCAGAGTGCAAAGTATGTATTTGATTTCTATTCAGTTTCTACGAGACTCTATACAATATTCTTCCTTTTACTTATATCGCAACATGATTTCAAAGGTGACAGAATGGTCAGATTGGTCTCCTTGCACTGCGTCCTGTGGCAAAGGGATTAAAATAAGGACGAGGCTTCTAATGGTGGAACCGAGCAAACAGCAAGAATGTTCCTCGAAAGTAGAGCTTCTCCAACAACGACCGTGTCTCGTTCAAGCTGACTGTACTTTCGATATGGCCACTGCCAAAGGTAAATTCTCTCCTTCCTGCTCGTAACTAACCCGGTGAGTTTTTCAAATATTCTACATTTCATTTTTACAGTGGTTTGCATGGAGCAAGCTGATCCTGGCCCCTGCAGAGGATATTTCCAAAGATGGGCTTTTAACACTCAAAAACTCATGTGTGTCCCATTCGGCTATGGAGGTTGCCATGGAAATCGCAATAATTTCCTTACTGCCGACGAATGCACAAATACTTGTAGCATTGTTAGTAACTCTCGTCGAATTAATATTCATTAAAATATACTTTCATACAATTTCTATGAAAATACTTTATTCCAAGAAACTCTTTCTTTCAGGTGAGGTCTATTCTCACTGGAGAAGCACCAAACGAAACAAATGGTGACACATCGTTCCAGTCGCTGTCCGCTGCACCAGTCGATTGTTTGGTGTCCAACTGGTCACCCTGGTCACCCTGTAGTGTCACTTGCGGTACAGGTCGCGTCACGAGTTACCGTACCATTAAGGTGAGTTTAATTAATATGCCGTTGCGACGTTGGGATCCATTATACACAAGCTAATCCGTACAGTCATCCAAAACGATGAATTTCGTTCCAGTATTAAATATATTCAAATTACAAGCGTTACGTTCTATCTTTTTAAAAGCTTTCATCTTCCATATGAGAAAAACTAAAAATTAAAATGAATTGGTAGAAAATAGACGTAGAAAAAAAAATATGCTTGATGCGTGTTACAAATGGAAAATTCGAATGTGATTTTCAGCGTGAGGCTCAAAATGGTGGTCGGCCTTGTCCTAGAAAGTTGAACCGACGTTCGCGTTGCCAGCTTGCTCCCTGCAATTAATATCTGGCGAGAGGATGAGAGAGATGGATCAGAAGAAAAACCCAATTGTTAATTGATCCTCGTTAATCGACACACACGATTAAATCGATATCATAGTAAAGCGAATACTGCCATATCGATAAGTGTATCTACTGTATTTTCCCACTTAATCACTAAGTTCGCCATAATTGGCGTTGACAGAGAGAAAGAGAGAGAGAGATAAAGAAGAGAAATAAACGTATGTGTATCAGAATAAATGGTATATTTTATTAATGGTCATTTGTGCCGTCGGATTTCCTACTTACTCTCCGCTGCTGCCTCGTTTTTAATATTTTTTTCTCTCTTCTTCGTGTATGGACTACAATAGGAAAGAAAAAAGTTATACTCGACTCGTTTCGCATTATAGGAATTGATCTCTCTTATTGCATCGGATTCCGCTTACTGCCGCAAACTCGTGCCATTTTAACAATGGAAATAAATACTTGTGGTATGTGGATATTGCGCGAGCGTCACCACGAAGCGCGCACCAAATTCCTCGCGAATCAGTCATACTACCCCTCATTGATCGAGGATACACTTTTCGTCGAAACAATTCAATAGTTTTTCCTCTCAAGACGCGCTCGGTACAGTCAGTACAATGCGTGGATCGACTTCGAGCTGAGATCAAACGCTATTTAATACCTTCCGAAATTCCTTAACTTTCCTCTCAACCCTCTAGTATTTTTAAAATTCCTCTGCCATGAATAAAACACATTGACATAGTGGTGCAATCCGAAATATTGATTAGAATTAAAAACTCGAAAATCCAATTCAACTTTTATTTTACAGAATACATAGAAAAGAAGCAAAAGATTGCGACGTAGATTCTTGCAACTTAAGAAGGGTTGAGAGAAAGGTTCGCGTTCCTTAAGTATCGTTCAATGTGCTCACTCACTAATAGATTTGTACGCGGTACGAAATATTTTTTGTGGATCGATTTTTTCATTAAAAGACGATTCAGAAGATATCCCTGACGGAGAGTTTCCCAGGGATTCACCATCGAGCGGTAAGATTCGGACGAGCGTGATGGGATAAGGGTTTCGTATCCGTCAGGGATAACTTTTACTGTCGACGTCGTTAAAAAATTCGCCTACTTCCGCAGGAATATATATCATCTTTTAAACGATACGCGGTTTACATCTAGATCTTCGCTTGCTTAATTCTAAGAAAACAATTGGTTCCGCTGTCCGTTCTTTCTGCTTCCTCGAACACCTTCGAGAAATTTTGGTATTGTGGTTCCGCGGTTTATGTATACGTAACAACACCGCTGACAGTATAACGTTGACTACAACTTTCGCCAAGCTGGCGTTTCAATCTAAACTTTACGTTTACGATAATCTCATAAATAATCGTGGTACACGTAGTCGATATAATTGCTAGACGCTGCGGGGCCTGTCAGGACGGCGAATTGTGCGGAGGGATGGAAAAAACTTGCGTATGTGTGCGTGTGTATTTGAACTAGAAAGAGAAAGAGAGAGGATCGAAGAAAATACAGCAGCGAACAGAAAAAAGTTTCAGAAATAACAATTCGATGGATAAATAGAATAAAACAAGTTGTAATGAAATAATAATTTTCAAGAATTTAATGAGCTAAAAAAAAATTGACATATTTATCCAATGTGTGAATTTGATTTTAATTGGAAAGTGTAGGTTGTTTCGCCACGTGACACGAAATCCAATTTGAAACTTCATTCTGTCCGCGACTGTGGCACACACTACGGTAGACAGCCCTCGAAAAAAAAGGTTCATTCGCGATCCTGTCAGGTTGTTAACATTAATAACCGGTATTATCGTACGTACACGTAATATCTAGGAAGTAGTATGGTGATCTTTTGTCTCCATTAGGCCACTACTCGACTATTCTACTGCTTGTTTCTTGGTCATGACACACACTCTTTCTCTTATCTTCTCCGGATTTCGTCCGGCCGAAGGAAGAGAGAGAGAGACAGAGAGAGAAAGATAGAGATAGAGAGGGAGAATTCCGCAAACAGCAAGGGAAGAAGATTCTCCCTTAAGTGGCACCAAATCGCGCGGAAAAGTAGATAAAACAGTTGTAATCGTTTGCGAAGTGAAATTGGCGAACTTGACTAACAATAAAACCGAAGATAGTCGGGTGACAAAAGAAACGGCGAAGTAGATGAAACTGTAAATTGTTTAGAGAGTACGAAGAGCGAGAAAAGAAGCTCCGTTCTTCAGTAGACCAGCTTTCTGAAGCGGCTAGTTAAGGTAAATTCGATCTTCCTTTTTCTTTTCTTTTTCAAGTGCTCGCTACAACGTAACGACGATAACGGTGGTAATAAAGGTTGTTTCTTCTCTCATCGACGCGTGTAAGTACATTCACTTTACTCGTAGGATTTTCATCTTATTACGATTTGGAGTTTTACTCGACTAGTATGTACTGACTAGGCTACGTACCGTCGACCCACCTGACCCCTTTCCGTTGTGGCAGTAATAGTAGTATGATCTTAACGATGACTCCCGCGCACTACTAAAGTCCCTCGAGATCGATGAATCCCATGAAATCCGCGCTGCTACTTCGAACAATATGAACACGATTCCTAGGATTTAATCTTACGTAATACGAAATACCTAAATCTACGTTTCCGAAAGGATCACCGTAGAATCGAAAGACGAAAAGTAAGAAAAGAACAGATGAGAGAATAGGATCGTAATTTTGATGATGATTCGAGAGAAGAGATCCTGGGAATTAATACTGATCGATGCATTCTTCGAGATTATCCTTAACATTGCTGCATACGAAACTTCCGAATTTCTGTAATCAATTTTTCCAGATGCCTTGACTCGGAGGTTTGATATGCAAGAAGTGAAGAATTTCGAGGAATCAAATGGAAAGTAGCATTGCGAAGAATACTCGCTCGAGAGAGAAAGAGAAATATAGGGGAAAGGGTGAGAAGATGAGTCGACATTCGCGAGGATTTTCCCCCCGGTTTTTTGGATCAACGCAGTGATTTTGATTAATCGGTACGTATAAGTAGAGTTAATCGGCGAGGTACGTCGTCATCATCGTCGGTCGCGAAAAGGCATCATTGTGCGTTTAGCGACGTGGCCGCACTTCCGATCGGCGGCCGCTCGTCGGCGCAGCCCATCAGAGGCTGACGAAAAAGCGGAAGCTCGATGAGCCAGCTCGCAGCTCGTTGCGACAGAGTCTCTTTAAGTATCTCGTCCCATTGGATTTTCAGAGCCAACCACCGGAAACGTCGTGACCGGATATCGGCTCGATTCCCGGCAATCGCTGAAGCTGCGTCGCTGAACCGTTTCTCTTGACGGCTATCGAAGTCGAACCGCTGGCTACCACGCTCTCCTCCGTCGTCGAGGGTGTCAGTGGAGCAATATGACCGGCTACCAGTCCACCTCCTACCGGACCGACAATCCTCCTTGATCTCGTGTCACTGACAATTCGATACGTTCGCGTTCCGTATCGAGCCTCTCTCTGCGTGTGCTACGGGCGGTGATGTATGGGAAATGGGGAAGACACCCAGTTGCGATTGGTATGGACAGATTAACAAGCGCGATCGATCAATGCCACGGCGCGGCGCGGCGGTGGCGGCGGATACATAATGCTCATCCTCGAATCTCGCTATCGTCTAACAGGGGACTAAATTTCCGATCCACATGCTGAAATGCAAAGTTAGCAGCGATATTCGCGGGTGAGCTCACATTCTTGCGCGAGGGTAAAGTCTTGTCTTCCAAGAACGCTTATTGAGTCAAAACTCATTGACTCTAACTTATGTTAGCAAATATGTTCACTGCCGTGGTGTTTACCGATAACTGGCATATGTGATTTCATAGGTATATTAACATATGTCGTATACGTGTATCGATAACCTATACCAACTCGACATGAGCGATCGACTTTGAAAGACCCGAGGAAATAGTGAACTACAATAAGGGATTCGAAATTTCATTGATATCTCTTGGTCATATGTAAATAGTTAGACGTATGCACTTTGGATTGTCAGTGAGAAGACAATGGAGCAGCAGTAAATTCGGAAAGGAAGCTACAATGGTTCAGTGATTGGTTTCAACCTAGTAAAGGTTACCTTTTTGCTCGGTGATACTGGTCACCTCACCGGTGTCAAGGCTAGGTTGCTGACTCTGCGTGACCTCGTGCCTCCGACCTGGAATCGTTTGCTGTCCTGCTTCGGGTCCTCTCACGGGCACGCTGCTCGCTCGATGCAGCTGCTTTTTTGTCACCTTCGAGACTAAGCTCTCGACTGGATTGGTACTAGTACTTGACATGCCCGGTGTCGAGGACCTTGAGGTTGAAAATTTCTTCCGTTTCCGCCACCAAGCTGCCAGTGCTGGTCCCAAAGATCCACCGTCTTCCGACGCTGGCGAATATACCGAGTCCTCTGAGCGGGATCTCTCTAAAGGGACAACTATCACAAACTGGACTTAATCTCTTTCTATCTATTCCCCACACTTTTATCTTTCGCTTCGTCCCAAAGGAGCCTCGATAAGGACTCGTGATTATTTCCAATATTGTAGAATTTTATTAAAAATTGTAAGAAAAATGAGGCAAAATTCAGAATTTCCAGACATTAACTAATGAGAGATAACGATACAATGTAGCTTACTCATTAATCTGGAGACTCTGCCGGGTTTTGCTGCTTCGATAAAAGTACCCCAGCCTTTCTTCCCGGAGCTGTTTCCGGCAGCGCGATTGTGTCTGGTGCTCGAGCTAAATCCGGGCACACTGTTGGTGCTAGTGTGATAAGGACTCTTTTTCGGCGTGGTGTCAGGCCCGAAGATGCCGCTGAGCGTCGAACCGTAAAGCTCGTGATGGGAATTCTCGCTTTGCGCTTGTTGTTGCAACGAAGCTATGAACTCAGCGACCGGCGGAAGAGTACCACTTCCGCCTGGCTGTGGCGCGATGTTGAAACCCTTCATTAAGCGGCGCTCTTTCTGTCGATTCTTTTTGCCCCCCGCACCTATGGACAGCTCTTTAAGGCTACCGTCTACCGGGAAACAGAAAACGAAAATCGCTACGTTCAAGCGAACGCTACCAAACTGAAAGAAACTCGTGCATAAACGTAAACGGGAAGAACGAGCCAGGCGAATCGTAAATTTATTTATTTCGGGTCAAATTACAGTTTATATCAAAGATTCAACTGTAATTGGATTAATTATTCTTCAACTCGACTAATTTATCATGTTTCGAGTTTGTAACTCGAAAAACGATTTTTCTTCTTTTGATTAAAACAGATCGGCAGTAATGAATTTTAGTATCGATAATACTTGCAGAGCGAAATCAGAACTTGGGGCAGGTTTAGGATGTAAATTAAATAAAGTTCTATGCGGGTTTCGATATAACGCAAAGTGAAACTTCTCACCAGTGCCACTGCCAAGAGCAGTCGACGTGTTCATGCCCGAATTCTTGAGGATCTCGATGAGTTCGCAACGGAAGGCGCTGATATCCTGCTTGATTTCGTTTACGTCGTCTTCTGTGACACCCTCGTTCTCGGCTTTCCTCTGCTTCACTGTGACGTACCGGCGTACGAGGTTCCTCATGATGCTCTGGTATCTGAAGTCTCGTTCGGACGCCTGTTTCACCTTCCGCTAGGGGAAAGACATTCGCAGCCGGGCTATACACTTTCAGACTGAATCTTATCGATCTGATTCCAACAAGATTTTGTGTAATAATAACTTTCCCAAGTTAAACTAATGTTTTTGTGGAATATTAGTCATGTATTAATATGTATACTGAAAATTTCCACGATATGCAACTGTAAATGGTACGATTAGGGAGGGTCAGAAACACGCATGCAAATCCCGGATAGTGAGTATGTTAGAGGAAGAGACCGAGGAATTTGTCTCACTCTGATTGTTCGCATGTGCTCCTTTTTGGCCGTCCGACTGTGACCGCAGAGCTTCCGGTATAACCAGCGACCCACATACCAGGCGCTCTTCGGGGTAGGAATAATGTTGAAGGGTGGCGGAGCGGTACCGCCCTCCTCGAAATAGCTGATCCAGAGCTTGCTCCGTGCGAACTTCCACTCGATGTCCGCTCGCTCCTGGTTCGTGTACAAATGTCGAAATCGTATCTGCCGGTGGCGTTATTGGTCGCTGCGTCCGAGATTGTAGGACTTACGGAAATCAGCTGATAGGAATGATTCATCATGGCGATCAGGAGGTTCAGCAGGACGATGATATTGATCACGGAGTAGGTGCCGAACATTAGCATACCCCAGAATCTCGTGAATGCTTTTATACCATCCAGCTCGAAGCTCTCAAGGTCGACCAAGCCAAACATCGCCCAGAAGAGCGTTTGTGTCGTCTCGAACAGGCTACCGATTTAATTAGCCCTCTTTTTTCATTAGTCTTCAATTACTATTGTTAATATATTATATCGCTATTAATTGTATTATTGATTATCAGCTGACAAGAGTCGGGTGTTTTTCTTCCAACAGAGCTTCCGGGATTGGCAGCGAGAGCGGAAGGTCAGAAGCAAGAGAACTAGATAAAGAATTTCACGACAAGTGAATTGATTAATCGGGAAACCTGCTCATGTATGATTCAACGGTAAACATTCCGAATTCTGAACAGTTCTCTTGTTCGCGTACGGTCGCCTTCCAATCTTTTAGCCAGCCCTAAAGTTCAATTGGCCGTAGCCCGATCGGGAAATTATTATTGACGCGCGAAAGCGATGACACTCACTTGGCGAATCGTCGCCAGACAACGCAGGCATTCGAGTCGGTAGTGATGCTGGCGTTCGGCGCATAGGACATCGCAGTGGGACACCGCTTTTTCTCCATATCCGCGTAATACCAGAGCAGTTGATTCAGACCTGTCGAGCGAGCGAGCGGGAAATCGGCTTGTCTCGAAATTCGCAAATTCCCGTAGGGAGACGGAAATCGGTACCGGTTTACGTAAGGACCCTCTTTACTTACCGCAGGAGAAGGCGAATAGAACTAGGACGTAGAGGAAGAAGAACTTCATTATGTCCATGACCATCCTCGAGAGGGAAACTTGAAGCGGACCAAGATGCGGGTTCACCGAGAATATGTAAACCAGCTTCAAGGAACTGTGAAGCGTCAAATTGTCAAAAAAAAATTATTGCCAAACTATTGAATGAATGAAAGATAAAAGAAGAGAATAATTGAGGAGAAACACGTTGTGAGAAATTGGAGAATGTTGCCAGTAAAACGGTAGTGATAGGTGGGGAGAAAGAGGAGAAGCAATCAGAAATTTCAAGGGAGAATAGAGTAGTAATAATGCAGTAAAGGGAATACCTGAAGATATTGGCAGCGGAAAAGAGGCCTTCCGATATGAGCATTGGATCCCAAGTGTCCCATTGTTCGCGCTGGAGTTCGGTTCTCGGTCCCGGTTGTTGATTCTCGTTCTCCTTCTGTACTCTGTAGTAAGCTACGACCCTCAACGCGACGGTTGCCACGTACAAGGAGTTGGTAACGAAGTCGATCACGTTCCACATGTCGTTCACGTACTCCTCTAGGCCGACGTCCCACAATTGCTTCACCTCCGACCAAATTAAGCCGGAGACCCACGCTAGGATGAACCTACGACAACGACACGTATCCTTTCCCTGTATACTCCAAACCCTTCTTCTAATCTCTCAATCTTACAACACACATTCCTTTCAGCATCTTACTAAATCAATTACTAACTTACAGGAAAAAAATCATTGCCTACATTGAATTAAATCTATCGGATAGTAGTCGAGATGAAATTAAAAAATTCTCTTTAACGATCACTTTTAATCGTAGAGTGAAAATATGAGATTTTTGAAATTTTATCCTGTAATTGTGTATAATGATAATTATTCACGTGTGACATTACCATTCGACGATTGTTGGAGCTGCTCCTCGCTTAGTCGGCGCGGGTTCGTGCTCAACGACATCGTGGCCCATCCAGTTGCCAATCACGCTTTCGATCCTTTGACTAGCCAAAATTAACATGACTGCGAACAGAATGCATCTTCACTCTGCTAATTGCCCCAGAATAGAATCTGTCAGTTGCGTCGGAACAGTCTCACATATACGACATATACAATATACTAAATATCTATACACAACGTGTCAAAGGCAGTGGAACTTGATGTGCGTCAAGTTTGCGAAGCCAGCGGAGGATTAGCTCGCGGATGAACTTCTTAGGAGAAGCATAGGGACTTCGTAGCCTCCGGGATTAGCTCAACGATAACATCCCGAAATTCCTTTGGTCTGGAGCTGGCCCTTGCTCCCAGAGAAGGAGAGTTACGTCCCAGGCTCCAGTTCGGTTTCCTCGAGAGGAACCTAATATCATTAGTCTAACTCGAGGTCAATTACGCTTTTTGAAGAAGTCTCTCCGTTGGTCTTTGAAAGTACGAGCTCTGCTTTTTCCTTCGAGAAGTACTCAAGAGACGGCTTTCCATGCGCATCTTCCCCTCTGTCTACTCCCGTTTCCAACCTGGTTCGGGGCGATCCGCGGTCTCCTTGCCTCCTCTGAATCTCGACTATTTCCAGGCGTACGATAACAAAAATACCAAAAGACTCGGTATCTGCCTCGCTTTAAATCGCTTCTTCGTTCAAATAACGCTTTAGCGGTTGAATGAGTGAATTCTTCTGATCTTTATTTCATTCACCGATATCTACGGTATTCGAATTGTTAATCGTCGTATTGCAGATTAGGATATTGGTTCGAGGGATTTTGAGCTGGCGCGGAATTAGACACGTGTCGATCGTTGCGTCTTGGCTATTCGGGGCGATACAAGCAGATGTTTGCAAAATACTCGCGGTTTAGTATTGCGACGTGCTCGCAAGTAAAACAGCGGAGTCTTTTGTAAAGTATCGGGTCACAGGAAGCTCTTGCGTTTAATTAACACATCGTCAAGAGTGAAATAGTACAACATCCAATTATCCACCCACCGATAAACAAACGAAAATTACTAACTCAAGTTCCTTGAGAATTTTTCCTTTATCGCCGGATCAATATTGTTGAATGATCTCTTTAATTATTTCTGGCAGAAATACTCACATAGAAATGTGAAGTAAGAGGCCGAGTGACAGATGAATTTGATGAACGGTTTTCTCATGGTTTGCCCGACAACGCTGTGGGGTGCGATGACGTAGGCAGCACTAAAGAACGGAAAGAGAATACCGATCCGTACGATTTCCAAAGCTTGCAGGACCATGTTCTTCCTCCGGAAACCAGGAAGACCCTCATACCAAATCGATGCCAATAGCTGCTGCACGTTTGGATGTGCCACGAACTGGAAATTCCGAGATAATCCAATATTGGTCGCTAGTTTCCGCCCCGTGTAACGAGGAAATTGTACTTATTAGACGCGGAATCTCAACCTCGCTCGTGCCGCCTCTTACTCTAGAGACCTCTCTCTAACTCCACTTTAGGCTCTACTTACGACTAATGCCTCTCGACTTGATTCCCACTGTTTCGCACAGATTTCGAGAGAAGAACAACTGTCTTACTACTGTTCCGCTTAAATTCGCCGAAGTTAATTCCCAGAGATCAAGACTAATTTTTATGCGTTTTCTGCTCTATTTATTTATTCTTATAATTTCGCCAAGTTTTTTAGGATACCAAAATATTTAATTACTGGAAACTGGCAATTTTGTGGGTCAGGTCAGGAATGTGTTGACAGAGGGGTAAAAAGATAATTACCTTTTTTTGTCTAAGCTTAATCGCTAGCTTAAGACGATTTAGGTGCATTCGCTCGCCATGTTCGAACGCTGGTCCAGTGGGGTCATGATTTAGCAGGACTTCCAGTTCAGAGGAGCTCGTTGTGTGATCGAGCAAGGCAGTCGCGAAATCCTGACACTGTCTTCTGAGCTCCTGGAATCGTAATGTCAGGCTGCCTGGAATCTTTAATATCTCAACTTTGCCCTCTTTGAGGCTTTGCCAGGGAAAGCAGCGCGATCGAAGAATAATATTTTTGCAGTACGATCTGCAGTAAAATTTAAGGATCCCTTCGAAGGAGAGTGGGATAAAATCGTACTATCTACCCCTTTCGCGAGGCCGACATCAGTGGAAAGGTCGCCGTAATGTTCGCCGAAATTCCCGTTTAACTAGCGCGCGCGCGAGTTTCGCGGCATGCTGCGGCGTAGAGCCAATGCAAATATTTGCGAGATCAAAGCGGTAATCCAAGCTGCACGAACGAACGTTTCCTAATAAGAGCGAATGTTACCGCGTACCTTCCCTGGTTACCCGCGCTCTGTTGGAATGTTGTCGCTGCCAATTGTAAAACACGCTTCGCGAACATTTCCCACTGGTTTAAACGAATGCGTGGAAAAGTGTGGCAAATTAACACTAGAATGAGTGGTAATTAAAAAGTCACTTTAGAAATGTCTCATTCAAATTATTCACGTTATTTTTAATAGGATTTTATTCCATCCTTTGATTTCTATCTCTCAGTATAAATCTATATTTCAATCTTGAAAATTAAATTTTTGTTCCTTTAGATAATTATTAATGGTAATATTTCTGAGTTGGATCTTTTTCTTTTTTATAGTTGGTTCACGTAGGGTAGTAGAACGTTTTGTGGGTGTATTGCGAGTAGTTTCAGTGGTAAATCGGATTTAATGTCGTAGAAGGAAGTGGAGTTGCACTTTGACACGGAGATACATACTCGATAAAAGATACCTGAAAGCACGAAAGATCCGGGAGCCTGACGGGCTTGGTACCGGATGACGAATCATGGTAGAGAAGCTAGAGGAGAGAAGAGGGAGCATGTGTTACCCGGAATAACGTAGTACTATCCAGCGCATCGTTGTCCTTCATTTCCATAATGCGCGAGGAAAATGAACCAGCTCCGATCTTCTCCACGCATCACTAAAGAGAGCGAACGAGAGAGAGAGAGACCGACGAGTCTCAAAATCTGGGGAAAGCGCGCCAAGCGAATATGGCAAATTTATTTTTGGTGAATTGCGAAGATATATTTCTTCGGTGTGCCGACGCGACGGCTGCGCGAGCTACCTCCAAGAAGCGAAATACATTGGCGAGAAGTTGGAGCGGATTTACGAGAAGTAAATCAAGCGCGAAGTAGAGGCCAATGTTGGGACATTTCCTGGGAAAATCCTGAGAGAGAGAGAGAGAAGCTCGTAGCTACGCAAATTCTCACCTCTATCGCTTTTTCCTCCTCTGATTTTCACACCTACGTATTTTCTAATATCGAGGAACTACTGCGCGTTGAATTAAGAGCACAAAAACACAGGAAAAGTTTTCAACATGACCCAAGTGATTATCTAACAAAAAAATAAGTTGTAATTTCGAAATAAAATAATTCTAAATATATTGAAACTTGTAAGCCATTTGAACTTCCCTCTCCCTCAATTTCGACAGAGTTACCCTGGACCTAAATCCCAATTAAAGTTTCCACAGGTAAGCCTGGTCAGCCAAACTAATCGTGCAAGCAAAAATTCAGGTAAATTGGAACGTGATGTCGTGACCTTTCCTCGTTTCTGACTTCTCGAGCTCGAAGTCTCGACTGGGGACTCGCGCGTTGTAGTGAGTTCTACCACTTCCGCTAGTGGAACAACGAGGTTGCAAACCCCCGAACTTACTAATTTTCCCGTCGTTTCGGCTCGACCCATCGCCGAATAGATTGCACGAATCCCCGACGGCGGGATTACGAACGTCGTTTCGAGCCACTTTCGCAATGTCCAAGAGTTGCGGATTATCCGGTTATATTGTAGTACAACTATCCAGAGTAGTATAGTGACGGCAGCAGTTTCTAAATAAATACTAAACTGTGCCAAAAGTTCGTCTGGTTCCATTAGGAAGTAATACATTCGCGATATTTGTGCTATATATACGTTACATTATTGAGCCACATGTGATCCACTCTCTTCTATTACTTTTCTTCGCCTTTCCGAAAGTCGCGCAAGCGAAATATTGTCGAAAGGAAAACTTTTGATATCAGCTAATCCTGTTCTTTTCATCCAAATATCCATATAACGTAATCTTTTCTCCGGGAAAACGAGTTTCTTATTTTTAGCTTCTTTTTACTTTCGATCGTTTTATCGTGAAATAGCTTTGTACTATGTATTGTGAAGAATTTCGTGTATGCTACTGATGCCAAGTAGAATTGTTTCGTCGGCGTGACAGCGTTAAATTGGGAGAATTCGCCGTAAAATCGCGCGGAATCCCAATAGAACCACCACGTAAGCTTGCTGTCCAGGAACAAATTGGCGAATAAAAAGGAAAGAGGTAGTTTGAAAAAAATAAAAGTGAAATATACCATAGTAGCAGATTGAATGGGTTCAGTCCTACGATCGTTTGTACTTAAGATCCAGGGATCCAAGGGGGAATAAAGGGTGGCGATAGAGATGTTTCTGCGTTAAGTAAACAGGTAAACGTGATAAGGACACAAAACGTTCGACCTCGTGATTCGCTTGGCAAACGAATGAAAACAAAATTTGAGATGCTCGTTCGTTCGCACCAGTGCGTCGTGCGGCTTCTTCGTTGTCACGAGAGGCACGTGGAGGATCTCGCGAAGTAAACCGGAAGCTGCAAGCCACCCAACGCAACACTCTGCTAATTTAAGGAAAACACATGTTACCGAAGTGTTTTCAGTTAGATAAATTTGCTCTCGCAGAGATTCGCGTGAATCAGGACTAACGACTTTCCTCGTAACCATTCGCAAATAGATTAGGGATGTTTATGCTAATTTCGATATTTGGATAAAATTGTCAAGCTCTCGTGGAAAACTGTATCACGATTTTCGGCCCTGAATATATACAGCTCTTTACATATGTTACATAATACATTTAACCACGGTTTCGCAGAAAATCAACGAGTTTGACACAATAATTATTCACGGGTGAATAACAATTGACGATCATAAATAATAATGAAGAATATATTGAGTCAATATTAATCTCTTGGGATGAATGGAATTCTATCGATAAATAAATAAGCGAATAAATTATCAGTGATTGACAGAAATGGTAATGAGGAAGTCAATAATAATTGAAGAATTAGAAACAATGGATCCTGGTAAATAAATAATAAACTATTTTGATTATTTATTATGGTCCATTGTAACTTTATTATGGAAATGAAACGAGTTCATTGTTCTTTTATTAGGAGTTGAAAATTTGAGATAAATGGCGACGGAAATGTTTTGCGCGTTACCTGGTACTCGCATTTAAATTCGTGCTCGAGGAAAGAAAGCCTCCGTAGTTCCCAGGAGAGTTCGAAGGCGGTCAAAATAGGATCCTTGGAGGAGAGAGCTATCAACGATGGCGATGCCAATGCCCGATACGCGTTGATTCGGCTCCTCGAATGCCTCAGAGAATCATCCATCCTCGATGTCACACACTCGTCGCACCTGAATACCAAAGATTCATCCTGAAAACCTCATGAATCACTTGGTCCCAATCAATTTCCTTAATTCTTCATTATCCGTATTGTTCTCGGCTCTTCGGATTCGCGGAAATACATGCAACCCGGAGAGGATTGTTTCGCAGAGGAGAATACGTTCGACACGATCCTAATTTAATTAGGATCGCCCTCCACGATCCTCTGCGATTCGGGAATAGGTTGCCGGAGATAGAAAAGCGGAAGAGCGATAAACCGCTTGGTCAAATTAATTCCAGTGGAAAGGACACGCTCAACAGCTGTCCCCGATCCCTGGCACCTTCTCAACGCTCTTGACAAATACTCCAACTAGTGTTCACGAGAGAAACAATTCTCACGTGAACATACGCACTCTTAAAATTAACATCGTACGCTTCTTTTATAAATCAATTCCCTTTAAAATATTCCAAAGAGTAACTAAATATAAAATCAGCAATTTGCGGCTGAATTAGATATTAGAAAATTCGAAATATTCTGGAAAGTGTATAATTTGGAATATTGAAAATATTCCGATAAAGAGACCACGGAAAAAAAAGTGGTGGTTTCTGGAAAGATGTGTGATGTTATTTTCTCACCCGCAGCGAACGTCGTGTGGCATTGGCAGGGTGGATCCTCGATCCAGGAGGATCTTTATGATCTCGTAGTTGTCTCGGTGAGCAGCGAGGATCAATGGGGTGATATCGGGCGTGAAAGTCGCGGTGTCTGGTGGTAAAGCCTCCCAACTCTGGAAGATTCAACGAAACGTTCGCGTCTCAATGAGAACTACAAATGCAAACCTGCCCGAGTGCGATACGAGAATGAACATTGTTTTGAATCCTCGAGTCGGCGTATTAATCCTATTGAATAGCTTCTTCAGGGGCTTCCTCGTATTTCGCGCTTTATTAATGCGAGTGGGACAACGCGCTTGGATGTCGAACGATAATTTTCGAAGCTACTGGCTTATACTGAGTTTCCATTATTTAATGGCCGTCTTGATTGGAGAGCTCGAGGGGGAAAGAGATAGAGAGTGAGAGAGAGAGAGAGAGAGAGGACTCACCCCGTTCCCTCTGAATTTAGCTCACCGGCCGTAATGAATGTGCTCGTCCTCGCCGGCACATTTTGCTGGACAATAATTTGCGAAGTTGCGCGTAAGCCGATTCCACCCTGGAAGCTGATTAAACTTCTCCCGTAAATTCCTCTGCCACCATCGCCGATTTTTCCACTCCACGCGATCTACTGCCTCAACTGCGGATACGTCGCTTTTACTTAATCGAGTATAAACCTCTCATAATCCTCTAACCAATATTTCTCTAATTGTAGTGATACAATTTGAAAAAATTTCCCGGAAGATTTATGGATCTGCATTGAATTAAGCGTAAAAAATTCACTATCCTTTAACCAGAAAATTGTATTTATTCGTTCGGCAAAGATCGATCGTTTCAACATGTTCTATTTTCGAATTTGGAAAACAATTCGACGGATTGTATTGCTTTCCAGTATCCAATTGAGAATTTGATTTTTCCAATCTTAGGGCTTTCGGAAAACTCTTAAACGAGTTTATATATACGCGAGGCTGGATTTAGCGCTTTGAGGGGCGAAAAGAGGATCAAGACTCGCGCAGTTGCCAGGCGAGGACGCTTTTGTCGTGACTGTAGATTGCTCTTTTAACGACCAAACGGTTGAAAAGGCGCGCATCTCGCCAGTCAGTGATTCAAGGCTGACCTGGAAGAGACGGATTCGAGAAGCGTGCGTCTGACTGTGACCAGCTTCGCTGCCGAAGAAAGACAGAAAGAGGGTCGAAAGAAAGAGAGAGCGAGATAGAGAGTGAGAGAAAGAGAGAGAGAGGAAAAAAAGAGACTAACGTGAGGCTCGCCGTCTTTGTGTATACTCTCCTCGTGCTCCAAGAGAACTTCGACCGCCTCGACGAACTCCTCGGAGATGGCGTGTAGCAACGCATCCTTCGTTTCGACCTTGTGCTCGATCAGAAGCTCCACCATCTCGAGATTTTCGTTATCGATCGCCATCAGCAGGGCCGAACGGCCCAGTGGATCCACACAGTTGATGTTGATGTCGGTCTCCTGTGCTCCCTGCAGCATTCTGAGACAACATTGCCACATACGCTACACACACGAGTGCACTCTGTCGCCTACCATGCATTGTCGACTCATCTATCCTCGATGCTTGAACTATCAATTCTCTATATGCAACTGGATTCTCCACAGATATCGTTTGCTTTTCGCTTGAATCAGTGCTAATTCGAATGGAACCATTGTCTCATGAAATATGAATGCGCCACGCGTGAAATTCTCCTCTTTCGGATTAGCTTCGCGTACGGTGAACCATAATTGAAAGTTTCAAATTGAAATATATCGTGGAGAATTAGTTTTCTTTAGAGGTTTTATCGATGATTAGTTCGAGCGATTCATTGTGGGAAGGTGGTTCTTTCGAGAATAAAAACGAGGTTAGCTGGTTTCTAAGTAAAAACTCACCTCCTAACCGAGGCGACGTCTCCCCGCTCAACCGCGAGGAGGTATTTCTTCTCCTGCAGGGAGAGACTAGCCATTTCTTGGTGCGGCCGCACAACGTTCTCCTCGTCCATCATCCCATGGATGCTGTGCCTCTGAAATCAGCATAATTCATCATTATCCGTAAGCTGGCAATTGTTGGAAAACAGAGACACTGATGCTGATTAAAATTGAATTGCATTATTTATCGATTTCTCAGTTTGGAGATGTATATTCATATTCCATTTCATAACAATTTTTATACGTGATCCATATGTGATTGCAATTTTTATTTTCGTAAAGAATTCCTACGTTAAAAATTTTTGTTACTAAAATCAACATATTTCTCGGGAGTTTTAGAATTCCAAAGAATTTGTTGTCATTTTACTTCTCATTGATTTTCTCTTTGCCCCTATCTAAGCGCGTTTCGATAAAATCTGAGAGTTGGCGAGCTAATCGAATAGGAGGTGCGAATATTGCGGGCTGCAAGCGAAACTTTGCCACGCGGCTCACCTAATGTTCCGGAGGAACGATCAAAGCGTTCCGCACAAGCACAATACCCCACGCTGGCACGCTCAAACTCCTGACTTCGTTATTGCATGCGGAACTTCCGCTGCGCCACTCGGAAGTTTAAGCCCGCATCCCTTTGATTGACATTGAGGAGTCCCGTCGAACGTCGCTTATTACGAATTATTGGGATCGACGCAAAACGCGACGTGTGAAAGCGACCAGCATTCGCCTCTTATCAGTTTTATTATACCGATATCGCGGGAATCAAGATTAAATTAAATCGCGAAACTCTCCGCTGCTCTCTTCGCCGTGACGTCCTTCATCCATACCTGACATTCGACACACGGTAAATTCCTCAAGAATTTTTTCTCTTAATCGGCTTTACGATTTTTTGTGAACGTCCAGGAATTTTGTAAACAAATTAGAATTGTCATTTTTTTACCGAAAAGTTTGTGGAAATGAGAGAGAGAGTTGTTGCAAATGTGAGAAAAGGATATTTTTTTGGTTTTAAGGAAAGTATAAGGTGTCCGAAAGTGATGTAATGTGATATCGTTAAGGGATGATTTACTAGACTTAGGGTACTAATATCGTTAAGACTGGAATAATAATACGGCGATGTGATCGCATTAGTTCACCCTGTATATCTGTTTACCAGAGTCGCCTTATCCTGAAGTTTCAATCTCGCATTTTAATTACGAGCCAAGTTTAATAAAGCCTGCACGTCACTGCCAGTCGCCAGAGCGCTGATGAATTTCCCAAAGTTTTTACCAGCCCCTAGAGAGACCAGAAGAGCCCTTCGAAAAGTAATAGAATCGAGGAGAGAAAAAAAGAGACTTTCCACCAAGTGGTTTGGAAGATCGTAAGATCGAGGATATAGAAAATGTACGATGCCATTAGTGAAAGAGGAATATCGTTCGAATCGATGAATTCCAGTTTGAGAAGATAAGTGCTAGTGGTCCTTTTCTCTTTGTTATCTCGCTTCGGATTCCCCCAGATTTAGGCGAGAGAGCTGGTCATTGCTCCAGAACGCCAGGAAAACAATTGACAATTCGAATCGTTCTATTACTGTTGGAAAATTTGGTAAATCGTACTTAATTCAAAAATCCGGAAAATTATTATTACTGCAACTGAAGAATTGCGATTAGAAAAAAAAATTGAGTAATAATAAATTGAAAGTTGAGGTAAAATGCTCGCAGCGCTGATATATGAGACAGATATGAAAACACACGCGAAGAAATGCTCTTTCGGCACTTTTAATCTACCTCCTGGGGAAGTCGTTTGGGGATTGTACGCTCGCAGGACTTGCATTAACGCTCTTCGCTAATCAGCTTGTGAGATTGGCGTGCTCTCTAATTATTATAACGCCCGTTATCCAGCGGCTTTGCAAAAAGCTCCTTCGCAGCACACAGGAATTATTTACCACGGCTATAACGAAGTAAACGCCACGGAACTTTCCTGACAGGTTGCAAATCCATATTTTTACGTATTTAATTTTTATCAAGAGCTTCTTCCTTTTCTAGGTACCTGTTGCTTGAGCACTTTCCATATCTCTCGAAATAAATGTTCATTTTGTGGTTCATAAATGTGTAGAACTTGTCGAAAACGCGGGAGAAAATCTGCGAGATGCTAATGGGGTTAAACAAATACACAGATACACCCTGAAATCCTATAACCTCGTTGCAAGGAAGGGCGAATAAAAGAGGGAGAGAGAAAGAGAGAGAGAGAGAGTGTCATGGGGTACACTCAAAACAATCGAGAGATTCCATCGGACAGTTGTAAACAATTAGGGTGTCTGGCCTTCATGGCAGATGGTACGAAGGGTCGAAGACATCGAGACGTCGAATGTCTGTCTCGAATCGAAGGGGTTGCGTCCGCGGAGAAAGAAAGCTGCGAGAGAAAGATGATGGAGAGTGTTTGCGGAGGGTGTGGCGGCTTGACAATTAGGGTGTGTCCGAGCAAACACTCACTGGTTGTCAGTGTTGGCGGCCCTTGCCGACGAGGTATGTCATCTTCTTCGAAACAAGAGCAAGGGAGAGGGCTAATCGCGGTTCCACACATATTCCACTATAAACACTCGAGGCTTTTTTTTCATCCACGCCTCGTTATTTTTCTTCCGCGGTCTTTAGTCTCCGTGAAGAAACCACTCTCTAGTAAGGTCCCAACGTTTTTCTTCCGCATTCCTCCTCTTCTCCTTCTTCTTCTTAAGAGAGAGGAGTATCCACTGGGATCAACGGTGTGAGAGCCCTCGTCTAAGGATCTTTTCTTCCGAGCTTTCAACGAGCAGCTCGTCAAAAGGAATTTTTACTAACGCGCCACACGACGCGGCCCGAGCTTTCTCGTGGCTTAGACTCCGTCTACTCTGGCTTGAATGCTCGCCCGGAAGCAGCGATGACGATTATGGCTCGCTTTATCTTCGACGGAATGAAAGATTCGGAAGAAATACCCTCGACGACACGATTCACTCGGGAAATTGTCCTGAGCACTTTTCTACATCGCGAATGTAAATCGTTCTTTACCAATGCTCTTTCCCCCCTCAAATCTGATAAAATTACAATATCCTGGATTTTTAACGTTACATAAAAATTCGCAGTCTTCTAACAGTAATTTTAAATCACGAATAAATTTTCTTTCATCAAGAATTATAACAAAATATATTTCAACGAATCATCCTTATATCAAATTATTCTCTAATTAGATGTAATTTAAGTAGAATCGAAGGTCCAATTCTCGATTAAAGTATTTCGTATTAAATTCGGGAGGGATGATACTGTATCCGACAAGAGCATTAGTTTCTGATTCGTTCGCGAGGAAACAGGTCTCTTGTATTGTGCCATCGACAAGCGAAACACGTTTCGGATTTCCGCTGAAATAACACCGCAGATTAAACGCGACACGTTTCAGTCGGATAAGTCGCGCGTGACACCTTAAAGGATTTTCACTGTGTTTTGGGAATAGCGGTACGTATTCCGGGAACCTTTGCGAAATGCGCATCATTAGTATAATGGCACGTTTCGGGATATACATATCGGTATATGTGTGTGTGTATGTATTTGCGCGAGCGTTTGCTCGAATCGCGTAGAGCCTATAAATACTGGAAGCTTAACCCTTCGAGTGTACGCAGAGCTCCTTTGATTTAAATACTCGCCACTAATAAAATAGACTATTATATCACCTTATTGATTGACTGTAGTCCTCAGAATTAATTCCAATCTATTCTTTCACGCATGAATTAAAATATAGGAATAATTAACAATTCCAGGTTTTTAATTAAATTGGCAGAATTTCGTGAAAAATGAACCAAGCGATATTTAATCATTTGTTAATAGAATTCCAAAGGGAGATAATTGTGAATAATTATGCCGAATATTATGGCCAATAATTGTCAATAATAATTAGAAATTGTAGCACAGTTGCAGCCGCTATTTCTGCCGCGAGTTAATTGGAAATTTCAACGACACTTGATGCATGCGTGTGTTCACGAATGGTTGCAATAATTTTAACCGTATGTAGAAATGAATCTATACCACTCAAGGGGTTAATTCGGGAAAGTTGCAAATGCGCAAAGTGCAACATTTTCGCAGGATCATTCAAAATCCCGTGGGATTCTACGGTAATGAGATGTAAATCTAATTATGGCTTAAGAGTGCAAAGGGCAAAAATGAAATTGGGTCAGGTGAAAGCGCCGAATTTGAGTAGACGAAAAAGTAAGAGAACGAGAGAGGAATAGATTTCACCTCTCTCTTTTCTCAAACAGATTATACGCAGGTTTTCGCGCGTGTAAAGTGCGCTTAAAGGGTTGGCCCACTGGTTCGACTTAGGAAAATGTTATTACGCTATCCAGGCGAATTTACCCGGAGCTACGAACACACCGAGATGACTCTAGCTTCCTCTAGCGTGCGCTTGCCTTCTTCACTTCGTGCTTTCCGAAAATTCAACCCACTTTGCCTTTCACGCTGCGGTGAAAATAAGGATTTTCTTGACGAACCACGAAAACCTCGGATTACGCGAACCTCTTCTTGAGAAATTCTATTTTCTATATTAATAATAATAATAATTTGAATTCATCAAATATTATACTTATAATATCGCTGTTTTTATTTTTGCCATAAGACAGGAATAAAAAATGAACGGAAGTAAAAAGAGTGAAAGCTGTAGGATTCGGGGACTTAAGAGAACCGGATTGCGAGCGATTATCGAAATGCGATTGAGGATCGATCGAGAAAACCCTCGCTCGCTTTCTTTTCTCTTGAATTCCGGAGAGATCGCAGAGATAAGGTTGCGTCATTGGGAATTCCCGGTCGAGGGGGAATAAAAAGACACAGAGTACCGAAAGAAAAGCTAGACCGATTCATTGAAAACTTCCGCAAATTGGATCGACGCCGTAACGCAGTTACCGTTCGCACCCACCCTCCTCGTTTCTTCAGTCTCCTTTTCTAGTCATCTCAAGTAACAATGAGTCTATTCGACAATGAGTCTATTCTCCGTCACTTCGACCCACGCCTGCTACTTGAATTTCAACTAGTGTGCAGAAAAGTTTCATGGTGAATCAATATCGGCTGGAAGATGTAACGAAACTATACTGGTAAAGACTCAGAGCTTGAGGAGAATCTAACTTTACAAGGCGATGTATCCCCGAATGGAATTCGAATAGCATCACTCTCTTATCCTGTAGCAACTAACCAATCTGTCGAGATAAATGAAGTTTTGGCTTCATTATCCGTTCAACATGATTTTCGTTGAGTTACCAGAATTTCTTATATTTGTAATACATTCTTGAAAATGACTAGAAATTATTCAGTCACTGAAAAGTGTGAATTAAAATGGTAATAGTCATAACTCCAATTCAAGAGATTTCTTTCTCATCTCTAATATTAATAATCACCTCTTCTCTAAATTGTGCTTTTTCATAATATCCTTAAAAATTCTAACTCTTTCAATTTAATAGATGAACCAAATTCTCGTGAATATGAATTATGATTATTAACAAAAAGATTGCAAAAGATCATTTCGAACTTCGCAATATCCGAGTATTTGAGGAATAATCCAAAAAATATGTTTTGAATAATCCCTCGGTAAAAATGTTTCGGGTAAATTCTCCGATTCATTGGAACTTAAAAATAAAATTGGGAATATTTCGCATAAAAATCCTCTAGTGTAGTAACAAAAATGATGGATTCAAAGTTTTAAGGAAATCGTCGAATGCAAAATGATGGATAAAGATTCGATATTAATCATAAACGTACCTTTACTCTCCTATCAGCATCATGTTTACCACGCAGGTTGCAAAGCTGCTGGTTGTTAACCGGCGGAGGTGGTGGTGCTTCAGGGTCGAAGTTGACGCGGTGACCGGCACCACGCGTGAACCCACCTCCGCGGCTGACACTCGTGCTCATCGCCATTCTCAGAGGGTAAATGCTTCCAACTCCGAGTCCGGCTCCGTCGTCGTACCCAACTCCCGCTTCACCAGGGGTTCTCGAGCCCCTGGCACTTTGCTCCTCATCTTCGTATTCGCTTTCTGAAATTCAGAGAGAACCACTCACATCAACGTAACTCGATAAGCTTTACTCATATCGCGCTTAAGAACCCGGCCCACTTTCTCGTCTGACTATGACTATAACGCTAGTCTAATTGTGAGCTGTATAGTTTCGCGCTTGAAACGTTGCTTTCAGGAGCGATCAGTCGGATAAACTTTCAGCTTGTTATCCTTCTTAACCCTTCCTCTAGGATGATGGAACTGCTAACCCAGTTAACTTCTTACGATTAGGAGGATCATACCGTATTACTCCTATTTCTGATTTTATCCTTCGAATTATCTCTTTAGGTAAGTTAATATTAATCTCCGAGGTAATATTAATTTACTAGAAAATTTGTATTTATTGTAATTAGAGGGAATTTATTTGAACAAACCGTTTTGAATCTTAATCAAGATGCGCGTTTTAGTTTCTTTTTCTTTTTGATACAATTTTGTTAGATTGAGCACTGATTGTGAGAGCGAGCTGACAAATCTCTTGAGTCTCTTGGCCTCGGTTGGATATCTGTACTCGAGGTATTCAATCGATTTCACGGTTTCTCCGTTATCTCTAATCCCGATAAGAGGACGCAGTGGCCTTTTTCGCGGTGTTTCGCGTGGATTATGAACGGTATATTGTAGAAAGTGCAAACAGGGATTGCACTCGAGGGAATCCAGTAGCTAAAAGCCGAAACGATGAAGCGATGGCTCGATTCACCCTCTCCGTAATCCAAATGGATGATGGATCGTGAAATACACTCTCTTTTATTGGTCACGAGTAAACAAAAACGCGCGATACTAGTTCCTCCCCCAAAAACGTCCGTACAATTTTTCGGGCTTTCGTGTGACGTATCCGGTTCGATTGGCAATATTGTCCCTGACCTCGGAAAAAAAAACACAATCTGTACAATGTAATACCTCAAACTAAAAGTTAATTACTGTTGAAAAAAACTACGACTGTAATGAATTTCTTATAACAGATATTTTCTAATCTCATCTCAAATCTTGTTTAATTTTATCTTCTGAATTATATTTTGTCTCCGGTTTTATATGGAACCTATAACAAAGACTGTTGAGAGAATTAGAAGATTAAAATGATTGTGATTATAATCGCGAGTATAATGATGATGCCAGGCTTGAAATGCATTCACCGAAGACAGGTTGCTCACCGCGCGGTGACATTGATCGAGAGAGTGCAACTTTTCCGCGAATTAGTACGGCTGATAGTAGGAATAATAGCTCGGGGGTTGGGGAAGAGAGAATAGCGAGAAGATAGGTACATAGGTGCAATGAGTATATGGTATGCCATACGCAAGTGCAAGTGGCAGCTGGAAAATGATCGTTTTCGCTACGGTATGCAGTCGTATTTGCGGTGTTATTTGCGGTAAGCGGATACGAGGGTTTGTTGTTAGTGGACTCAAATACCTCGAGGCATTTCCTGATGCGAGCTGTCGACGCGAATTCGGCCGTGTGCGAGTACCGATGCGAGTACCGATTCCTAGTGTACACTTTATTGCCCCGCGAGCACATCTCCCGTTCGCGCTTTGGCTTATAATTCTCTTGGAAGCTTTTACGACCCTGGTAACGACGTCTTTCATCGATGAATCACTGCTGTGCATTGCGAATCTAATCCTCTCACTTACGCTGATATCATTCTAGCGCAAAATCATCATTTTTATCGATCGTAAATAGCTGAAGTGAATTTTGAATCTTGTTTCTTGAATTATATTTATCACATATTATTATAATGGAAATCATATTTTTCGGGATCGCAAATCGATGGATGTCTATTGCCTGATGCTTTGCCACGTTTCTCTTCATTCTTCCAGCCTATTTCTCCCTTGTTCCCGTCATCCGGTTCGCAAGAGCACGATTTCCTCGCTGAGGAAAGAGAGAGAGAGAGAATGAGAGAAATGCCAGCCTTTCAAATCCGTTCCTTTCATCCCTTAAAGGTATTCGATTCCTTTTGTTCTCCTCTTCTCTTCTATCGCGGTTTCGACCTGCCACTCGAATTCCTATTGATTCTTGCACAAAGGCGATTTATATTTGGTCTTCTCCAAAATATTTGACTCAATCAGCAAATCAATCTAATTCAAATTTCTTTAATATAGGACATTAAATTTTTTAAACCCGGTATTTTCGAATTTTTTAAACCCCCCTATATGGCCACTGTGCGTAACAAAGGCAAAATCAACACGGTGAAAAATTGTAAAAGGCTTTAACGAGAGTGGTCGAAAATCGACGGTAATTGTGGTGGACAAGAGCACACATCAAACCAAAATTCCGGACAAATTGCCTCATCGCTAGATTCGTTGGACTTTTTCGAACGAATATTCCCGAGCGAAATAAATTTGGAATTTCGGAAGGGAACCGAAATTTCCCTGGTGACACTTCTCTTTGTTGTACATGTGTTACTCGTGTGGATGAATAGTTGGTTGTTGGTTGAAAACGTGAAGAGCAATAGTGTTTTCGTTACAACAGTAACACGAACGGCTTCGTTACCGAGGGTCACGTCATCATCGGTGCACCATCGGTGCATTATGTATCGGACCGTCGGTTACCGGGAGCTAACTGGTACGCGCTCATTTGCGATACAATGATAACAGTGATTTTCGGCGGGAAATAATCGCTCGTTTGCATGGCTACCCTCATTTTCCTCGCATTTGCGCTTTATTAAGAATTTCGTAGCTTTAACAAAACCGATTACTTAATTCCTCGTTGTAAAATATCCTCCAATGATCGTCGAAATTATTCATTTATTTACAAAATTATTTCACTTACAACTAATAAGAATTATTTCTTAAATTTTTTGCAGGTAGAATTGGGAAATTGTAGTTAAACGTAGTTAAATTATAGTTAAAGATTTTTTGCAAAATTTGGAGCTCTGCAAAATTGATAAAACTGGGGATAAAGATGCCAGAACATAGTGAAAGCTAAATTCACTCTGACGAGAACGCCCGCGGACGGATATTTTGATAGGAGATTTTTGCTGATCGAGTTTGTTGAGAGTTAGATTCAATAAATCTACGCCTAAATTGGGGTTTGTCATAGAGTAGAGTCGGCGCGGAAAATCCGCGAGGAATTTGTGACTTCCCATACATTTGTCGAGTTTCTCCTGGATCATCGAGGGGCTAGCTGCAGTTAAAAGTTAGCGAACCGTGAAAAAAATTAACGTTAAATCTGCCAAATCGTTCAAACGAACAATTCTACCATTTTTCATTTCTGGATTCTATTCTTCGTTTACTCTACATATCGAAATAAAACACCGAATAGATTCCGTTCTACTTTTACATCATTCGTGCCGAAAAAATGCCTTATTTATATCCTTGATTAAAAGAAGTGTACGTATAAAGTTGATATAAACGTTGGATTATATTGGCAGGTTTATAGTTAAGTTCCACTGTATCGCGATGTTTCTCACCACTTTACCGTGCTCGAATAAACTTTATAACTACTATTATGCACACGCACAATTGCTTACGCGATAATCACTAACTGTACTTTTGCTCACATCACGTTTATTTTCGTCCCTGTCGATGCAACGGCATGTCGAGAACGAGCGTACGACTGCCTCGACAATTCCTCGCGCTTCGTTGCTCACGAATAGAATTACCAATAACCATAAACAATCGAAAAATTCACCAAAAACAAGGATAAGTGAATTGAAGCTTCGAAAGTGAAATTTCAGCAGAAAAATTCAATAAAACCCCCAAGAAAATAGAATTAAAACATTCAAAAGATAATTATTGAGAAAGATTCATGGAGAAAATTTTTATAGAAAATTCTTGAGAAAAGTTTAATTATAAATGATGGAAGAATAATGTGAAAATCTGTTGCTGGTTCTTCGACTTGGCTTTGAAGAATGTCCAGTTCATGCCTTCATTTGCATTGTGGTATAATTGCGGATTCTTTTGTCCGTGAGAGAAACGTCTCCCAAAGCGAAAGAAGCTTCCACCGGAGGCCGAGTAACAGCGGAATTACCCAATTTTCCTCTCTTTTTCTCCCTCTAACTCTTTCGAGTCTTTTCGCAAGCTGCACCTTCTGCTTCTCTGCTTTTCTTCCTCTCCGCAGCTTTTCCGCGCGCAGAGAGCCTGGCTCGATGTAATCCGACTAGCTCGAGCAACAAATTCGAGATAACTTTTCTCGCTCTCAGTTTTCCACGCCCACCGCTCGCAAGGAAACTACACCGAGAAACCCGTATAAATACTTGCCACGATCGGCCAGTTTCACTTGTAAGTACCATTAGCTCTTTCGGAAAAATTTTACCCCCGTTTTTAGTTCCACAAAAAATAACCACCCTTCATAACTTGGATTATATTAGGTTTGCCGTTTGTTTAGCATAATTCAGTAATCTTTTTTTACAGATTTCCCTCAAAATTATTACAAATTTCATTCACTGTGCTATTTAATAAATTCAATTTAGAATAATATCCATTATTGTTCATTCTTTTTATCGCGTGTAAAAAATGGTATGAGTATGAAAAGTTGCGAAATATCGTCGATTTTTCTTGAAAGAAACCGGCGAACTAAACGGAGCAAAGTTTTATCGTCGGACGAACTAAAAGTAAGTCTCACAGTTGAAATCCTGCCTAGTAGAACTTCCGAGTCGATATTCCGGGCCATCAGCCTCGAAACGATTTCCCGAAATGACAGAAAAAGGAGAAGAGCTGCTGCTCGGCTTGCGCACGATACCATTAAAAAATTGCACAGCTTTCTGCGAAGTGATCTGAGTAGGTGGTACCCGTGGGACTGGTGAAATCACGTAACAATTATCTTGGCTTTTATTATTATTATTATTATCGAGCGGAAGAGAAGCGAATTGCCGTTGAAGGGTAGTAGAAAGAAAACGAAAAGTTGCCTCGCACGATTTTCTTAGCATCGGTAGAGTACGAAAGGCCGGTATTACGGGTCGTTGAGCTTACCAAGAATCGCGTGTCTCGTTGCACGAGGTTGCTTAGATCGATAAGGTTGCATGTGTGCTGGGCGGATCGTACGAAGCGTTCTCTTTTACTCTCGAGCATATTAGGCTGTAGAAAAGCGGTCTATGGCCCTCTGTGGGAATGCCCTAGCGATCGAACGTTCCTTGTGAAGATTGATCGACAGCTCTTTTTTTCTCTAAATTTCTTTTTCCCTGCCTCGAAAACGAAATATCTAGCCTCTGCCATTGCGAGCTTTACCTCTGACGGATGAGATCTTCGTCGGGCGCTCGATCATGTTATACCATTGACATTACTTTTCCATCGGATATTTTTCTGTCGAGTCCCACCGACATTCCGTAATTTCTCGATGCACGGTATTTTCACGCTGCGCATACAATAGTGCGATTTTGCATATCGCATCCAGTGGAATTTGTTTTGCGTGGCATACTGACCCGTCAGGATTTAATGGAATTAACTTTGATAAGTAGATTCGAGGTAATTGATTGAGAACCGCACGCAGGCGAATCAGCTTGTCGGCTTACGGAGGAGCTCGTTAATAAAATCCCTAATTAAAGTTGCCAGATTGATTATTCCTAATACGGATAATTCAACGTTACAATCCGCAGAGTGGAATTAATTGCGGACTCTGATTAAATGATTAGAATACTAATAGCTCGTATTTAGTTCTCTTGGATTTTAAATAAAATTGTAGCTTCGTGTTCTGGAAACAAAATGAAGTGCGAAATGGATACTGAAAAGTTTCAAGCCCTTCGGAGAAATTTTGAAAAATGCCATTTTATGGGAAAATTCTAATTTCCACAATTTTCAACTTAGAGAAATGATTTTGCTATTCATCCTGTTTTGGGTAACTTGGCCAAGTTCTGGAGAATTCTCGCACGTTTCTCCAGCGAGAAGTTTAATGATCGATTACTGGTTCTCGAACTCCGTGTCACCGATGCAAAGTTGTGAGTCTCTTCGTGGTGGTTGAATCGTGGGAATTAGGCAGCGAAGTTCCGAAATCTGCCACTTAATCAGTGATTAGGAATCGCTGGAGGATTGCTGGTTGACTTGTGTGTCTGTATGCTATTCGAGCTCAGGTATCCTGCACCTGTTGCACGCATTCTCCTACCTGTACGCGAAATCATTTTGCGGGAACCACACCCACAATTTCTCTAGTAAAATCTCCATTCAATAATAAACTTCTTCTCTTCCAAAATTCCCACCAGGGCATCGAATCTCTCGAATTCTTCGCTCTATTCTCGTATTGCGGATGTTTAGTATTATATTCTCCATATACCGTTTACAATTTTGCCTCGATTCTCATCGCTTGCTCAAATTAGAAACTGTTTAGACTGTTGCTTGCCCCTCGGATTTCCATAAGAAATTCTTTCCCACCATCTGTTCTCTCCCTTTTTAATCTCCGATAAAAATAAAAATCGAAAATTCTTCTAGATTTCGTTGGAAATAATTTTTAGAATTTTCAGGAATTTAATTAATAATCGATGAGCTGTTTCGCGAAAATTCTTTGATTCTAACGGTATGCGGAGTATAATGTACTCTTAAGTGTGGATGCTAATCCAAGTATGAGGGATCACATCGTTATCGTAGATTAATGTTTCGAGGGGGTAACGCAAACAGGCGATAAGAGATCCAAACAGGAAAAGCGGCTATTTATACGCGATCGAATCCACGTTGAACAGAATGAATTAGCGAACAGCTAAGACCAACGTGGTGTCCGGGTTGATTGATCGACTATGTACACTGCGGTTTACAAGTATTTGCGAAGCGGAGCTTGCTAGCTATACGCTCATAATATTAGTCCTCAAAGTAGAAAAAAAATCTTTTTTCATCGTTCACTCTCCCTGATTTCTCATCGAATCATCGTGAACTCATTAATCACTCCATTATGAAAATTCCAATTTCAAATTAAGTATTTTAATACTCCACTTTTAACAAGAAATGCATTAAATGGATTAAAACTGCATTATACGATATATTTCTCTAAATTTTTAATCAATTTTATTATTAATAATAATAGGAATTCGCTGGTCTCGGACGTGGTATTTTTTTCTTCCTGGTATTCGTAAGTTTACGAGTTCTTTGGTGCGAGAAAAATCGAAGAAAGAATCTTAACCTGTCGGAAGAGAGTCGGCGAACATTTGTGGTGAGAGTAGATCCGCGAATTTGCGGCGAATTGTTCGCCGATAGTACCACAGGGAACGTAATGGGAGAATAAGAGCACGCGAGTGCACGTCGGAACACGCGAGGAACGCCGCACGAAACCCTTTCGGTAATCGCAGTACTCGCCTCGATCGTGAGGGGCGTCGCTAATTACTTCGGCAACTGCTGCCAATTTCCAGGAGAGCCGATATCGTCCTCACTCTTATGTCGACTTGTATATATCTATATGTATAGTTTTGCCCCACAATTCTGCCAAGTGTATCATAAATCCACGTATCGAAACCAATAAAACAGTAAATAGATTTATCCTTCCTATTATTACTTTCACTATTTACTATTTAGAGAACGCTTCGATTTATTTTCACTCGTTTTATTGGATTTTAATTAAATTGAAAGTTTTGCAATCACTTGATATGCTGTTCGAATTTTTCCAAAAGTTTTCCAAACTTGTACTGACTCCAAGAGATTGATCTCTTTGAAAGGCGACAAGTCAACCTGACAGGCAATCATAATCGAGAATATTAATACTAGAGACACAATTAATTACGGGACATCAACGAGAGCGTGAGACGATGAGGAACGATTTAGCAACCTTCGACTGTATTGGAAAACTGGTTTCAGTTTTCCAAGTTTTTCCAAGTAGACTCACTCATTAATATCATTGGATGAGGGGAACTTCGGTTACTAGCCTTGACACCTGACACCATCCGATCGGATGAAACATCTTCCGACACGCAATTTATCGTGAGCTTGACCGACGTCATCTACATATATGTATACGCAACACCAAGGTGAAGCTTGACCCACCCGCAGAAACTAATTTCTCTGATTAAAACTACAACCTACGGTCCACAGCAGCCACTGAATTTACGCGCCACGTCAGATGTCGTTTGCAACAAAATTCATTTCGCTGCTTGTCCTGGTACTCAGTTACTGCTACCGTAGTAGATTTCACGAATGCCTTTTAACTTCTATGGTGCTAACAATGGTGTAAGCCTCGGTAACCTACATTAGCTGTAATTTCACCCAATGACCCAATAATCACATACGTGATTCAATTCAAAATCCATTGAATTAACAAATGAGTTAATAAATGAATTATTCTAAATGAACTTTTTTTTAGAAAGGAAATGTATTCCCAAGATTTTCAAGAGCAAAGCCACAAAGGAAAAATGTTTTGGAGAATTATTATCCAATTCGAATTTATTTCTCTTTCGAGTCATTGGTGCAGAGACCCCAGAGACCTCAGGAACAAGTGCAATAAAGACCGGATGTCCGCGTAAATCTGCGCTTCCGCCGAACACGGGCCGAGTCGGAAAAACTTTCGAGCGGCTTTTAATGAGGGTTCAAGGAATATTGGGCGGTAAACGAGGCCGCTTGATTTACCGAGCTGTCAGGCTACTGTTTACCCGAGAAATTCCATTCGCTTTGCTGTCTCTCTTTCAGCAATGGCCAGAAGAGGCATGCGCGGGAAAAACGAGAGAAAAAGCGCGGTTATTAGTTTGGCAAACGGAATTAGTCAAGCGCGAACAACCTCTACCGAGGACCGTAAACTAGATGAATCGCGTACCCCGACCTCGTTTTTGGTTTCTAATTGCACCCACTAAAATACGATTTGCAATCTCTTTGTCATTAGATTCGATTCATATAAGACGAATATCTAATCTCAAAAATTCAATTTTTCTTTCCTGCACTCATTGCAATTGCGGAAGTTAATAATTCTTATATAGAACTTTGATACATCAAATGGTTCATAAGTTGAAGTTCAATTGTTTTTTTTTATCTTTCAGTTGTTGGCCTCTTTGGTGGCTAGTTTATCTATATTTCCAACTGTCTACTTCTGTTTGCCTCTCTATCCGTCAGCCTGACATTTTTTCCTCGGTTTTTCTCATCCCTGGATTGTGACACGGCTGGAAAAATCGCGTGCAAAAATTTCCTGTCGCCTTTCCAGCCGCGTGTACGTACACTCTGCACCGAGCAAACATATTCGGTACAGATGCGCGACACATTTTTCCTCGCGCCGACACCGATTCGTGCTCGGGATGTGCATTAGCTCGAATCGCGAGGATTTAAAGCCGCGAATATACGATAATCCCGCGAACGAATAGCTATTTGTAACGCGCGCCTCGGCTAATGCGACGGTTTTCATTTCCGATTCAAGCCAGGGACAGACTCTCTTTCCCTCTCTTTATCAACGACACGAATTGCACTATATAAACCTCGGCAAAAGGACTTTCGCGAATACATCGACTGCTAAAAAGATTGGCTTGATACGCAATGAGAAAAAAGTGCCTCATTGACAATATTCCAAAAATATCCAATCGATTAAAAATCTACTTTTAACATTTAAGAATACTTAGTCCAATTCAATTCAATTCAATTTGATTTAATTTAATTATTCAATTTTTACACTACGGAAGGATTATATTTCCGATCAACGTTGATTACACATTTTTCCTCGTATCTTTGTGAGATCTGTCAATCCGACAAATTCTTGAACGAATTTTTTCTGACACTTGGAATATTTTTTGCAGCGAGATATTCGCCAAGTCTTATTCTCACGAGGGTCGAAATTGGAAATTATTCGAAGAGTAGGAGAGCCAAGAAAAGATAGCACAAGAGGGGCTCGAAGCGAAAAGCGGCGGTAAGTGATTTCAATCCGGCGGATTTTGAGGATTCCAGGCCCACCGCGTGGCTTTATAATGGGCCAGGAAAGCGGATAAAATCTCGGTGAATCCGGCAGAGCCATCCAAAAGACGCAGGACGCGAGCGATGATAAAACACTCGATTCAGAGAAGATTACTCCTTTAAATGGCAGCTCTCGTTTATGGTATAACAGAAGCAGCAGCTTTTTGCAGGACACCTCGGTTCGGAAGGAACTTCGAAAACTCTCGGTTAGCTTATTAGCATGCCATCGTGTCGCGTTGAAAGCTTGCAGTCATATCATTCGAATCTGGAGGGTGCCAACTGGCACGACAGGGTTTCTCGCGAAACTTGCCAGATCCAGCAACCGTCTTTTCACTCCTCTCTCTTCTCGCATTCCACCGAAAGTTTACCTTCCACTATTCTCCATCTCTTCCAAACCTGTCATTCTTAATTACCGATATCGCATCAATAATTTATTTCAAATTGCAAATTTCTCCGATTATAATTTATATCATGTTAACTCTTGGAATTGATCGATACCTATCGAAGATATATTATTATCGATAGGAATAATTAGAAGAGTTTTTTCTATTCAGAAACATTCAACCCTTCCGAATTTATCTTTCTTTCCAGCTAACCGGTTAAAATGTGAACTCGTGAGAAGTTCAAGCGAAATAAACGAGTAGATGTTCCGGAAAATGATAAATCCCTTGCAGGTGTAATCTTGGCTTGGAACTACGAGACACCGAGGTCTTGCCCAATAAATGGCCTCGAAATTCCAGCCACGAACTTCTGTACACTGCTCTAAGCTATCTCTCATAGTTTCCAGGGGAGATTCGTGTTTTGGGTAATCGATTTTTGGTAAGACCATGTAGGGTGAATTTTGAACAATTATGCGGGAAAAGGGGGGTCTCGAGTAATTTGGGTGTAATCTCTTGGAAAAGTTCTTCTCGTTACCGTGTGCTTAATCGACAAATTAAAATGCATTGCTTGATCTTTATTCCTCAAAACGTCACCATCGAATGATTTAAGTAGAATACTTTATAATTCGAGTTATTTCTCATACATTCGCTCCGCGTTCAAATGTAACACATATGATCACAATCCACATATTTATTTTCAGTTAAAAAAATAACTAGACTTTTAGTCAACGGAAATAGTTTTTATATCACTTTTTTATTTCATTGCAGAAGCAATATAGCTCGATTGTCATTTAAAAAAACTCCTGTTGGACATAGTGCGATGGTTACATCCGCGAGGATCCTTTTTCAAGCAACATGCGTACGACACGTGCGACAATAGGACGAAGTGAATTTGCGAATTCCCGGCACAACTTCCTGCACTGAATGCACTGAATACATGGTTACGGAAAAATGAACTTCCGGCCAGCGATTTTTCTCCTTCTGGGAGTTTCTACGACGAGTCTTATCTAACACTTGCAGTTCGACGGTGCAGGTACGAAAGAATATAAAAATCCTCGGAGTTCAGTGTCGAGGGAAACTCGCCGACTGGCGCAGCCCTTAATCCACGATGACTTTTCCAATTTCAACTTCGAGCGGGATCTTAAATTATTCGTGGAAAATTAAAAAGAGAATTAAGAGAGAATTTTTGTTCTTTTAAAACGAATCTTTTAACTAGACTTGCTCAGCATGATTTCATTACGACTTTCTACTTTTTATCAAAAGACATTTTTCAACTTTATCCTGACTTTTACGATCCCCATGTAACGGGGTAGTAATACGCAGTACGTACAAGGGAGTTTCGTGTTAATTAAACACAAGAAATACAGACGTAAATTGGAAATGCAGATTAAAAGTCGACAGCGTATTTCAGCCGGTTAATTGACATTAAAACAGAACAATAAGAGTCTGTGTTCGTTTGCCAGCCAAATGGAAAATCAATGTCAACTAGCGTATCATATTCCAGAGTTATTTATCCAATTACAAACAAAATCAATAAATTAATAGAATCATTCTTCTCTTATTTCTCACCAACTTAATTTAGACTGTCAATTTTATTGGAGTAATAAAATCGTGAGAAGGAGGAAAAATTCGAAAGTAAGTAAATTCCGCGGAAAATGAGTTCGTGTCTCGTAGTCGATACGATTCAGTCAGGTTCAGCCAAGTGTGGCTGATAACTTTCGAGGAGTTCCCTAAGAACGAGACGCATTCAGTTTGTGTATCGAGTCGTGTATCCACTCGAATTCATCGATCTCCTTAGATCTTGTGTATCCGACCACTGTTTCCTTGAGCATTCCAACATTACCAGTAGGATCCGTGTGCATTGAAACCCCTTCGGCAAACGAGAAATTGGAAGCTGCTCCTCCCTTCGACTCGTTCCATTAACATCCTCTTTCATTATTCTCCGCCGTGATCGAAGCTCGAATAAATATTGACCGATGTTGCCTCATGGTCGAGCAGCAGGAAAAACACTGGCGGAAATGCCCGGAAGTTCCTTCACCAGAAACCTCACTTCCACTATTCTTCGTATAAATTCTAACGAAAAACTTCTCTCGTATTTCTACTTCGAGCAGGAATCCAAATTTCCTGTTTTTCTTTTTTCTCTTATTCCCGAAACTGGGAATGTAAGAAAGATTCGGCGAATTATTTATCACTTCTGTAACTCGAGTTTCTCTTTAGAAACCTCGCAATTGTCATTAAAATAATTATTTCAGAGATTTGATTGAATTAAGAATATTAATTGGGAAAAATTAAGAAAGCGATTGAGGTATAAATATTTAGAATGAGAGAACGATTTCAATCATGTAAGGCAATTTTCGTTTCGGATTTCGAGTTAGACGAGTTCGCGGTAATTAGGTGGATATTTCGAAATGATTCAGAATTGGGGTAGAAGGTAGGAAACAGAGTTAGAGAGTGTTCTGGGTCTCTTTCTGCTTGCTCCCTATTTCACGGTTACCCCTTGAATTCCGCGGTGAAAGCGTGGCATGGATCCACCAAGGGACCAGGCTATTTCGTCCCTTTCTACATGCGTGCTTGCCGCGGGGCTAATAGAATTTCATCCCTCTGTCCGGCCACAACTCGTTACCCAAAGTTCACGAGAAAGTAATGTGAGAGATATCTAGCACAATTCCCTAGGGAGTTCACGGCTGTGCTTGGCTCTTAATTAAGAGCCTCGTCTTTCGCGAATGACAGGAATTCGTCGAGGGTGTGACCGCACAGCATCCCCCAAAGGACCACGTATTCTCTCTAAAGAGTCATTTGATTTCATTTTCCCTCACTTCACGCAACTTATTTACCAGGAAACAAAACAAAAATTCAACCTAATTTAAATTATACAAACATCTAACTATAACACAAATAAAATATAAATAATTTGCATAAAAGTATTATTTACTAGTGGTCATTTCATAATATATCTTGATTCCTCGAGTAGTTTTAAACCCAGGAGCGCGCTTCAGATAAATTGGAGGCTTTCAGAATTTCAATTTGTCGCTAAAAGATTGGAAAGGAATTCGTTCTCATTTTCGCTGAGAACGGAGCGAGTCCGACAAAAGCGGAGAAAAATGCTGGAAATTGTTTTGGCGAGTTCTATATGCGGCTGGAATAATAATAGTGCGGTGTGTGCGGAGAATTGTTTGTTGTTGGTAGAACAGTTAATACGGTCTACGCTAAGGTAAGAGAGCTTCTGTTGCGAGATCAAAGACCTCGCTTTCGGGCTCAAAGGCAGCCTCGCACATCGGAACCAAGGGAAAAAACTTATTAGTCTGCAGAATTCTGCTGCAATGATAATTCGGAAAACGAACAAAATCCGCTATATTAATTTTATCTTACTTATAACAAGACGTTAGTTGCTTTCGGTAATAATTGTAACATTGCAATTGCCATCACGTTTCAATTTTCAATATAATTACCCCAAAATCCCGTGATTTCGCATTGCATTAACAGAACGCTTTTGTAAATATCATTACATTTAACCTCTTTGTTCAGACTTCGCTTAACACCGCGCATTTCAATTCATTAAACTCATTATCCCACTAAATCGCCTCTAATGTGATTTTTCCACGAAAAAGTTTCTTGGCTTTCGCAGGAAAAAAATAATGCATTTAATTCTTCCGAATAATCGATAATTTTTCTTGTATAACAATTATTTTCTTTATCCACGTGGCTGATGTGCGATGTTCGCGTATCGTTTTATCGCTTTATTTTCTCGGCCAAATTCGATCTTTCGAGCACTCGGTTTTTGGTGGTTCGCGGTTTAGCATATTTCGCAGTAAAAAAAAAGTGTATCGAGAAGGCGGCGCGGAAGGAGCGGAGCATCAGGAAATTCAGCTGAATGGAAAATCTTGCTTGTTTATTTATATATTCTGAACGATTAAAAGAAAGGTAGGGGTGCTGTTTGCTCGCGCGCCCTTCCTCATACATAGGCAAACGGAAGCCGATGAATAATGGATGAATTCGCGTTCCGCTGCTCTTCTTCTTGCCCCGTGATTTTTGCGATCGACAATGTTACTCGACAGTCGGAGAAATGTCCCAAACCCTTCATGATCAAGTATCCCGAAATTAATTGCTTGTTCCTTAAAAAAGTGATATTTTCAACGAAGCGCTTAAGTGACAGTGCGATTCGTGAGAAGGGTAAAATAAAAATAGTACAATTTGCAGAAACGACGTCGAGCTTAGAATAGTTCAAAACGAGTATATATAGAGAATCGTTACACGTTGTTTCATCGGTAGAATAGTTGAAGTTTTCTTGAGTATGTCTCGTTTAGTTCTAGAACTACCTACGTGCGGTGAAAATGACTACTTCGACATTATTCGTTTATAGAGTCCATTGTCTAAGACTTGTAACTGTTTTCCATTGTACCAAGTGTATTACATCCGCTCTATTCACGACTCTAATTTCTCCTTTCCTCTTTCTCTCTCTCACTGTTTCCGCAATTCTCCACTGAATACCCCCAATTACCTATGTTAAAACATTCAACTGTGCAACTACGTTGAAAATAAAATTATATTAAATTTCTCGAGCTAGGTCAAACGATTTTAATGTTAAATGAATTTTTACGTTCTTCTTTCAACGGATTCCACACGAATCTTGCGATTTAACTATCCTGACAGCGTTAACCGAATGCTAAGTCATCACGGAATCAGATCTTTCTCTGAACAAATATATTCACAGGGTTCGTGACATGACGCGAGCTAGAGAAACGCGACGAAAGGCGGTGAGTTCAGAAACTTTTGGAACTCACTGGAACTTTTCTACTTAGAAACTTACGTGTACGCCTATCAACTGGAACTTCTGGCTGCTTGTTCTTCGTAGTCCTGAGAAATATTTCTCCCACGTTCTCTTCCGCGTAATGGAACAGGCCAGATACCAGAGTTATTCCGGGAAGAAATCATCCCTCTTCTTCGCGACATTCTTCGAGAAGAAATTAGAAAAATAGGAAAAATATTATACTGAGAGAATAGTAGAATGAAACATCGCGGTTTAAGGTTACATCGCTCATTTGCATCACACTGGATTTTCCTCTGGTCTTCCTCTCGGATTCATTTTATAAAGGCACGTCTAATGGCTACATCAACGCGGCAAAATGCAAGGGCAAGCACATGGTTCAGCATATTTTTTCCCACATTTTTATATTCCTTTTTATGTTGTACCCTTTTCCATTATATTTTCACGAGACTCATTTTCCTTCCTCCGATGAAATAGTTTGGACAGTTTTTTTTCTACGGATCTTAATCATTCTACTTTCAATGTTTCCGTGAAAATAAATCACTTTCTCATTCTCATTGTTTTTACTTCTGAAAACGCACAGGTACATAAACATATTGTCCGGGCAAAGAAACATTTTTATCAATTATAATATATTCGTGTATGAATTAATTTCCAAAGAATAAATTCAGAATACGATAGTTGGATTATTTTATTTTTTAATCAGGATATTTCGCGAGTGACTCGTTTTAGTTTCCTCACGAGAATCGAGCGAGATAAACGAATAAGTTAATTTCGTTCATTCGATTCTCTAGTGATTCTCGAGTCTCTTTGACTCGGAGACTTTGATCCTGCGAAAGATCCTGCGAAGTGATCCTTGTTACGACGTGGAATTGACCATTGCATCGAATGCTTTGTGCATAGAGTACACGCGTTATACCGAATTGCAGGACAATAAATTATTTCCCTACAGGACCAGGGACGAGAAAATCCAGTGGCATCCATGAGTCCCAGGATAATAGCTTTCTATACCGATACTGAATCCTGTCTATTCGAAACAGTGGTTCTCTCTAGCTTTTCCTTCGTATTTCAACGAGTCCCCTGCGCGCAAATCGCGAGATTACCGTGACATAATTTATCACACTCGTTAAAATTGCATTTGTTTACTTAGATATTGTTACTTTAATGCCAGAGTAAATTACATGCTTACCAATTAAAATTTTCTAACCAATTTCATGTTTTATTTATCGATAAATTTAATATTTATTCCTGTGATTGAAATTTAAGATTGAAAACGATTGGAGCTAAATTGGGAGTTTAATTGCGAGATAAATGATAGGATTGGGTATTTGAATTCTGTGTCGAGATATTCGATCTCAATAGCAATTGATCATTGAGTTACTGATCGAGAATCGAAGTCCGTAATCCCAGAAGGGCGATTTTTGACGAGGGTCCGACAATCCGTGAGTGTCGAACACCATGCGAGGAGGAATACGGTGCTCATAAAGAAGGGTGCCGCAAGTGCTAAGGATAGTGTCCGTTAAGTTTTATCACCAGTTGGTCCTATCGTGACCTGGTTTTACGCTCTCGAAACTTTCGTTTCGTTCTCACCTCTTCACAGGATTCTCTCTAGATCGTTCACAGTTTATCTCACCTTTGCTTCTATTCTCGATCAAAGAAAATTCTCTTGTGGATACCTCGCTAAATCTCTAATTCAGCTTTTCTTATTTCGCGGTTTCCGCGGAATTTCCTGTTTTAATTCTTTTCAATGACGACAATCTCATCAAATTTAATTGCTTGCTTAATATTCTTCGAGGCGGAGGCATGTAATTGGCTGCTAGATAGCTCGTAGCCTCCGAGGGGCTTTTTATCTTCCACTAGTTCGCGAGAACCAGTTATTCTTCCTGGATAGGCAAAACGATGTTCTCCAGCTCTATTATCCCTGGACATTGATAGATCTGCTATTTTTATCCTTGTAATACATCCGAGAAAAAAATCCACTCGTACGAACCCTGTTCCAATTAGTTCGAGCCGCTTAGCTAGTGGATAATTACTGGCGAAATTGGATTTGAATATTGTATTGATAATGTGGATTGGAGTCATTCTCTCGCGCGGGGTATGCAATTAAACGGAGTCTTTGAGATGGTGGCTGCGAGGATTTCGCATGAGAGTGTGAATCGATTAGGATTGACCTTCCTGGCCATTCGTCAGCTGGCATTGCATTAGGACGAGCTTTCATGAGTCTCTCTTTCAAGATTGATTGGATTCCTTTCAACGATTTCAACCCTTCCTTCCCTTTGTCCACGATGGAATTTCCCAGTTGACGTACATTGCGCTCACTACCATCGATATAAATCCACCAAACTACTTCCAACTATTCCTAGAGCAGTAATAAAAACTCTCAAGAAATATGTAATTGTAGTAACCAATATTTACTGCAATTTTTATTCCTCGTACTCACAACGTTTACTCCGCGAAATTGAAACATTTCCCTCCGAATACTCTTTCGAAGAAATGGTTTTTTTATTCATCTTCTGGATGTTGATAGGTTTGCCGTTGAGAGGTATCTCAGTTCAAAGCGATACCTTATCGCGCGTTTTCATGGCATCGCGATAACTCTTCGAGAATGGTAACTATGTAAATCGGAAGATCCGAGGGCCGCTCAGCAAATAAATCTCGCATTATTCTGTCGTCGAAACGACGTGGAATAAAAGTAGCGCGGTTTTGAAAAAGACGCGCGCAGCCAGACGAGGAAAAGAACACCCCCGTGAAATGATTCACGTCTGAAGCAATAAATCGTCGCTCAGGCAGCGCGATAATACAAGCGCCTCGCGATGCTCATTTTGACGAAATAATCCCTCGCGGTTTATGTCATCCAAAACCTCAATTGTACACGCGTACCAAACATTCCTATTCGGTAAAAATGAAAAATTAATAATTAAGATCAGAATTAAACGATTTAACAAGATCTGTTATTAAATGTGTATCAATATTGTCGTTATCCGATATATAATATCTCATCGTTCAGTGCTCACGCGCTAACATTCCCGTAGTTGCCGGAATATTATGATTCTGCTGTGTCTCTCGATCCATATCGGAGCGACATAACTGGAGTGCAATAGATTAACCATGTTCACGAGGGATATGCAGAGGAGTCGTGCTAAGACCATATGGTAGGAAGCTACGGGAATTGATATCCACGGCAACCAAGCCTAATTAAGTAAACGGCCGTTTACCTCTGTTATCTCGAGATCTCGAGATGATCTGCCGATTGACCTACATCGAGCAATCTATTAACGAATTGGCATGCAATCAACCGCCACAAAACTTGCTTATCCCTCGATTGCTCATTCAATTTTTCACTCACTATTCCGTGACCTGACCCCAGATTCCACCACATAGCAATTAACAGTTATAGACCCAGACGAATAGAGGTCTGTTTCCTCCAGTGGGAAATACATATATATGCAACACGGTGTAGTACGCAACAGTGGTATACATTTTCATATCACAACAACCCATTGAATATTGAACTGTCGACAGTCGGCCGATGTATATAGTACAAGGAACTTGACAGGAAGTGGAAGCAGCGCTGGCAATTACTATGGATATGCAGTGTTGCATTGACGTCATGTTACCAGTTGAAGGGTAATCTGTTAATGGAAGGAGTTTCGAACTGGTTTAGTGGACTAATTAAAAATTTCTTGTATTTAAAGGAGTAATATTTTGATTATGAATTACTTTTTGAGATGCCGGGAGAGAGAAACGAGCGTATTTACGTTCGATATTGGTGAATCAGTCGCGTAAGTAATCCGCGAGCTTCTATAGTACAAATAAGCAGGAGCATCGTTTGGATAAACATTTGCGAGCCACTCGGCAAGAGACCCTTTTCTAACCGAGGAAATTGGTGCCTTCGCGAGTCTCGTTCCCTTTGCCAATGTCCGTGGGACACTCTCCTTCAGGGCGGTGTTTATAAAAGCGGGGCGTGTTTATGCACTTTTCGGGAAGAGGAGAAGGGGGCGATATTTATGACAAAGGGAAGCCGAGGAAAAATTGCTGAGGAAGAAGTACAGCGACCTAGTTCGAACCGTGTGTTTTGTAACCCCGCTCGAATCGATAGTGCGAAGACTAATGCAACTATACTGGGTGCTGCCGAAAGTGTCGTGTAAAGTGGTAGAACGCGATTGATACTAGTAGAAGAAAATTCCTTTGAAATTCCATTTTAAAAAAAATTCTTTTACCTTGATAATTTTAATTCATAAGAAAAATTGTACCTATATTAATCGAGTGTATTGTACGTAAGATACCGTTCAATTACTGAAATAAACTGATAAAAATAATGATGAGATTTTCTTCGAAATAATTTTCCAAGGGAAAAGAATTTCATTGGAGGCTTCATTATATCCCCAGAATTAAGTTAATAAAAAAGTTTTCCCATTCCTATCTAGGTGCAGGGTCCGATGTAGTATAAAATATAAAAGTTAGTTTAAGAAGCCGCGAAGGTTTCTCAACTCACTAGAATACATTAAGTCAACCCTTAAAGTACTCTGTCGACGCTCTTTTCCCGGAGGGTTTTGGCGCAAGTAGTTTTCGTGATCCTCATTAAAGGATTTGCCGAGCGTGCGCGCGCGAAGGATAAGCTAATCTCAAAGCGATTAGCGGTGGAGTAGAGGTTTGACCAATTGTGTAGTATGCTCGTAAAATCTGTTAATTCCGCGTTAGACGCGGCTCGCAGAGTCTCGCCAGTGGAATTTCGGCTTGAGGCGTTTATCACGGGTCGATTGACAGGGTGTCGCATATACGCGCGTCTTGCCAGTAGAGATTCGCCTGCTAAACCTCCGGGCTATTGATGCCGGTGACCCAGGAAATGTGTCCGCTCATCGATTACATCCTCGCGTACCTCGTCAGGGCTCAATTCCTCGCTTGCCCAGCGCGTCTTACTTCGGCTATCGGATACCGCATGCTCGCCTTAGGCGCCGCTAGGCCTAACACCATCGCTTTGACTTCCTACAGTTGCATACTCGGTGCATTACTCTGCGGAAACGTTTCCGATACTATATCAACGTGACACGATTCTCCGGAACGGTCAAAACTTTATTACCATACTAACGTTATATGCAATTTATCCTGTGTTAATGAATTATTCTCAATTTCATAATTTTTCTTGCAAAGCCATTTGAATCTAAATCTGTTTTATAAGGTTTTTATAATAAAGTATAATTCCGCAGGATAATTTAATGATCCAGGTGACTAGAATATTTAAGGGAACTAAAAGTAAGGGTAGTATTATTGTTCGCAGACTAACGAGACATTTGATTTAACCTTAAGAGAAGTCTTAAGATCGTATTACGAGGACTGGAGCGTATTACGAGAGCGATTTCCGCGACGCGGAAGAGAGAAGATCCTGACGGTTTATCTCTGATTGCACCCGAGAGCCGAGTTAGAAGACAGCAGTAGCTCCCGAAATGAAGGCACTACGGGGAGAAACTGCAACCGGAAGGGCGCACACGGCATTTATGTTCAGTGATGTACGTAGGATAGGGGGACCGCAGAGTTCCAACCTGGCGAAAAGCCAATGCTACGAAGCGTCCTTTGTGACCGGCTCCAACGGCCCGCACAAGAGGCATTCATCAAGCTTAACGTAGTGAGGCGTCATCCCGTCTCTGACCCTCTGCTCGCGTTCCCCACCACTGAGTGAGAGATGGAAGAGATGGAAGAGCGTCCTCTACTTTTTAATTTCTTTACTTCGTTTTCCACGGAAATTCATCCTTTCGCACTGACCCAGAGGCGATCAGCAGGACTTCGGATCTCGTCGAAACTGACAGAGAGGACGAATTCCGAAAATTGGCAGCCGATATTGGATTTGGAATCGACTATTCATCGATGATTACGTCACGGTTCTCGTTTCTATTACATTAGACATACGCAAAATTTTTCACTCTAATCCTTGACTCTGGTTCAATCAAAACATTAATCTAATTGTTTAAATTATTTAGAATGTTTGAATAAAGCCCAAAAATAGAGAGAAAAGAAAAAAGGTGGTTTGGTAGAAAGGTTTTTCCTTGTTGTATATCGTTTTCCATTGATCCTATTTACCTCTCGGTTTTTTCGTGCGGTGGAAAAGCGTTATTTAAGAGATGTAATTAACGAAGAGAATTTCGATCCTGGATTAGTTGGTCTATTTACGTCGCAGCAATGCTCACCTCGTTCTCTCTCCTGAATTATTCTCATTGCGAACAACAATTCGTGTGTTCGAAGCCAATGGCAAACATGGTGATAAAGAGCTCGAGAAGAAGAGAGACTAGCGAGACCGTCGTGTTTCGCGTGTCTCCCTGACACCGTTGTCTGACCTGCGATCGTGCAATTCTACTTGGATTTCTTAATTCCTCTGTCGCGAGCCAGCTAGGTTACCGGGCCGTTTCGCGATCCAATTATCATTTCGGCAAAGTTTCCTTAAGACTGTTCCAAAAAGTTGTCTTTTAAAAATTCAATCTTCCCAAATTGCTCATTTGTCATTAAGTTGCGCGCTCAAATTCGAGACGGAGTGATTTTAATTTATAGCCCAACTTCGAACGAGTTCCGTCTTCATTTCGAATGCTCACATATATGATGGAGAATTTAAAACCAGTTTTAAATCGAGCAAAAAAAGTTCAGATGACAAATGTCATTTTTTCTTTTTCTCTAGTTAACGTAAGTACCTTTTAGAAATTCGAAGCTTTTGAGACATATGCATTTCGATTTTGAAAGCTCTTTTGTTCGAAAATCGACATAGTTGAAGTAGAGTCTCGACAGATGGCAGACGCGAAATGCGTTAACGTGTCCTGCTGAATATGCCTCGGAATGGTTCGCTTTCGCTAATGCGTACTATTAGGCCAGCTAATGAGACCGATTAAAAATCGGCTCGTCATCGTAACGCGGACAATTACATGTCGATTTCCAAGCCCCATCCGCGATCATCGCGTTAAACGTACCGAGGGCTGCGTCAATTACGAAACGAGTTGACAATTTATCGGCGGATTTTCGAGAGCACCTCTCGCCACTTTCCCACGTATTCGTTTAATTACCTTACATAATTACCATTAGTCTCACTTGTCAAGGTGATTTTTATTCAATCGAATAATCTCTTACACCACATTTTTATAAGTAAATATTAACAACATGATGCTTCTCTGAAAAAGCTAAGAGGATAAAGTTTTTACTGTTTACAACTGTTTTTGTTATCAGAGAAAATACAATTCGTATAGATATCGTTTCGGCATTGAATTGCGAAGTGATTTTCATAATATCCACTTTGTTTCGCGGCGAGAAAGTGCAGTGCGATATTCGATGCAATCAGAGCGGCGAACAATAGTAGAAGCCGCGCGAAAACAAAGCCGACAAAAGAGGCACTGAGAATGGAGTTGGCGAAAGAGAGAGAGAGAGAGAGAGAGAGAGAGGCAAATGCAGCATTCGTGCATCGTTTAACGAATTTGAAAATTAATTTCAGCGCTGGTTGACAGCAATCCGATTGAATCGCGAGGGAATGCGCGTGGCCTCGATCGCGTTATAATCGTTCCACCGTGAATACCATCGGTCCACGGGACTAAAGCAGATATATCGCGATCCGGTGTTCTTTATGGGTTCGATTCAACCGACGAGTGCAATCGAGCCGATCGGTGGATTTTATCGTACGCGGCAATTTCTCCTGCATAATTTTACTGACTTCTATAAGCTTCGCTCACTCCCAAGGCAATGTTGGTCGCTTTTATGATTATCCCCCTATTTATTCGCAAATTTCTTAAACGGGTCAGAAGCTACTCCTACGTCGACTCCGATGAATAATCGCGATCTGATACCGTCGGCTTCGTGGCGCCACCCGTGTAAAGGACTTGAAGACTTAATCATGCCCTTAATCTCTAGCCCCGATTTTTAATGGAATCGATAAGAAACCGCTCAGCTACCTGTGGCGGTTTCTTAACGATTACGTGTATGCAGTTTTATCAATCATCTAGAAATAATTTGTATTCCGAGGAAACTGAATGGAGATTGATTTTAATTAGACTTGAAATAAATGTAACATTTTGCCATGATGTATTGTAAAATTAAAGGGTTGCAAATAAGTTTGCTTCGTTGAGTATTAATTGTAAAATTCTCTACGACTTAATTGGCGTGAGTAATTAATGTCTATTGAGATGGCTTTGCTTTAACTCGCTAAATATTCCAGGCCAAAAAGAGCGGATTCTTGTTCCGATTCATCGAATAGCAGAGTTTCGCGAATTGCGCGAATTCCAAGGAAGAAAGTGCTTTCAAGTGTTTCGCTTAACGAAGAGCGAACGCCAAAAGTGTGAACGGAGTGAAAACTTGCAAGTATTTGATTATTTGGTGCGAATTGAAGTCTCTCATATAGTTGTGTAAACAGTTTAGTCAAAATCAGAAAAACGAATCGATCGTTTTATTCGAATTTTGCGAGAGGATCTGGTCTCCCTCGTTCTCTCGTGTTGCATTCGATGCAATTGGAGATCAATTCCCCTTGCATTTTTCCTATCTTATCCCCTTTCTTTCCAACTATCATTTTCGATTCGTCAGCATCGTTGTTTCCGAACGAAACTCCTATTGGCAGCCAGTGGAAAAGAAATGCTAAATTGTCTTTGTCGCGGAAACTTTGCTACTTCATCACTCTGCCGAGCGATATTGTTCTGGAAACTTTAGATAAATGGAACTTCGGCCTGCAAATATCCACTATTAACTGCTATCAAAAATCTGCTATTAATCTAAAGACCTATCTTTTTAATTTTATCGTAATGTGGACGATTGACTGTAGAAGAAATATTAGGAATAAATAATAACAGCGAAGAAAAGAACGAGAGAAAAACGGAAAGAAAGGAATAGAGTAATTCTTATGATAATTCTCGATTAAAGATGAAACGTGAGCGACAGCAATAAAATTGATAGGAGCAGATTCCCTGGAGCCAACTTCGGAAGCGATCCTTTTCCCGTGTCTGTTCGATCACCAATTCTACCGATTACCCGAATGTGTTCTTTTACGAGCTACCGATCGAACCACGTTACAGGGTCACTTTATATCCGGTCATATCGTATCACCATAAATTTCATGGTGGTCGGCGTAGTACATTTCATTTAGGAAAACCGGGTTAAGCCCGTAACTGTACCACTGACCGAGCCTCGATCCTCAATGAATATATATCACCTTCGAGAGAATGATACTGGCCATCCCGCAACATTGGTACCGTAAATAATCGCACAATGTTATAATTGCAAATATGCACTGGGTATTCAGTGTCCCTTCTTGATCCACCAGTTAAACCGCAGACACTGAATCATATTACGGAATAATTGAGATCCCAATTATTTCATAATCTTCTCCTATCACATATTCATTTGACTCTTTACCAAAACAAATCGTAATAACCCTGGCGAATGTTCGGTGAATCCAAATAAAACGAGATTAAAAATATAAACGTATCGTATCTCGTTATTTTATTTGCATTTCCCATGCTCCCAACTGAGGGAATAATTGCGTGGACCGGACACGAGTATATATCGTTATAAATTACAATCACAGCCATTTCCCTAATTTCTCTCGAGTCTCTGATTTTTAAAATCCCAGCTGGCACCGGAAGCAAAAGCAAATTTGTATAATTAATCGAGAGATTTTAAGCGCGCAGGAAAAAAGCTATATCGAATCGCTCTAAAATAACTCCGGAAACTGTATAACTTTTGAGGAGTAACTTTTAGAAGGAATATAGGACCTATCCTTGGGTTATTAGAAACACGATCCCCCCTCCCTGGTCACGCTGGTCTTCTACAAACTTAGAAACACAATCTTTCTCTCTGCCAAGCATGTTTGCTTGCATTTTGCTCTTTGACATCGTCTTATATTCCCCAAGACAGATCGATTCCTGTTCACTCAACGATGCAGTATTGTCATTGAAACTAAATAAACATATGCATCTATCATTACTGCAAATACTAATATCGATTTCTCTTTCAAAACTAATTTCTATTTCAGCTCAAGATTAGGAATTTCCTACTCGACTGATTGAGAAAAATAAACATATGTAAATATTGAGACTTAATAGTTTGCTAAGGATATTTTTTGCTCAATACTGGTAATAGTGTAGAACCCGGTTAATCGATAAACCAACAAAGAGATCCTCTCTCAAATTTGAGCACACCCCATTGGACTAAATCGTGCGGCAGCAGCACGCGAACGATGTCTATCGTTCAATATTGACAATCCCATCAAAAATCGATTTCGAAAATCCAGGTCGCAAGGTGTTCGGAAAATCACTGTCAGGCGATAAGGGGGGGCGCGAGAGAACGCAAGGAACTTGGGGAAGTGTCGCGAAAAAAATGAAGATCCTATCGTATCTGCTATACTCTGGTGTAGTAATCTTCGTGAAGAAATTCTTCACTCGATTCGATCTCGATAACGCTCAAGAAGAATCCTGATAAATTCTCTCGCTAAAACTTGAAATTTTTCCCATCTTAAAAAATTTACGAAATTTTTCTTGCCGAAATACCGTTCTTCGTGACGTGCAACTATTTTGCTCTAGAGAATTCGCATTTGGGAAAATAATCCGATAGGAAAGGAAAGGAATAAGATATCAAGCGGAAAGAATTTCGAGGGCGAGAAAAGTTGGGCAATTTGGTTGAATAGCTTGAAAAGTGAGGGTCGTTTTCGCGAGAGGCCCCGAAGGTATAATTAAACCATCCAAAACGTCCTAAACGAGCAGCAGGAGAGATCCATCAGAGGCCCACGCAAGCTCTCCCCGTTAATTCGGATTAATTGAGTGTTAACGTTATTACCCGGCATGCCTTCCATCGACGATAATTACTGCGCTATTAACTAATAAGCCGGTGGGCATATTCGCGGTGTGTCGTGTGGCTTAACTCAACGAATTTTCCTCATCCTCCAAATTCTTGAGCAACTTCGCCAAAAAGGATCGCTCTCAAAACTTTCTCACCAAGCTTAAAACTCTTTTATCGTACTACCATCACAATCATATACTATATCATTGTACCAAAAATGATACTTTTGGAATCGTGTAAAATCCTGGATGAAATTACGATTATGAGAATTCCTAAGAAATAGGAAGAATCAATAGAGTGTCGTGGGGAAGGAGTGGCTCTAACTTCAGTGGCTCACTCGGAATCCATCGGGACGTGCCGGACGAGCTATGCTCCAGCGGTCTCTTTGGATATATCCGCCACGATCGAGTTCCACAGCGAGAAGGATACGGATTCGGAGACACTGGATTAACTGGGTTAAGGTGATCCAATATAGGAAGATTCGCCAAGTGCAAGGGGATTCGAGGGTCTACACAAACAAACTGGTGTCTGGTCCACCTCCTTCTCTAGCTTTTCCAGTTGCGAAACTCGGTGGTTCGAATAGCCGGTACTCCCGAACGACCGGTGTACTTGTACACTAGAGCAAAGGAAACTTGGCCCCGAAATTACAGACACGCTGTGTCGAGAATCGAGGACTGGCATTGCTCCGTATCGATCCGTAGCCTCTTGACTGGCAAGTTCGTCCTGGCAGTAATTCGAGATTCTCTTCCTTTTCGCAAATAAGCAAACTTTTCTTCGTTCTTTTCTTCAAATTCGCCATCTTCGTCTTCTTCTTCCTTTACGTTTCTTTCTTCTGCCTATGTAGTTACTTGCTATCCTTGCTCGCCCTTCGGCGCGATCTAATTGAAGCTGACAACGTCGGCCTTCTGGACTTCCTGTCGATAGATTTCAATGGTCCGAACTTCTTGATGCCACTGCTAATTGGAATTTCAGAGTGACGCCCGTTTCGAATAAACAGCAATCTCTCTTTTTCTTGCTTTCGCTCTTCTCCCTTCAAGGGAACCACCACGCGAATTTTCCTGTAACGAGGAATTCATTCGGCCACTTCGACCGCTCTCGCTGAACAAGCGACGCAAATTGCACTTTCCCTAGATTTTTTTTTTTTACCCGGAGATTTTTTTCCCACCGTGGAGAATTCAAAGCCAATTAATGTGCGGCCGAAAAAGAGAAACCGGGTGGTTAGTACGCTAGCAGAGCGCATTTTCCTCCTTTGATTGATGTATTTTTTGCACATTTCGAAAATAATCCACTCTTCGTTCGTATACTTCCGTATATTTCTCGCTCGACGCTATTTGCACCGTGAATAATTTGGAATGCACTTTCAGCAATCCCGATTTCTGACTTGCATACCCAATGATTACTACCTTGCTGATCGAAGTCACGGTGGAATTTCGCTATCATTAAAATCGGCACCCAGAAAAAATTTCCCACCTCGCTCCATTTCTTCGCGGTGAATTTAATCAGCAATGCGTACAGCGCCCGATATAACCCGACCTGTCGATGGTGCATTTCTGTGATCAAAATTCTTTTGGTCCTGACAGAAGTCACCGCTGCTCGACGAATTTAGTTTTTTGTTTTCCCAAAACTTCTCGCTCAGATTTCCGTGACCCGCCTATTCGAATTTCGTGAGAACAAGCGAAAAACGCGCGGAGATCGAAAAACCTCGCTCGGAAGCACAACGTTCGCGTATTTTTGCATTTGCTCCGCGCGACAGCGAAAGAAATGGCGAAACAATCGACGCGGAAAACTAAGCCGTCAAATAATTTCGTTATTCGTTCATATGACAAAAATCTCGCGAATCGAATGTTGAACATTGAAAATTCGCGTAGAATAATTTCGCGATTTGGTATTTATTCGTACGTTCTATTTTAAATAAAAAATTTAGCCCGATTCGTTTGTTCGCTGTTGCATCGAGTTCACCATGGATTAAAGAGAAATCGAAGAGAAAATTCTCTCAGGTAAAGCGCTTCTGTAATCACCGGCACATATCAAGTAGGACAAGGATCGTTTGACATAGCTGTGAGACGTCTCTTCTGTATTCTGCGAACGACGCCGGCCGATATCGGCTCGTAAATATTATCGTCCACCATCATTTTTCGCCCTGGGGCTAGAATCGTTGCTCGCGATCCAATGAGCCACGGCAAACCCATGCATCGCAGACATCTTCCCCTACCCTCACAAAATATTCTCATTTATTTCGACCAGAAACTTTTGCCATCTCTCGATTGCTTTCCAATAACTTTTCCCAACGCAATTTATTAACTCTTTTATTTAGCTACCTTTTACTTTCTCCACTTTTTATACTTCAAGTTCTATACACGTACTTCTCATATCGGAATTACTTCATCTCTACCGGTAGTTTAAGAAGCAAAGTCATCATTGCCAATTAAAAGCTCTATATTTTAATCCGAATGAGTCTTTTATCTTATTATTGTTAGGTGTATCCAGCTGTCGTATATTACTTCATTATTCGTACCATTCAATCTCCATAAATTTTATGACCGCGACGAACTGGCAGACGAAGTAAATTTCTATCGCGATGCACGGCTCCGTGTCTCGCGATACATCCATATATCGGGTACCACATTCTCTCTAAAAATAAAAGAAAGGAATAAAGGCGGAAAAAAAGATTGGCTCCACTTTGACTGGAATAGTTCTGGTTTCGCGGTGGCAATTAAACCGCAGATGAGGTAGAGGACTGTCAATCAACGATTCCATCTACGTCGTCCTGTAAACTATTGTGCGATCGAGAGGCATTGTTTTCTGTGGACATATTTCCCTCTCCCTCTTTTTGCCCTCTTCAAACCGATGTCGTCATTGTTCTTTTACATTATTCGACTAACTTTCTTTCTCGAAATAATCTAATCACTCACATTCTCCTCATCATCACGACTTTTAATTACACTTATTATGAATTTATAAGAAATGTTCATTATTCTAAGATGACTGGTAAAATTTTAATATTCCTCACTTTGAAAAAAATTAAAGAAACGTGCAAATCGCACTATTTTTGCTACGGTGGAAGCATCCTAACGCAAACACGTCAGAATGGAAGGGTTAAGGGCGCCAGTACATATACACTGTAGAAAGGTAGAAACACTTCTCTATAGTCTGATCTGGCGCCGGCTGTCTCTCCCACTAATCGCTCCAGGTAGACGTAACCCGCTCAGCTAACGAACAACGAAACAGACGGGGATACTCGAGCGTTTGCGCCAACAAACGCCCCTATCTACATATAGCACAACTGAACGGTGGAAGCAATTTGTACGCTACCTTCACTCACCGATCTCCGGTATGTTCCTGTCATGATCTCCCCCGGTAGAAAACTGCAACAGAGAAAATTGTCGGTGATAATTAAAGCTAACTACTGGCTGGAATAATTACATTATTATCTAAAGCAAATATAGTAGAAATAAGTTAAAATTAGTCGAATTAAATAAATCAGAATCTTCTTTAGAAAAATTAATATCTCTATAGATACTTGATTAAGTTTTATGGCGAACTGTAAAATAGAAGAAATAATAATCAAATATCTTAAACTTAGGATAATCAAGATGTTGCCAAAAAATTGAATTTTTCGCAAAAATCTTAGGGAGTATCCCAACACTTTCGCTACAAAGAAGGATTAAACAGGATTATTTTAGATTCGTGGTGAACATTCTAACGAGAAGAGTGATTTGATTGCAGTGGATTATGCAAAATCGTGAGTAGTGAAGGAATTCATGGACCCGTTCATTCATCCTTCACCTTTCGTCCTTTATTATACACTCACAATGATAGCGTACTCGAAAGTGCCGCGGTTATTCACCCCAGAATAAAAGCTATCTTAACGATTCTTCCATAGCTGCCTTTTATTGCAGCGTCCCTCGGATATCTTGGAATCAAATGAAAACCAAATTACTAATTATCTCCGCGTCTACCACTATTGTATCACTCACTGAATATCCCCGGTTGATCATGAGAGATGCAATTCTCGCTATCTGAAAGTTCTGCATTGTCTACCACAGACGAATTGTTACAGCGGTAACGAATGCTATCAATGGTACGAGACTTCGAAGTTCGTTTAATCCCGAACAGAAACCTTTGTCCACGATTTGTATACTCCGTTCGTTCGGTGAATATTTATAAGAATAGGCATTCAACCCTCTGAATATTAATACCAATGAATTTGTGTTGCATTCTGTTGCTTTTTTCCAGAATACAGAATATAGATGCAGTTAATTAGGAAATTACTTTGTCATTCAAATTACCGCGAACAAACGAAGATGGCAGTTTAAACAATAAATATGTAACGATACTGATCGATAGTTGTTTGAAAGAACAGAGGAATTTTTTTTAAATATTCAACATCAGTGTATTCTGATCAGACACTAAATACTCTTGTTATTAATTCCGTGGTAAATTAGGCTGCAAGAAAAATGTTGAGAAAAATTGTAAGTTGAGAAATTGAAAGGAAACAGAAAGAAGCGAAGAATATTCAGGATTCGCACGAAGGATCAAAGGATCGTAGAATGTATCGCAAGACCGATCCACTGGGGTATCAAATTTTCTTGGAGAGGAAAGGAGGTTTCCCTGTCGAAAACCAGATTTATGCAGTTGCGAGTAGTCGAATTGAAAATGGGGTAAAAAGAAGAAAAAACAAGAAGAAGCAAAATTTGGTATTAATATAAGAAATCTTCACATTTTTTCATATTCTATTTTTATTTCCATTATAGTAGAAATATTATACTTCGGAACCTGCGTTTCTATTTGTACAACCCTACATCATAATTATCTCGCCTCTCTATACTTAAATCTAAAAGTGCCTGTAAACAAATATTATTTTCATCCAGAGTTTAATTATAGATCAATTTTTATTATAAATATCAGATTATCAATTACATTAGAAAACTTGAAAACCTCATCTCTTGAAGCTAGTAGGTTTCACGAGAACTTTTCTCCCCTGTTCGAACATCCATCACTCGATTGGGTGATTCGCAGAATTCTGATTAAATTGTGCGTATAAAAGTTTCACCACATCCATATCACTTCCGTTCGATTTCTCGGACGGGTTGGATGAGTACTGTTACATTCTCATCTCGCATTTCCCGTATACGGAATCGATTGCCGTGGATTAATAGGGAACGAGGGAGAGAGAAAGAGAGAGAGTGAGGTTCTCTTCTCAATTTGGGGTCGCTTGCTGCTTTGTGTAGCACGTCCCTCGCGCAAACGAGGGCTGCCCCAGTAATATGAAAATAATTTATTTTTCAAAGGTCTCATCCTTTTCAAAGGATATTCTACCTCTCTCTCTCTCTCTCTTTCTCTGTACCACTGATTCCCGGTGTAGGTACTCTCTATATCGTCGGGAGCTTTTTGCTGAACGCGGATGTCAGCCGGCTCCTAAAACCAGCGAGCTTTCTTTCCCTCTCGACGAAATTGATGAGCCCGCGATTCACCCCCTTCGCGCAAGAAGTGAGCTGCAAGAAGCAGCTCCGTGAAACCGATAAAGCAAAGTCCTCCGAGGATCACGAGGAAAAAAGGGTGAAGAAGGGAAAACCTAAAGAAACAGCCAATTCGATTTAGACTTCGATAGACTTGCATATTAAAATCAGGATATTGTAGCGACAATGTCTCGACGAGTTTTACGATCTTTCACTTTTTTATAGACGACGACAAATAGTTCGGAAATATTCTCACTTTCGAATATAAACCACAAATACGAAAAGCTTAATTTTTGTACTATCCTCTATTTTCATTCGATTGTGTTGAGTAATTATTCTAAAATTGTGTATTTTTGTTTAAAGGAATTTCTTGAAGCGAAAGAATTACTAAAGAGATAAGAAGATTGAAAACGATGGTAATGTGTCTATTACCGGTTAATTCGCTGTCGTTAATTATTACTAGGTGACGAGTGCAAAGCGACGACACGACGCCGACGGCGTCGTCTTTCTCCACGCCAATGTCGAGATGAAATATTAAACACGACCGAGCGTAATTGTCGCGCACACACTTCTGATACACTGGGAACTTTGCGTGACAGTAGTAGTGTTACAGAAGCGTTTGTTTAAAGTGGTTGGATGCTGGAAACTGTTCGAATGCCAGTCGGAGTTTGTACCGAGAGAAGCGAGTGACAGGTAAAGTGAATCGCGATACGATTGATAATGAATCGTGTTCTCTCGGTCTTACGTATCGTTCAACACCGGAAACTGTGGGGTTGTCTTCGGCAGTGTAATCTGAAATAGCATGCCAGGGTAGCAGCGATCGAAGAAAATTGTCGTTCGAGAACATACAGGCCGTTTCTCTTCGTCACTCGTTATCTTACACCTCTTTTTAGCCTCAACAGTATAATTTAGTAGCATCGAGTTAATTCCAGGAAAAAAAATCGATTCTATTTGTAACACATTTCGCGATTCATTCCACGATTTGTTCTACAGGATCTAAAATCTAAAATCAAAAATCAAATTCCTTGCGAATATTTAATCTCACGATATGATAAACCCTCTAATTAACTCCGTCACAGGGATTAATCGAATGACAGAGTTTAAACACGATCAATTTTATCGTGGAAACTTTTTCAGCGACCTTCGGCTTCCTCTTAATCAACAACTTAACGACACCAAGCGGAGATTCCACGAAGATCAGAGGAGAAAAACGACGCGATAAGTAGCAGAAGCTCGCGAGACTGTGGGAGAAAAGTGTGCTTAGTGAGTTTTTTCCGAGTAAGAGTCACTAACGAGCTCTCAGGTGCGCTTTAGCAAGCATTAAGCGTGACCCATGGCTCTTTCCTCCTCGAGGCAATTTTTCGATTAATTCCGCGCTGGCGCAGCTCGACTGAGCGACATTGACGATGACACAGAAAAGAGAGAAAGATGATATTGTTCTCGCAGTACGAACAAGAGCATTAGTTTCGCTCCCGTCTCTTTGTTTCTCACTCTTAAAGAGACCGGCTGTGCTTCGTTATCGCGCAGCGTTCCGCGAAAACGAGCCCACTGATAACCTTTCCCTTTATTCCGCAACATCTTAATGAACCCATTCCATTTCTTGGCCTTCCCTTGCTTCTCGAACTCTTACCAAGAGTCTGATGGATAGTTCGAAGTCAAGCGAAGAATGAGAAAAGGGCTTTCGCCCTTAAGGATTCTTCCTTTCTCATGAGGTGATTCGTTACTGACACTTTTCAACCTAGTGTCAAATTAAGAAGATTCTCAGACTCTCGATTATTCAAGAATTCTATCTATCTCTTCTTTATGTGATTCCTATCTTTTCTTTTTTTATTCGAAAAACTGATTATTCTCTACTCTCTGATTATTATAAAGAGAATAAAAGTTTGAGATCAGTTAGAATTTTACTCAGTTCGATTTTAATTAATTAAGTCTGTCTCTTTGTCTTTTTTGCAAGAAGATCACAAGTTCCGGGACGGTTCGAGCTTGTTGGGGGTTGAGTCCCTTTTTCCGGGCTTCCATTAACGAAAGTGAGGCAAGTGTCGGCGAAGAGGAATGCTAGGTGAGTAATGATCTCGTGGAAGAAAACCTACTCCACTGGTAGTGCAGTAAACAAAAATCGCATTATGTTGGACTGCTACTTGAGGGAGGCTTCTCTACGACTCACTTGGGAGATCGTGAGACACGTATCGATCGTGATGTAGGAACAATTGTTTCTATGGCCTGTCTACCTTGCATGTCTCTCACACAATTTATGTATTTTCTTGTCGTTAAGAGGGGAGACATACGATCCAAAAGTTTTACTGCGCTCCGCGGTTCTCGTCGTAAAAAGACAATAGTCAGAAAGAATGTGGTAAAGACACGTGTGGTACACGAATTCAAACCGGAAGTTTATCGAGTAGAATTTATAGGATGAAAATTCGAAGATAATTTGTGGTGAGTTGGAAGATGTTTTAAGAATAAGATGTGCAACGTTAATTAAATACGGAAATTATTTTACTGGAATTGTAAGAAATTTGAGAAAAGTTCTCCCGTACGAAGAGAGAACTAAGATACGGTATATGAGTGACAGAGGAAGAAAAATGAGGGGATCAAAGCGAGCCACACTCATCTCACATCGAGCTTTCATTATTCCGTCAACAAACCTATCGCCTTTAAACATCGAAGAATAATGATAGAAGAAATTGCTTGATCCCCGAGATAGACTCGTTCGACAGCTCATTCTGAGCAAATTGACTTATGGACTAGTTGGCTACCATGCCTCCGAGTAGTGTTTCGGCATCGAACAATACCTCTGAAAAAATCGACTGCCATCAGGTTGGCTATTCTCTCATCGGTTTCCTTTCACGTTACTTTTACTTCCGAAAAGACTCGATGTTAGATCAGTACGTTCTAGCGAAACATATATCTGAATGATTAACACATCGTAAAGATTTCAATATGTAATGTCGACATCTGATCCTTCTTCTAACATGTGCTTCAAGCATAGAATTATAGATGTAAAGATAAGGGATCAGGAAGAGAGATTCGTTGTTGGGACCTTGTGTATGCTTCCCTAAAGTATGAATAGGAAATTTACTGACAAAAGGTCGGAATATAGCTAAAGGAAGATCGTCGACGGTGATAAGTCGAGTTGGAAGATCGAGGGTCCTGATGCTGTTGAGAGGATGATTATAACTGACGAGAATATTTCTACCAGTTTCTAAAATTCATTAAAAAACAACTTGAAGATCCTATTATTAAAATATTACATCGCTTTGCAGTTTAAATGATTTTTCTTTCTTCCAATAATTGAAGTTTAAGAACTAAATGGGAATTTTGTAGTAATTTGATATTCCATTATTTTTACTAATATTGTGATTAATTAACTTTTGCTCATTTTATGTGATATGTGACACATATACGCGGATGCGTAATGAAACTTTTAAGAGAACTGGAAGAAGAATGAGTCGAGCGAAGCGACGAGATTTTTCCTGTCGGATAAATAATAGTTGGTCTCAACCCTGATGGTAGCTTCGGTGACGTAATACTTCGTGAAAACGACAAGACAACCAGCTTATTTATCCGAGCTGTCGTAAAGTCTGAAGCTCACAACGCGTCTTAGAACGAGAGGAAGCTCGGTTTTATCGGCCGACAAGAAAATTGTACGTGGCCCACATGTGGTTCAGCCCTCAACATTTTATCTATGGGTTTTGGTAGATTCACCAAATGGAAATTTCGATGCCAGCTGCGCGGTGAATTTTTCTGGAATTTACGTCTCGGACCACTTGGAATCGTATGAAGTCGCAGGGACATGTGTTCGCTTTATCCTCACGGATGAGCTTATATGTCGCGTGGGAGTTATCAACTATACCACCAAGGACTTTCGATTCCATATCACAATTTATTGAAATCCCTCCGATACTCGATCCTTTTTATCCAAATTCGTAATTGATTAACTCATCAATCTCTTTTAACATAATTCTCACATATGTGTTTTGAATGTCTTTCATCGTTAAACAAATGAATAAAAAATTCAATAGATTACTAATAAATTTCTTCGAATCCTCAATATCATAATTGTCCGGTAGATACAAATGCGTTATACAATGTGAGTGGTTGTTTAAAAAAAAAAACTATATCGGATGTTTAATCGATTCTTAACTAGCCTCAAGGATCGCAATTGCACCGTTTGGTAATGAAACCTGAAATAATGGAGCGTTACACTATGGCAAAGGCTGCCGAGGGCAGAGTTAAATTTTCGGAATTAATAATTCCAGTGGGAATTGGAGCATAGACTTCTCTCACGGCGCATCTGAGAGTATGCATCTCGAGCAAACCGAGGACCGGGTTAAGGATGCTTCCGGCTGAAACCAAACCTACCTAACCTTATCTCATTCGCCTACCCACTGGTACCCACACCCTTCCATCGCAGTTTGATCTTCTAAACCTTGACACGACGTCTCTTACAAAGACGCGCCATCCCTAATGTACTTCCAGCGAGATCCTACCGTGAACCTACCGCAACGCAGATTGGTGTGTACATGACTCTCGGAGACAATGAAGAATCCGGAGCTTATTTTATTTGGAAAAAAAAGAAGAAAGAGAGAACGAACCTGGAGCATTGTTTACCAGTATCGTGGCACAACCGACAATGAAAAGCGGCTGAAAAATGAAAAGGGGTAACCGGTCCTAAACGGCGGTGCATTATTGAAACGTTCCTCTACTCCACAGTGCAGGGGAATATTTCCCGAGCACTCTCAAAAAAATATCCTCGCATTTTTTCCACTCCACAACGCGCGTTTCGCGAAAATGTCATCATCGAATGACGAATCTCAGAAACGCGGACAAAAGAAAGTTGAAAATTAAATAGAAGAATTCGAATGTCAAAACATGTGGAATACAGATATTAGTTAGTTTTAACTTGCAAAATTGAATGTGTCAGACGTATGGGAATTTAATAGTTTTACTTTGAGTTGAAAATTTAATGTTCGAAGAATTGTACTTCCGAATAAAAGGTCAATTCACGTGGGTGACCGCAATTTTTCTCGAGTATTACGCGTCCCTAGAGATGAGTGAAAAAACAGGGGACCGATGTAATGCGAACCAACCAGCGAACGACGCGAGATCCCTAAGGAATCTCTTGAGATTCGCGAAACTTCTATAAAGCGAGTTTCTCAGATTTTTCCAAGCTTCGCTTTGGATCTGACAATTTCCACTGTTATTATTTTCATTATAATGTCAGCGCGACGAATCCTCGGGGGGCATTAAAAACGGCCAAGTTGGAGAAAGAGTTAGTAAGGTTTGAAGTATGAGTCTGACATACTTTCAAGATTGCCGCAATAGTTGTGAGGGCAGTACTCCTTCGAGACTTACACCCAAGACTCTCTCGTACTTACGAAGCTTTCTTTGACCTCTGCATGGTGCAATCTATCGAGTCTACGCGGTAACTTTGTCGCGAAAAAACCTTCTTCACTGTGATTTATTATTCCTTCGATTTACGACCATCAACTATACTTTACATGAAAGTTTGTCCAAGCATCCTGTAAACTCTACTTCCTCGGGAGAAAAAAGCTCATGTTCAAAACCTATTTTTCAATTTTCCATTTTTTCAGGATATTAATTCCTGTCGTCAATGCTGTATCAATTAACAGTATTTTTGTGCAATTTGAAGAGAATATAGTTGGATGAATTGGATTCACGATAATTAATTGATAAATTCTGTTATAGTGGATAAAGTATTGTAAGTTTATCTACTGGCAGGGAACCTTCAAGAAAGCGGAATAAATTCGCGACTGTGCTTAAGAGTAAGTACATACATCCTTTGCATCGCGGAGTATGTAGGTACGCGGATTTTCGAGAAACGAGCGATCGTAAAGTACGAGAGGAACACGCTATAATTAAACGAGCAGCAAGAGTGCCGGTAAAATTTGCATGCGATTTGAATTAAAACGTTTCCCTTTCAACGGAGATGCGAAAGAACGGTTTAATGACTTCCCGCAGAATTTCGTTGGCAGCCAACATTTTTTCAAATTTCTCATCCAACCTTTTCAACTTATCGTTAAATAACGAATTGATTTCTCTTAAGTCCCAGCTTAATTGTATTCAATTAATTTATAATCAAAATTCACAAATTACACAGTACGAATGGCAAAAGGAAAATTTATAAAAGTTCGAAAGTGAAGATATTGTGAATACGAGGCAGATGCACGTAATTACGGTGAAAAAGCGCGTGTTTCGGAGATGGCGACGAAATCGAGTCGTTTGTAGAAATAGGAGCAGTCGCAATTCGGCCGAAGGTAACCGCTTCGCATTGGCCGATACAAAAAGCTGAACAGCCTCGTATAAACGTTTTCTAGTCAGTGCCTCTACACCAATGAAAATCGCGCACATAAAATTCTCGGGGACGAGCTATACGACGTATACGAGCAATCGTTTCTAGCGCGCATCGCGCGACTGGCCGTGTTGACCGATCAATCCGTCTGTTTAAAAAGGATGTATTCCACTGCGATCTCCGAACGGACAAGAGCTTCGCGTTCTCTGGATGAGCAAACTCATCAAGCATCGACTGTCAGCTAAACATTGTCCCATTTTCCCCATAATTCCTCAATGTTTTAAGGAATATCATTTCTAATATATAATTGATCATTTTTTCTTTGGCAAAATAATTACCAATTGCGATATTTCTCAATTTGGATCGAATGGATAGAATTTCCAGACACGATTTCCTGCGTTTTATAGATATTGAATTATGAGTAATATAGGAAATGATGTATCCGTGAATTTAAGAGAGATTCTGCTGATGCAGGAGCGAAGTTAGAACTTCGAACGTGCGATAAAAGTGGAATAAAGGCCGATCGACAGTTTGACTAATTTTTCATCGAAATTTGGAGATTCCAAGAAAAGACCTTTCGCGTTGACCCCGAGGCTGACACAGCGGAGTGTAACATTCATGACTGCGAGGGCCGATCGAGCAACTCGGCGTAAAAATACCGGGATACCATTTTCTTAAGTGGTTGGGCGTTCCTTGGCGCGAGTTTAAAATAAATAAGGTCGAGCGACGAGAATGCTACTGGAAGCTCGCGGGATATCGCGTTCAAACTCACGGTCGAAATCGGGTAAAAAAGAGAGAGGGAGGGAGAAAAGCTTGCAATTTATTAAACTCTATTGGAAGACTTTCGCAAAATTAACTTTCGATTTCTGCGTTTGACTGCGGCCGGAAATGCTTCCGTGTACTTCTACAAGTTTTAGGTCAACTATGTCGATTAACCCTCTTTTCACCTCTGGAAATTTTTTTTTCGCGAGAAATCATTCTTATTCAGAACGGAACTCCTCGATTCTTCAACGAACCAAAAAACGAGATTCTTTCAATCTTACGAAGAACTGGATTCTTCTGTAATTAGCAGAACTTTGCGACTAGTTAACCGGAAACGAGATCGAGAAAGATAAGTGTAAATTGTAGCGCGGAATACTTCCAGTAGTTCCGAAGTAGTCGTTAGTGAAAATAGATTAATTTGCGTGGCAAAAACCTGAAGGAAATTTTCAGTGAATCGTTCTTTGCATAGTTGAGAATCTAACGTACAAAGTCACTTCTCAAAATGCGGGATAATAATTGTAGAATGTTATACGAGATAGAAAGAGATAATAGCGATTGTCAGGATAATTTTTGCGGAAAAATATATCAAGTGGGAATTCAATGACAAAACTCACTGGTTTACGATTTCGATTCTGCGTAGAGTGAGGGAAACCTCTGCCAGTCATTTAAACAATGCTCAACAAGATGGAAGAGCACAATCGAGAAACAGACAATGCCAGCAATCAGTCTCCTTTCCCACTGAACCGAGACTGGCGCGTTCGTTTATTTCGAACAGTCCTCGAGCCCACAGTTTGACGAATGGTGTCTGTCCCGGTGGTCGTCTCTTCCCTCCAATTCCTCTTCTTTCAACCTTCTCGGGAAACCGAGCAGCAGGACTCGCTAACATAATTGAAATGCTGCAAGAAATTTATTAACGATCCCCCAACTTTTTCTTCGCCGACGACCTTTTTCCATCGGTTGTATAGTGTTTCAACTACTTCCCGGTACTTTATTCAATTTTCCCTCATATGTCGTCAAACATTTCGTCCCTCTCGTTTTCGAACAGATTTCATCAAAGAATTTTTCAAATTTGCAAATCAGTTTCCAATTTACATTATATAATCATTTTCTCATCTCTTTTGATCTTTCTTGTTTTACGATGGAAGTTCCCTCGGATTGAACCTCTTCGAAAAATGAGGCTACTTCGAGCGATCGTTTCGTCGAGGGATCGATCGCAGCTTCTCACAAACGAGCTTGCACTATCGGCACTTGTGGCGGAGCAATTTAAAAGAAGGCTCATTAGAGCGACATTAAACGAAGAGATCGAGACCAAGGCGCTCTATCGCAATTAGGTTCGCATTGAAGAAGACACTCGCCTCACCTTTTCCGCAAGACAGACCGGAAACGAAGCCAAAGGAGCTTAGAGGACTGCGGCACTCAACTTTGTCTACTAGTTCTCAGTAAAAGCTCGACAAGTGCCCTGGGGCGTCGACTTCTTCACATAATCTTCTTCCGTCGCTTCTCAATCTCACTTTTTTCCAGTGAAACAATTTTTCTAAATTTACCTCGAATACTATTCTTAATTACTCTCACGTTACCCTTTTCACTCTAGAACGCTAGAACCTTAGTGTTCATTATATTTTTTTATATTGTATTACACATTTCTATTTCAACCGATTACCAGTTGCATTATTATTTTTACACTCCTAAGAATTTAATTAGAAACTTAATATAACTTAATATTTAAACTTAATTCTTCCCCTAGAAATATTTGTCGATTAATTCTCATAGAACGAAGTTTAATTCTGCTCAATTTCATTTTGTTTATTTATTTTTCGAAAATTCAGGTCCAATTTAACAGTGAAACATATCCTCGAGTCTCTGGAAGATTTGCTGCAAGATGAAAGCAAAATGCCGCTTCCGTTCTTGTTTTCTCTCCACGGTGTATCTTCCGGCATTTAAAGCGCACTACTCCCTCGCGTTTGCGAACCGTGACTTCCGTGCTCGTTTCCATCCCTCGCTCACGCGGAGAGCGCTCTTTTTCCTAAAACCTCCTCTATTTCCGCAAGACTGTTGGCGACTGTCGCAACTAGGAAGATACTCCTAAAGAGAGTAAAGAGCTCTTTACCTTCGCCACACCGCCCTCTATTTCACCCACGAAATGCGAGGGCGTCGCACGGAACCGGAAACAGGATCTTCGGGGCGACAAATTCTCCGACTAGAGTCTAATGACTGCAGAAAGCACTGATTACCTTCTACTGTGTTCTCCGTGAAAGCCGATTAAGACAATTTGTTCTATTGTGATTCGGAATTAAGCTTGTCTTCCGGAACAAATTCCTTAAAGAAATTTCTATTCTCTGATCCTTTTCACGGAGAATAAGACAAATAAATTCCTTACGAATTTCGAGGGACAATTTGTCAGCTAATTTTGATTAAGATTTTTGCTCTCCCTTCGGGAAAAAAATTCTATTAAGATCACACGAATTGTCTCGATTATTTAATTCCTCATTTTGGAAAGAAGAGAGGGATATAGGGAGAGCAGGATGTCGAGATAGAGTATTCACCTTTAAAAGGATCTAACTCGTTGAGAGTGGAAGCCTTCTTTCTAGGCCACGTAACAGAATGGCAGCTCGCAAGTACCCAACAAGAATGAAAACTACTCATTACGAGAGTCATCCTCGAAAGTTTGCCACACGAGGAACGGCTGTTCCACGTTTGCTCAAGGAGTGCTTGCAATCAGAATTTAGTTGCGAATTCGCTGCTCTTCCTCCTTGTTCTCTCTCCACAATTCGTACGTTCGACTCTGTGTTTGGTTTGGTCTGTTTGCATGAACACTATTGCGCTATTTGTTCGAGGGCCTCGAGACGTCTCGAAATCAGTTCTCCCTCTCTCTCTCTCTCTCTCTCTTTATCTATCTATCTATCGCTGTCTCTCTCTTTCTCGCATTCGCTCTTCACGCCTCGGATGTTAAAGGAGCATCGCGGATAAAAACAACCTGTACTGCTCTTTTGTTCTTCCACTTGCCATTCGTTTTCTTTCGCAAGTAGAGCGCGACTGACCAACCTCCTCACTCTTCCGAGCTTTAGAAATGTTAATATCGCGATCTTTGTCCCGAAACTCGTCAATTTTGACCTTCGAAGTACCTATACCTACATCAAGCGTGACCTTCAGAAAAATTTTCCACTTGAGAATAACATTTTACTTGCTTTTTTTAATGTTGAAATAATAAAAGAATAAATTCAATTTTTAGCAATATCATTTTTACTAATTGTAAGATTCTAATGTAAAGCTTAATTAATTGGAGATTAAACACGTATAGATGATTGTCTAAGGATACGATGCATTCGACTCGTAGCCATAGTTATTGTTAATATAATCGAGCAACAACCCCATTGGAGTTTGGGAATAATTCTACCGCTTGAGTGAACCAATAGGAACTCAATACGTACTGGAGAGGCCTCTCCCTCTCTCTCTCTCTCTCAAGGTTAGAGGAATTTCATCGCATTCCGAATATATATATGGCATTCCGAGCTGTTCGACAATCCCCGAATCTTTGAGGAAATTCCGGCAAGATTACCTTAATCCTTTCTCTCTAGTGGAATTTCGCGAACTTTGCCAATGATATTATTTCGCATCGACCGCAGGATATGGCTTGCACCGAGCAAAAGTCGGTGTTGAGGCTTTGAATCATTCGGAAACGGTCGAAAATATCAGTACAGCCGGTGCACGAGTCTCTCGAGTTATTTCTGTCGTCAGAACACACAGTTCTACTCATTGAATCGAGAGCGACGCGCGCGCCTCACCTACGACAGAGAATGTCCTTTCGCTAATTAGTACGCAACTCTTTCTCTCTCTCTCTCTCCCCTCGTCTAATTAAGAAAATGCATTCGACGTACTGTCACAGACAACTCGGCGCATTCTACTCTGTTTCACAGTAAAAATTATTCCTATATTCTCCGTATTTTTTTGCGAGTTTTTTCTTGTATCAGTGAATTAACGCATTAATTGGTTGCACAGTGTCATTATTGCCGTGGAATTTATCCCTCTCGATAATCGTCCCGCGCGTACCTTTCACTGAAGATAAATACGAAATAAATAGAGGATATTGAAAAGAATAATTTATAAAAATGATTTTTCTCTATTTAATATTAAAAAATATCAAATAGAGAAAAAAGGATAAGAATAATATTTGTACGAATTTAAAATTGGAAAGAGTGGATTTTTTCTAATTCGTCGGATAAAAATCGTATCAAACAAGATTCAATCCACAGGATTCGATACGAATTTGTTGACGTTAATTCGGAGGCTCCAGGAGAATTTTGGATACGCGGAATGGATTCGCGTGGCGGGCCAATGACAATAAAGCGCGGGGAAGATAAATAGCATTAAATTCGGAGCAGCAGCTGTCTTTATTTTCCTTCCGTCAGACGTCCCATTGCTGTAAGTAAGTATATCGCACTCTGCTCCACGGCACTTAGCGCGAAAGCTCGTTCGAAACAGTTGCAGAAAGCTGTTAAAGGCAGTTCATGAGCCAATAGCATTTGCGACTCGCGAACTCCTGAACTCGTGGGATCTATCCTCCATAAAACAGTCATTCGCAAACTTGTACCGCTATCTGATTCTCTATCCAAAACCAACCAGATATAACCATCGATATCAAACAATCTTCCCAGTAAAACCCAACACGAAAACAATTCGAACCACGACTCGCTAATACGATCTTCTTAGAAAATAATCTCCAACAATTGAAATAATGAATTTGAATCTCACAAAAATTTTAACATAGAAAATCGTGCATTAGGGAAATGTCAGGAAATTTTAGCGGTGGCCTCCTCTCGTTGGAAGCAGGAAAAACTTAATTTTATTCAAAGAGACACGATTTCCATTTATATTATGTTATAGTGCTCGCTCTGACGTGAGTACAATTCGCAATGGGCCGCGATATTATTGCGTTACGTTGGCTCGCGCGCTTGGAGCATTGAGTTTAACGTTTACCCGCGAAGTATAACCAGGGAAGCAATTGGCTTTCAGAATCAAGGACCACTCTAGCAATGTGCATTACTTCCACCTATAAGATTTCAAGATACCGTTTGAAAAAGTTGTGAGAAACTTGAGAAACTACTTTCAACCACGGAACGCTTTTGGCTTGACACAGCTGGCAAATTTGATTCTCTCGCGAATCGGATTCCCGAGGGGTGGCAAACAATCAATTCTAATACTACCGAAACGTATTGTATTCCTGCCGAGTATTTCTTTCAAATAACCTGATTCTCCCTTTTCGAAATAGTCTCTTCGATATATTGTATATATTGCAGATCGAAAGAAGCTTCTCTGGGTAAAGCATGACTCGCCTCGTCATTTCAGGCCAAAGATTTCGCCGGAGACCGATTCGACTGTATCGGTCGATTCGAGTTTACCCTTCTCAAAAAGCGTGGTCTTTGAAGTGGCCCTCGTTTCGCGGCAGTGCATTAGGCGTCCGATCGTATATGGCCCCTCGTTAAATCCTGGCCATCTGGCCACTTTTCTCACTCTATATATACACACACTTACACACACGCGTTCAAGGAATATTCCTTATCGAATTCAAAGTAACTTCTTTAATATTCTAAAGAATCTTTTTCAACACTTTTTCTCGAATTTTTCGATCAATCGACAAATCAAACATCAAAATTCCCTCGAAGGCTCATTACGTTATTTATTGTGTGGGGTAATATTGGTTGGTGATTTTCGGCAAATACTGAACAGGATATGGGGGGTAGCTTTGTCATGCGTACGCTAGAGGGTTAAAATTGTCAAGTGAATTTCATCTGGCGTCGACAGCACTATCCCGTAAAATTCCAGGGATTAAACGCAACATTGTAAACCACGATAGCTGCTTAACCCGCATTCGCTTTCGAGTTTAGCACCGACAAAGGATTACATTTGGTTAGCAAGCTTTAATAGAGCGGCTCGCTTTCAAAAACCAGGGAACTTCATTGTTTCACCAGTGAAGAGCGTTGAGCGTAGGACGTGTGAGTACATCTCCCATTTTACCGGTTCGTAAACAGCGCAATGAGCGTGAAGAGCGAGAGAGGAGAAACGAACGAGGCTCGCATTGTGTAAACCACAGTTGAACTAGCTTGTTCGATTTCTCCTCTGCTCCGCAAATTTCAACACGATCAACTCTCATGAGGATTGTTTATCAGTATTTACGAAGCGCCTCGCGGAATCCCATAAAAGTCGACTGTAAGAGTGTAGCAACCTCGTTCTTTCCAGCAAAGGATAATCATCCGAAAAATGCACGCTTTTTCTTCTCTCCTTTCTTTCGCGAAGCATTATACTCGCAATAAAATTCTACCCTACGGTAAGTCAGCAAAAGAGAAATTACTCGCTCGACAGAAACTAATTCTCTCTTCGGAATTCTGTAACTTCGCGGAGACTCGTCTTTTCGAATCTGTCGGATTAATTTCTCGTGGAAATTCAACTTGAATGGGATGAGTTAAGAGAATGTTTAAATTAATAACACGGAGAATAATGAGAGAAAAGGGGGGAATCTAATTCGAATGATTTTTACCGAGTTTAATTATTGATATGGAAGGCTGGTCTTATTAGAATAATTCGACTGTGCGAACCACTTGTGGATTCCTGAGTGTAGTTGCACATAAAAAACAGGAGTTCTTCGCGAAAATTGACGGAAAAGCTTTCCTTTGCGCTCCGCTGCCGACGGTCAGGTTCGATAATCGAGTAAACGAAGCTAGGTAGTCGAATCATTTATCTCAATAAATTTTCTGATCGAATTCCAACGAATTACTACGAATTACGACGAATTACGACTTTGCCAGAACTCTAAGAAATTCGATCATCCTTCAACTAAAGACGTTCCAATAATTTATATATATATCTGCTTTTCTATTCTCAACACTTTTTTCGGATAATTTTCGACGCTTGCTACAATATCAATTGGATGGTACGATGTCGCATACGGATAAAAAGAGAATTTATATCAAAGAATCGACGATCGAAGGGAAAGGGATTGCGACAGTTGGCAGAAACTATCTGGAGCCAGTTCGTCTCGATAGGTCGTAGCTCAAGGCCTTTCCCCAGTGTCTTTGATATTCATGGAGGATCCTCTGGCGCCAAGCACACGCATTCTACCGTTTCCTGGTATCGATAGGAGACGGATTTTTATATCCTGTTTCTCCAACGTTACTACGGAATACGAAAGAAACTCGCTCACAATGGATTTTCTCTTACAACGACGTCTTTTTACGCAGAAACAACCTCATCGTAAATTTGTTAAGGATTCGTTAACGCAGTACAATTCCATTTCCATAACGATTTCCAATTATGATCCTGATTCAATACTAGTTGATTTCACAATAAATTCATCATTTAATTAGTTGAGTTAATCCCAAAGAAATTTGTTAAAAAGCTGCAAATGTGAATGAAAGAATTTTTGTCTTTCTGACCTTTTTGGTCGACAGGAAAAGCGAGTATCATGCGGAGGCGCAAAACGGCGCGTTCCTTATTCACAGGTCGGCCCGGTTAAAATACGATCGTTCGCGACCGCGGGCAAAGCGGTTGGCGTGTACGAAGGAAATATCATCGTGCTTTGTGCGCCGGAGATGAGCCGTGGATTTATATGCCGGTAGCACATTGCTGCTTCGCACGGTATGCAGGCGACTCGCCGCGCGATTCTATGCACTAGTTCGGACAAGTTACGTTTAAATTCGAGTCCCTTAACCAGTGAAATTCAAATCCGACCCTAATTCGTATGAAAAAATAATTGTGAATTCAGGAAATCCGATCGCGTTCTTCCTCTTAACAAACTGAATTTTTTCAAAAATATCTTTCAAGTTCTCTATTAATAATAATTCCATAATATCCTAAATTGGGAAATGTATCCTGCGATAATCAAAGTTCTACAAGATATTTATTTGATTCATCGACAGTGCTTGTCAAGTAAATATTGTAGGACCGATGGATCGAATGTCCAGTTCGGACTCGTGGATCGCGAACTCGATAAACCATGATTAAAGTCCGCCCTTGACGTTCTACCGCGACGTGTAAAGCCAGAGTATAAACCGATATGTACCGGGAAACTCTCGTTCTTGCGCCCTTTTACTGACTCGATCATCCGCGCTAACATGTGGCGATTTGTCCCAACTGGCCGTAAGCACAGCGTGTGATCGATTGAAAGAGTAATTGCGGTCGTCGCCGTTGGACATGTTCCAGAGCAACAAGTATAGCTATCTACGAAGCCAGAGGCCTTTTACTTATGGTATACAATAACTATTCGCAATAATACTACTACGCTTCGCAATACTTTAACACTCGCTTTCAATAGAAGAAGAATGATATATGGCACGCGTAACAATGTTGACACAATATTATAGAATATTAAGAAAAACTCGAGATAAACATATGTGCGACTCAAGCTTCATTCTATATGAATACCGTGCTATTTATCAAGTTTCATCGAAATCGAACTTCTTGTCAAAGTATTTGTTGAAAGACTTAAAATATCGAATTTTGAATTTCAGGGAAGCTGCGTGTCGAGAAATATTTCTCTCTACGAAGAATGTTGAAAATTAAAATATCAAGTAATATGTACGATTCAAGCTTCATTCTATATGAATATCGTGCTATTTATCAAGTTTCATTGAAATCGAACTTCTTGTCAAAGTATTTGTTGAAAGACTTAAAATATCGAATTTTGAATTTCGGAGAAGCTGCGTGTCGAGAAATATTTCTCTCTACGAAGAATGTTGAAAATTAAAATATCAAGTAATCCCAGCGAGCAGCAATGGACGTCCATTGTAGACTTTTTACTGTAGCTTCGTCCCGATTAATAATGAAATTCTTACTGATCCCTCGAGCAGATCAAAGCAAAAAGCTTTTAATCCTGCGAACCCCCGGAGGGTTCAGCGGAACAATATTCTACGAAGGAATGAGAAATCGCAAGGGGGTTGATGTCCAGTAATTGTGGTTTAGTTCAGCTTGTAACACCCTGAAATCCCTAATTCCGCTCACGCGAATCAATATGCACAGCGGCCAATGCGTCGGTGCAATCATTTATCTCCAATTATTAGATAAGTCTGATAAATGTCCTCTACTTATTAGCCCCCTAACTGATACCAACGGAACGCGTACGCATTCAAACGGATTGCGCTGACTCATATTTCTCAAATACACCGATCTGTGAATGTGACACTTGCGAGCTGTGAATCCTGCTTGACCACGATGGATCCGTGTACACTGTACACTATTAACCCTAAAATCATCTCAAGAATAAATATCGCTTGCAATTTTTCCCCTAATTTTTTAATCAATTCTGGATTAATTCTAAGAAATAATTATCCTTTTATTATATCGGGTAAATCAAGCGTTAAATTAACGTTTGTAACAACTGATTATTGCAGGAAATATGTATAAGAAATGTAATAAGTAACGGTAAACGGTGATTGTACGAAAGAATTAATAAAGTAGCTCATAAAAGCTCTTTCTCCGAGGGAGCGTTTAGAGCCGTCTCAGGTCTCGTGTTGCACATAACGAGCACCGCGTCACCGGAGTAATTAACTAGTGCAAGACGAGCGCAATCCTCGCGGCTAACGACCGACAGTATATTACCGAGGAATTTATTACGAGCCAACTGCAAATGTTGTGGCTTCCAATTGTCCTCTGCCAATATGAAATTACTCTGTGATATCCTGGCATCTGTGTCTCTAAAACCACATTTCTTTCCGCTCGAAACTCCACGAATCGTTCTTCCCAATGATACCACTGTTTTCCATGATAATTTCCCCACTTCAATTTGATCACGAAACCACTTGAATATTTATCCGCGACTCCTCGGCATCCTTTTAATCCGAGCGTCGCCTCGTCTCTTTTCTTATTATTCATCCCCGAGAAATTCGGATGCCAAGAAGAAACGGCCTATTTCTCTCTTTCTCTTTTCTCCGTGGAACTAGAGATTCTAATGTTAATAAAAATTTTCTTCCGGCAATCTCGCAGGTACGCGGTCACGCGTGACTGGAATTTAAAGTTCACGACGTGTCCTGTATGAGGATGATCATCCCAACTCTGTAAGCTCAGAAGGAGGACGATAAAAAAGGAAGCAAAACAACCGGAGAGTAAAATGGCGGTAATGTCACCGAAACCGTTTCCACGCGATGGCATTCGCGTTTTCCGTGACCATCGGAACGCGACGATAAAACGAGATACGTGACGCTGCAGACGAATTTGCGGCTACGAGAGTGGTTTGGCTAATTGTCCTATGTCGACCGGAAATCCTGCCGATCGAAAAACCAGCGGCCCTATTCGAATTGGAAAACTCAGGAAATGGGTCAAGCAGTGAAATCTGGAAATTGTACCCCTAGCAATTGAACGGTCGTGTCAAGTACTTTCCTGTTGTACTCTTCCTCTTTCGACCCTCTTGCCACTCTCACTCGTGAAACACATACGTTTACGCGTTTCCCCGATCGTCTACTCATTGCCACAGAAATTTAGATCCTTGTTTAAGATCGTTGTCAGTCGACTGCGGATCTTTATGCAAATATTGCTTTTAAAACGTATAACCCACCCATGTGTTTTTAATAATCGTCTGCAATTTGTTGAAACTTGTGAAGATTATTTTTCAAAATTTCCTGAAGGTATTAAAGTACTTAAAGTTAGATAGTTAGATATTGAAGTAATCGAAAGAATTAAGCAGATACAATTATTGGTCATTTCAGCGTTGATAATGAACTTCTGCGAAACCGTGCAAAATAATTGACTTTCCAAAAGTAATCTGATTCGAGCTGCAATAAAGCTCGCATATATTACATTAAGCTCGATTGAACCCCGTTCGAAAACAAATACGATATTCTCGAGTGGTGCTCTTCGGTGATGAAAAAAAGAAAAAAAAAATGAAGAAATTTGAGCGAGTCACCGAGTTTGTTTTAATAGCTTTAGCTCTTATCCTGGGCTCCCGACAGTCAGAGAATTATGAATTCAGAGTCGAGTGGTATTTGAGAGCCATCGAGAAGCTTTCTTCAGTCCCAATTTCCCGGAGAAAGAGTCGGATACTTCGTGCAGTATTTAATTCGCGTGCTGCAGGGTTTGCAGGGGCCTCCAGGGCCCTACATCTCTTTTCAAGTCTCTCCCGATCGATCCCAATACCGACGGCTCCCTTTGATGCAGCAAATCGACCGGAAGCAAGCGAACAGAAATAAAGATAAGGATAAGAATAAGGAGTTGAACGCGTCGTCCTGAACGCTGTGGTTCCACCAGAGGATTGGCTAGGTTACTCCAGTCGGATGGAATCAATGAGGATGGCGTCGCGTTGGGGCGTCGACGCTCACTAGGTATGCGTCGCGACGCCGACTTTTTCTTCGCTTTCTGCCTATTCGCCAATCTCTGCGAAAGGAAATGGAAACATGCGTTCTTCTCCCTTTTTCGTCCTTATTAAGTGAAATTATGGAAATTATCATACAAATTAATTAGATCATTATTTTTAGTCAAGTTATTCTAAATTGTATTTAGACTTTGTTCAGATTTGATCCTTTTTTTTAATGGAAGTCAAACTTATTATGTACAAGTTTTGTAAGAAAGGAAAATTAGCATAATCTACAAGAAATATTAGAATAAACGTATTGCAAAAAGTTAACTGTCGCGTTTCCTTATCCCGAAAAGAAAGCACTTTACAGACAAAGTGTCAGAGCTCTTTTTCCCTCATTCGCGTTTAGTTAAACGTCAGCGAAAAATCTTGCGATTTCCCGCATGAGAAAAGATTTATCCGAGAACTGCGAATTTGTTTTCCGCGTCACTCAGTCCGATAATTCGCGAATCCAAGAGCGTATCGAATCGAATTACACGCAGGGATACCATCGTCACCTTTCATCAGCAGCAATCCGCGAGAAATATATAAATATATGTATAATGCAATATTTTAGATCCACACGTTAAAATCTTCAGTGGAGCGATGACACGGCTCGGTGAAATTTTCCGGAAGTTCTGGCTGTTTCGGATATATATTCGAACGATTGGAAATTGCACGCAGCATCGCAAATGGCAACTCGATGTAGTTTGGCACGTCGGTATTCTCCAGTGAAATTTCGAAACTAGGGAGCTACCTAATGCTTGCCTAATTTCCCGCTAGAGGAGTCAAACTATTTTCCTCCTTCCTGATTCTCGCGCATCCAAACTTAATTGGCAATTTTAACGCTGCTCGCCTGGTTCGAACTCTCATCGAATTTCTACTATCAGAGAATTGGAGTGCTCGCCACTCGTAAGGCTCGCGTGCTTTCACATCTTTTTCCAACGGAAGCTGACTAGCGTGCGAAGCGAAGATTTCGCTCGAACCGTAGTAGCTGCATTAGGAATACATTAAAGGATAAAGTCTGCCGAGCTGAGGTGCGAGAAGATAATGTTCCGCAATTTAAATTGACGATAGATTTATGCTTCTTGATCATTTTCTATTTCTAATAGAGTCTGCTTCGTTAATATAATAATAATGATCTCAGAAAAATTCAGGAAAAGATTCAACTGGAAATTAAATGAAATTATTTTCGATAATAATTCTGATAATTCTAATAAAAATTTGAATAATAATTAGGAATTCAAACTAATAAATAATAGCAAAGTTCATCGGAAAAATTTTTATTGTAAATATTTATCTGAAATTAAAGGAGAACTTTTGGAACAGAAATATTGAGTGATCAATTCGATTGATCTTACAAGGTATCGGACAGTTTTTTCCGAATATATGTGAAGCTAGGAGGATCTTTAGTTTCAATTCCTGCAATAGCAGCGTATCGTGTAACTCGCGATACGCGACACCTGAACTTTCGAACTGTGTATCTTCTATCTCTCGGCGAAGAGGACTAATAAAACAAACAGAGAAATTCCTGGCATCCAGGGAAAATAAATTCCACGGTACTTTCATAGCGAAGCTTTGACAGCGCGAGTACACCAGCTGGAGCGAAGCCTGGAAATTTATCGCCCTTAGCTTTTAACTGGCAACGTCCCTTTTTAAGGTCATTAATGGTAACACAGTTTACGGGCATGATTTTATCACGCTCTTCTCCATTTTATAATAATGAATTAGATATCAAATAGTATCTATCTTCTTTCAAAAAATTCTTTAATATTTTCTCCATTGTACATTCCAAATTACCGAGGATTGTCATAATAATTTATCTGTCAACTTACAACATAAATAAATACGATTTGTAAACAAGATATATCGAGTTACACCATAGTGTTGAATTCAACCCAGTTACACCTCACGTCTCATTAATCACAATTACACGCATTTGCGCGATCTAACAAATCCTGCGAATTGGAGCACGCTTATCCTTGCAGCAAACTTATTTATTTTGGAGCTCAACGCTCAGCGTTTATTGAAAGGAAAAAAAAAGAGAGTGTGTGCATCAGGATAATACGTGTCATATAGAAAGTCGTATCCTGAATCGAATCACCGAATAACGGTGGCATTATTTATAAGCACGAAAATATTCTCGGGAAGCTTCAGGTTCGCTCGAGTGGCGGCGGGTCGCAAAGTGGCAGCGGCGCTGGATGACCCAAATAATTGAGCGCACCGATAACCCCGATTCACCTTTCGAAGAACTAGGGAAATGGGATAATAGGAGCGCGAGGGAGGAACGGCGACTACGACGCCTTGAGCAAGGATGATCCCTTCGTCGAAAAGGGATTACGGATTGAAGTTCCTTAAAGAAAACGCAGACTTCCCATCACCCTGTGTAACTCTGCCTGCCAAAACTTTTGGAAAAACCGATTTTTTCTCAATCTCATACGCGGAAGAACTCTTTGAGAAATTTTAAAATCGCATTGACTCGTTGAAAGGAAAATATATTATTCTTCAAATATTTCTTCTAATGTGTACTCTTCCATTTTCAAAGGGTAGATATTAACCAATTTCATTATCAGGTAAAATCGCAAAAATGTAATTAAATACCCTGGGAATTATGACGAATAAATAAAGTGGAACTTTATTTAAAAGTTTCGAATACAGAACGCGAAGTATTTTAATTAAAAGCTCTGTCGCTTTGGGATCGAGATCCAGGCGGATGGTGCTAATTCGAAAAATGATGGGGCTCCGAGGCCTAATTTTAATTATGACTCACAAGCGGAACGTGGAAAATTCCCGGCATCCAATTCGACAGAGAGAAAGGAAGAAGAAGAATCCACAGACGCGTATTTTACGGAGAAGCGATCTTGATCAGGCATGTTTGGAGAATGTCAGTATACTCATATAAACATGACAAACTCGATCAGACGAATTCTACGGCAAAAACCTGCGGGCTCTATGTACAAGTCGTGTGAGACTCTCGAATCTCTCGTGGACTCCCGAAGATTAAAGTCACTGATCGAGGTCAATTTAAACCTATCTTAAGCCATGATATTTCACCTTTTAATATTTAAACAAAATTATTCGTCAATCGGAACCAGTGTTCGATTAACGTTTCTCTCATCGAATGAATTATTAATAGTCCTTAATTATTACTACAATCGTGACGACAATCCTCTGATCGAATTGCAAAAATATTCAAGAATATGCATCGGATCTAATTAATAACATTAGTCTCAATAGTTCTACAGTATCGAATGCTCTCCAGTAAAACTCAACAACAAAAGAACCACTTGAAAATTGTAAATTGATCAATTCGAACGATTGCAATAAAAGTTTGTAAATTTCTCGTGTAGCGTGTAATTGATTGCCAAGGGCATTTATCAACGAAATTATCGTGGGAGAGTTTAATTTCCTAAAAAGTGATGCACCGTCAAAGACAGAGCGTTCTGAGGATGGAGTGGTGACATCGACACGTTCCACTTTATATAATATAGACTCAGACGAGGGTAAAAGGGGTACTTTCTTGGAAAATGGATCTGAAGTATACCTTGTTTCAGCAGGGAGACAAGAAACAGCGAGAAAGAAGCATTTCTTTTTGAATCCTCTTCTGAAACGAGGCATTCCACCGAGTTTTATCGTTCCAGCACTCGCTCGAGGAATTGTTCGGATATTTCTCGAGTCGCTATTAAAATGCCTCAGTTTTCTCTAATATCTCAACGCTGACCAAGCGAACTGATTAGGGAAACGTGCCGAGACAATGCGGCGAAGAGTCGAAAAATTAAGGAAGGCAGATCTCGAAAGTGGTCTAGTGGCCTCTTGGAGCGAGGAGACGAGCCCAGCCACGAAGGAAAATTAGGTGAGGCAATGATCGATTGCTCGCGGAATTGCCGAGTGCACAACTGGCTTTCGGAGTGTTTGAGTGAAGCCTGAAGTACCACCACCCCTCTCGAACCCGTTTCCTCCACTCGTGTTGTTCTTACCAGCAACTCGTACCACAAGAGAGAAATCTTTCGATCGCGCTAATTCACTATACTACGTTTTTTTCTAAAGTAACACTTTCCTTTCACTTTTTCTCTTGTCGCTTCTCTCTGTCTACCGAATTTCCGCCAGCTTTGCAATAATCAGAATACTTTTCTTGAATTTATCCGATCAATTATGTATAATATTTAGTAGGAATTTTTGAGGTTTATTTATTTCGATCAATTTGTTTATCAGTGTTTTTATCCGGACAGATCTTCTGGTGGAAAAGTTGTGGATGATACATGGTCTGTTTTCGAACAGACTCCGGATCTCAATATTCCGGTCAGATACTCTGTATAAACGAGGCGATTGGACGTGATCGCGAAACTATCAAGCTAATTAATAATTCACGCGTGTGAAAGGGTCCGGAATATTTTTCGAACGAAACCCGATATGGTATATTTATCAGCGGGGGTGGACAGTTGCAGGATGGTTGTTTGGCTCACTGAAGATTTATTGCGCCACTGCTGATTTGGAAGTTGAATACCTACAAGCGAGCAGACAGTTCCAGTAACAGCTACTACTACATCAAATTTTAACGATGCTTTTCACTGGAGCTTAACTCTTTACGATTGATGTTCAACCTCAATTAACTTGACTTTTTGCTTAGAACAATTATAGTTTCTTTCAGTTGAGCTATAAATAAAATTCAAATTTAATTTCAAATTAAATTGAAGTAATAGTAAGATAAGAATCGTACAATTGCGAACCATTGTGCAACAATAACAAGGACAGCTGATCGAAAGGATTAAATTGAGAGAAACTATGTTCGAACAACTATCCATTAGCACAGCTACAATCGCATAGTGTATCAATACCGTCTAAATTGAATTCACACTGTCCGAGTTAAGTAAACAAGTATTGTTGTCGGTGGTATCACTTTTAGGTGGCGAATGGTCATGCGCTAAGGTGCTTTATTTCTATTGTTCACGCGAGTAATACCTCGCGCGATATTTATCAGGTTTGACGCTAATTAGCAGCAGATCTTATTGGTGGTTCATTCTTGGGCTACAATTTCGATCGATCTCGGAACGAAATGATTCTGAGATATTATCGATAGTACAATTTTGGGAGAAATTTGGTGGGGATTCAGGAGGAAAATTACTTCGTCAAACTCCTACAGTCGGCGCGGCCGGAAGTTAATTAAAGTTTATTTTCCGCTGGATGGAAGCTCATCCTTGCGGCTAACACTTCAATGGAGTTGGCAAAGAGTGAACCCTTCGATCACCGTGTTCGAGCTCGCGAAAGTCGCGACAGGGAAGAAAAGTCTGTAACTTGTTTCATAAATTTCCTCTTTCGAAGAAATACTATTTCATGCAAATCTGAAGCAAGATATTCGACTGAACATGACACAACTCGCAGTTGCGATAAACCACAGGGATCAGAAGAATAATCGCATTCTAATGATAGTGCAGAACTTTAATTTTTGACAAAACAATTTCGCCCTAAGAGGAAGAGGAAAAAAAAGAGATGGATTGAAAGTAGAAAGTTGGGTTTGACAGGTTTCGCTTAAAGAGCAACCTTTTTGCTGACTACATCCGCGCAAAGATAAGAATCTCTCCTAACTTTTTGCATTGCATAGCGATCTTTCGCCTTACGCTTAAGAACCTCCCACCTTCTCGCGAAAAATATGATTTATGGCATTATGAACTGACATGTTTTTCCTCCTACTACTTTTGCTCGTTTGAAAAGCAGGGCAAAATTAATTTATGGCCTTACGACTTTCCTCAACTTCCGGTATACCTATTACGTTCACTCGCGACACCATCTAACGCAGCAATTTAATTCCCAAGCGCAGATTGCGAAAACGAGTTTTCCGCAACATTGATTTAAACGGTTCGTTCTTCAAAACACAGTGTTACGGAATCTACCACCCAAACTGTTTGCCCTATATCTGTAAACACGCTCCGCTTTTTACTTGTTTTCCTTCTATCTGGTGTTTGTATCGAGATGCGCATATAGCGATCACTTCGGACGCAACTACACAAGGATCAATTGAGAGACCAGAAACAAGCGGAGAATGAAAACACAACAAATAAATATCTCATCTGCCAAAAGAGTGTGTACATTACGTTGCGAAATTAAGAATTCTACGATCTACGCAATATCGATAACCGGATCTAAAGTAATATTAAATACTCGTATAATTACAACAGGTGCTCGAATAAAAAATATACTAATGGAATTTCAGTAAAAAAAGAATCAGCGTAGGCAGATGCATCGTGGATCATAACCGACCTTGACTTTGGGACATTTTCGGGCGGCAATGGATCTTGACTGCTTTCTGAGCGCCTCCAGAGAAAACCGCTGGCTGCAGGATGCGTGCGAGGTACCTCCACCCCGGTGGTATCACTTCGTCAGTTATCGCGACACGCGATCACAAACTCTCACTTATTCTTATCCTCGCCACACGCTTAGCTCGCAATCACCCTCACCACGCACTTTCGACTCGAGGAACGTTATATCCGGTGGAGGGCAATCCGCGAATAGGTGTTAGAGGCACGGCGAGTTGGGGTTACGGAGCATTCGAAGATTGTGTCATGGGGGGTCGCGCGACGCTGGAGAACTGGAAGGCGTCGTCACGTCGCGTGGGCAAGTGAGACGCGCTCGCGGCGCGGTCTGGGCGGTGACTGAGACGAGCGGCATGCCAGCCACCCCGACGCGCGGCATCCTTCCCACCCTGGCGTCCCGCGATCCTTCGCGATCACAAGACTCCTCTTCCAATCCCGTAATCCAATCCTAAATCTTTGACGCTACTTTTTTTCTTTTTTCTAGAAGAAGGTGGTAAATATCGTAGCAGGCAGATTATAGCTACGCGTTGAGGATGAGAATGATAATGATGACGATGATGATTGTAATAAAGATTTCATTGTTTCATCTTTGATGATTTAATGTTGTGGCAATGTTTAATTGAGGATTAGACCACTTCGATTGGTATTAAATATTATATTGTAATGGTATTAAAGATTCGTTTCAATTTCAAAATTATCCAACAGTATTCACAAGGTTAGGAATTAATACAGGTATAAAATTCAGTAAGATTGGGACATGTCCCTTTGCTTATCAAGTAAAATTCAAGCCTAGTTCCACGAACGACGCGATTCTATAATCCTCGTAGAGAGCACATCTCCAAGACTGCTAAGAGCTTCGACCTTTTCTCCTTCCCGCGAACTGCGTTACTTCGTTTACCTGGCTCGATAACCCGTTAATGCGGGACTTTCACGACTTGCATTAGTTATTTGCGTTCGAGTCCCAATAATTCAACACGGAATTTTGAAATCATTGGTGATAAAATTCATACTTAAAACAACAAGAAGGTGGAAAATATTTCAAGCGAACAATAACTATGGGTATTTGAGATAGATTTTGATGCATTTAGTAGTTTAGGTATAATCAGACGTCGTTGATATACATAGGAGTGGTTCATTAACCTCAAAGATGAGTTAGTACTTACTCGATTGGCGCGGTATCAGGGATCGGAGAGTGTACGGGACAATCGGAGCTCCGAAGAGTAAGAAGATTCCAACAAGATCCATAGTTGTTGTACGGCAAAAAGACAGGTTGTGGTGCCGATTACACGGAAGGCCGATTATTTCACTTCCAGCCTTCTCAAGCCACCACTTCATCGCCATCAGCTTCCTTAACATTGAAGAACACAATTTGCACTACTCACTTTACTAAACACCACTTTCAACTACCGAAACTCGCGAATTTTGCGACGATTACACGCGGAGACGCGTCCCGTTCAAAATGGAGGGTAAAACTAATGCGTTTTGGCGGTGGATTGCTAAAGTTCGAATGACGCATTCTGATTGGTCCATAATTTGAACGATGCGCAGGCGTGAATATAAACGGCGCAGCCAATACCGAAGGAGAGCGCGAAATTCGAAGGTAATTTGCAATTTTTGAGAAATGAACCGAAAGTTAAAATATTTTTTAATTGTTGCAATAGCGTCACTTGATTTTCGCACGTTAATTGTGTACTGTCAAATGCAAGAAACTTAGAATTATAATATTTTAACCATATTTTACATATTTACACTGTTTTATTAATAATTCAATATGATTTACTCAATTTTCTTTTATTTATTGAATATAGTCATTGAAATGCCTGTATTGTGTATATATATGTGTAAACTGGTGTGAGAATTATTAAGAAATCGGAAAAAACGATATTACCTCATACATCTGGCGGCATTTGAAGAAAATATACCATCAGAGACGTTTGTCATAGTCACTGTTTTCCCTCATGTCAAATGAAATTTGGAAATAAAAAAACAAAGCAAGAATTTAAAATTATTATTAAAACGTTGTCAATATTCAATTGGTATATCTGAATTAAAAATAAAGCTACAATGTTCAGTCAAAATTGCATTGGTAAGGGAATTCGCGTCAAAACTAAGGTTAAACGTTGCTTGTCAGAATGAATGTTTTCATTAAGATCATTCTTTACTTTGCAGTTAGGCCGAAATGTCCATATAAAGAAAAATGCTATCGTCGAAACCCGATTCATTTCAGCGAGATGTCACATCCCCATCGTTAGTAATTATTTTTCTAAAATATTCAGAATGTGTTGAGTTTGTAGTGGCATATTAATAAACATAGAAATTTCTTGTCTCTTTTCCAGTTGAAAAACTTCTAGGGCAGCAACTCGATGGGGAGATCCAGATACCAAGTACTTTTGATTTCGAGTGTCAAGACGTGCAAGTGGTGAGGGACCAGTTGAAAATATTGCAAATGGTGCTTCGGAAAGAACGTAATAGCACCAAGCCTATTGGTAACAAATCCGAAAACGAAGAAACAGAAAAGCAGAGTGGATCGAGCAATACTGACATCAATAATTCCAGTTTTAACAAATGTAGCGAAGATTTCAAGGCAAAGATTGAAAGAAATAGACAAGCAGCTGTTCAGAGAAGAGAAAATAAATTGAAGGAGTTAGATATGGGAGCAGCAAAGCTTACCGCAGCTAAAGAGGGGAATTATAATGCAACGAGTAGTTCTAAAAACACCTGCGTCTCTCAAGATAACGATGACGATGACGTTATCATCCTGGATTGTAGAGGGAAAGACGAATATTCTAAAGCCAAAAAGAGACATCGAGAAAATTCAACCGAAAACAAATTCAACAGTAAGAGAACTAAACCTGGAGATTCCAGCAGTAGTTCGAAATCAATTTTTGAAATTTATGAATCGGCTACATCCAGACAGTCTCGCAGGGAGATTAGACAAAAAGCTATCGAGGCTATGAGATTTCGTGGTCTTAAAGTATCAGTAGTCGAACCAGGAAACTTTGCCATAAAATATGCACTCTCAGCACCGTACCACATATTCTTCAGCAGAGTAGAAATGTCAAGGGAGACATTCAACCAACAGAATTCAATTACGGTTCCTGAGATACTAGACATAAGCCTTGGAGAGATTGAGTCTAGCTTACAGTTGAATTTCATGGTAGACATTGGATGGATTTGTTTGCAATATCTGTTGGCAGGTCAAAGTACCAAAATGACAGTTATATATGGAGAGAGAGTAGATACGGAGACACTACCTCCCAGCATTAAATTGATAAATGTCAAACCATCAACGCGTTTTGGTTGCCATCATTCCAAGATTATGATACTGAAATACAAAGATGAGAGTATTAGAATAGTGATATCAACAGCTAACTTATATTCCGACGATTGGGAAAATCGTACTCAAGGGTTTGTCTTTGTATCCATTTTTTTAATATACTTTACTTAGAAGTATTCTTTAATCAATAGAACATTCTTTTTTGTTAATCATCACAGATTATGGATATCACCAAGATTACCTCGATTGCCTGATTCAGCGAATCCAGGCGAGGGTGAATCTCCAACTAATTTCAAAAAAGACTTTGAACGTTATCTTCTCGCGTACTCGAAAGAAGAGTTAACCGAGTGGGTATTTTGTGTTCGACGAGCTGATTTCTCCGATGTAAATGTATTTTTCATTGCCTCGGTACCTGGAAAATACACTGGTTCGAATGTCGCAAATTATGGCCATAAGAAATTGGGTTCTGTTTTATCAAAATACGCAACTCTGCCTGCGGATGCACCGCAATGGACTCTGATAGCACAGAGTTCCAGTATTGGTAGTTTAGGACCAAATTACGAGAGTTGGATCTCGACGGATATTCTAAGTAGCATGTCGAAGGTTTTGAATGAAGGTTTGCAGTCTCAACCAAACTTTCGATTCGTGTATCCATCGCAGAAAAATTATGAAGATAGCTTTGATTGCCGCAATGCGTCTTTGTGTCTTCCCTATAGCTGGGAAACCCATAAAAAGCAAATGTGGTTGGAATCCTATTTATAGTAAGCTGCATTTTTACCCTGTCTCATGATATATATATATATATTACAATTTGATTAATTACTCAATGTGACTTTGATTGTTCAGTCAGTGGAAAGCATCACATATTGGACGCGATGGAGCCATGCCACACATTAAAACCTACATGCGGGTGTCGCCAGACTTACACAAAATTCCCTGGTTTGTGCTTACGAGCGCAAATCTGAGCAAAGCCGCGTGGGGATGGTCGCCGAATGCCTATACCATATTAAACTACGAAGCTGGCGTTGCCTTCCTCCCGAAGTTCGTAGTAAGTATTCCGGAATAGCGATGCGGCCCAAGGACGTTGAAGTGATCGAGAGTGTCATTAAAAGTGAATTCTGTATGTTGACAGACAAACACGACAACGTTTCCGATCGTCGAGGAAGAAGCTAACTCGCCTATACCTGTCTTCCCGATAGCTTACGATCTACCTCTAACGCGATATACGTTTGCGGATAAGCCCTTCATGAGTGATTTCTTAAAATGAACAAAGTCCGACCAATGAAACCTTGCGAAATATCACACAGGTAGTCCGAATATATATTTTTAAACCAGGTTTCATTTTCTCCGAACTCTTTTCACTCGTTAGATATTTGTTTTGGTAATAAAAAGAATGAGCAATCATAAACTGGCTGATGTCTCACATTCCATCTCCTGTGATTTTTGCTTAGGCGGTCGGCTTTTTCGTATAACACGGACTAATGGAATTTTTAATAGGGCCAGTTAAAGTGGGAGACAGAAGAAGAATGCTGACGACACCAGGATTCCCACATGGCGCGTGACTTTTTTTCTCGATTTAGTTTCGTGACGGTCCGCTGTCCGAGTATCCACACGCGTACGTATGGACGCGATCTCCATAAAACATCAGCGCAGGAAAGCGTTTCCTGACGCGACGTCGTCGGTGTTCCTTCCATTTCCAGTGTATCCCCCTCTCACCTTCTACTCGCCGCATCACCTCGCAAGTGCATGTCTCGCCTTCAAACAACGTTAAACGAACTCGTTTGTTCGCCACGGTAATTACGTTTACACACACGCCGCTTCCTACTGCAGAAGGTCGGTCTCTTCGGCATGTCTCTTCGCCAAAGAGGATAAGAAACTTCCGACGAACAAAATTGGAATTGACAACAATCACGACTTCTTCCTTCGAGCAAGTAGGAACATTATTCCTCTATTATAATTATATTCTTATGCAAAATACCTAGCGTGTATATTGAAAATCCGAGAGTCATTTTATATAATTATTCAAAATAAATTTAAGATGTTATATCGCTAAACTTATTCCTTGTCACTATTGGCATGAAAATCCGCTGTCTAATTATAAAACCTCCCATGCCGAATAGATATGGTTCTAGTGCACTTTACTCTAAAGCTTACGACAACTAATTAACTCCGTTATCGATTGATCCCGAGAATTTGATATTTACGAGTTTCGCGTTACGCAATTTTTTCCTTAGGAATATCTTGCTATAGCTCAGTTTAAGAGCTTGAGCGATGTTTTTGCGATTAAGAGCAACACTCTTGTCCGCGGGAGGTGTGCGCTAATCCTTACGGATAAGAGAGTGGCTGGTTCTAAGAGAAGAGCGAGAAAAGTAAGAGCGAAACGAAATCGACGGCTATTTATCTTCGCTGTTCAAAGACCGTCGTCTGAAAGAAACGACTCGGGTAGCGAGCCCTCTTTAATGCAAATTTATTACCAACCGTCCTGTCTCTTCTTCGCGCGTTGTTTTGCTGACGACCCGAAGACGCAGCCTCTGAAATAAACTTCACCTCGAATGAACAGATAGAAACATTGTGTGACTTTAATCGGGTACTAAGAGATAGCTAAGCTGTACAGTACTTTATCATCATGATTATGAGACGGATATCTGCGTTAAATCGTAACGATTAAAGAATGCTGCGCATCCGGATGATGCCATCGCGAATTTCTACATATCGATGACGTAATAATTAATGGACTCCTGTCAAATTGTATTGACTTGACCTCCGTACGTCAAATACGATTAACAAATTAATATTCAAATTTCATAATTTGCGGATCACTTTCCCCCGCAATCTGTAACTCGAACAGTTCGGAGATTGTTTTTTTATCAGAATTCAACTTTTTGCTTTGTATTTCATGTATCGCTTCTCTTCATTCTAGATTTATCCTTTCGCATATTTTATACCGCAGCGTCTCGAGTATTTTACTGTTCGTCGCATCTCGCGTGCAGATATGTATACTCGCGCAGTGCATTTCGGAATCAATAAATGAATTCGCGGAGGGTAGTACGGTTCCACGAGGCGGAGGCCGCAGCGTTCGCTCGGTGAATCGCATGTACATCAACGCGAGCAATGCCTCTTTCCAGCTGCACAACCACCATCGAGATCGTTTCTCAACTACGAGCCAGCCAGCCAGCCGCGAGCATGCGTCTTGGATTTTCGTGGATTCGTTGAAGACCGCGAATAGAGGAATCAATATTTTTTTCCGGGATACGCTACCGCGCGCGGATTCGTTTGAAACACACAAACATCCGAGCACCGACTGATTGCTCTTACATACACACACACACGCACACGTACTACACTCCTTTAATATAAAAAAACCACAACGGTATAACCGGCTCGTATGGCCTTTGTTGTTTCGCCTTGTTTTCCCTGAACGAACGAGAAGTGCTCACGATCGAGTTCCACTTCTCGATCGATGTGTGCATTATCAGATTAGCGATCCGGTAATATTTTCCGAGGCATCTGCCGATATTTATATCAGCAGTGCTTTGAACTTGAAGGTCTACATACTTGACCAAGGTAAATTACTTGTTGGAAAAGAATAAAATCGGTAAGAAAGAAGGAGAGAGTGACGTCAGTACGTGGGTTCACCTCCCACCGGAGGAGCGTTTCCTGGTCGGATGTCCTCGGTGCAGATGCGCTTTCGTCAGAGGGGGCGTCCGGGCGAACCAGACGCCTCCACCAGGCTTCAGCTACCTCCACCGACGAACGACGTCGATCAGCAGTCTGCGAGATGTCGGCGAGACGCGCGGACATCTCTTAGTCGGGTACTCCTACCTCACCTTCTCTACCTCTCCCTGAGAGTGTGTGCATGTGTGCAAGTGTTTGAGTGCAGCTGCTGTATGCTTGCGCGCGTGCTCCGACCGGTAGCAACAAATTGCTCTCTCGATCGAGTGACATTTGGCAAAGTGCCGCGGTGCATTCGCTTCCAAGATCTCTTCTCGAAGATAGTATCTTTGGCGTGATATTTTTGCGCGTATTATACCGGTAATCTCGAGGGATTTTCTAGACGAAAAGAGGAAGAGGTGAGCGAAGAGAACAAGGTAGAACGAGGCAGAACTAGAATAGCCTCCGAGAAAAACCACCCTTGGCGCTTGGATAGTGCCGCATTGCGAATAGCCAAGTGACAGATTCTAGCGAAGTGCCGGGAGCGATTTTCGCGGGTTTTTTCCGCGGCCGAGGAGGAACAGAGGAAAGTGACCGGTTGGACCATCACCAAATCGTAAAGCGAAAGTGCCGAAAGTAGGTTGCAACGGAGGGAGGAGGGCCAAGTTATTCCATTGCGGCAAGCTGCCGCTGTACATATTTGTACTGTTTGACTTCTACGAGAAGGGAACGGCCGGTTGAGAGGAGTTGCTGGACGCTCGAGAGATCCTAGCTGTTTACCTCAAATTCACCGAGGACTTCTGCGAATGTGTAAGCCGGCTGACATCATCATTATCGCATCCGACTGATCTAGAGCTCGCAACGAGGCACGCGTGTATTCTCTGAAACTCATTGCCAATTGGCAGAATCGATCTGCAACACAGTATCGATTTGTATATCTCAAATATTTTCACGAATATGTACCGGTGAATGAAAAACCACCCTTAGCCCCTTTACATCCCTTATAATGAAATCCTATAAAAAGCACGAGCTTCGAAAAGTCTTTTAATAGCGGTTTTGTAATTTGGAAAATTCATTGAGGAGTTTGAAGAAACTCGTCATACGTAGACGAGTGTCACTCGTTACTTAGGGTTGGAAGTTGAAGTGGGAGTCATAAGTTGTATAGGCATACTTGTACACGACTAAAAAGTTAGAAGCTTAACCCTCGTAGAAGGCTAAACTCGAAGAGTCCCGTCTACTTGAAAGGCTTTGTCTATCGACGGTTCCACTTTAGTCTGACTAGCAGCAAAGAATTTCCCTTTTCACTAGAATCTCCCTCTTTAATAGCCTCTTGCATTCGGCGAGGTTCGCCGGGAGCACTGTCCCCAAACCAGGAATGTGAATTTCGCTCGTAAATCGCGTAGGATAATAATAATCGCGAGTGGAAAGATTCGCGTCAAGACGAGACTCTCGTGATATTGTTAAATCGAGCGTACAGCTACCCTTGAATTGCAGGACTGGTCGAAAGTGAAGTCTGGCGAGTGGAGAGCCTTCGATTGGAAAAAAACCTCAAGGATAGTCGTCGCATTCGAGAGGGATCGAGATCTCGAAAAATGGCAACCTTCACGATTCGCGATCCGCTGAGAGATCTGCCGGGATGGTGCGAGGGCATGACCGCGTGTTATTGACGAAAAGCGCGAAGGGAAACGCCATCGGTAGTAGCCTGAGGCGTGAATCGATAACCTGGGCCGAGGAGGTTTCTCGCAGTAGTGGAGGAACACGAAAGTCTGACCAGTTGCCACTCCTTCCTGATAATACAACCCGGTGTTACTGAAGGGCTACTCTCGTGATGACAGCTTGTTGGGTCCTTACCGGTGTCCTCGGTGGCATCGTATTGCTCTACTGTGTCGTAGAGCTCCATTATTTCCTGCGCATGTTTCTCACGGTCTTCCTGGCGCGCTTCTGCAAGAAGAGATGTCACATCCTTGACGAAACCACGGTCTATGGTGCGTTTACTTCTTTCTTCTCTCTACCTTAACAATTCATTTCCATATATTCACCTCCAGATACAAAGTGTCTTCGACGCTTTTTTGCCGATTGAAAAACCAACAGCAACTTTGTGGAGAATTTATCGAACCTCGGTCTCGACGACTGCGTGAATGTCGAAGGCACCTATCTGGTTGGTGCATATTTATTTCCAGCGAACGGAAAGTTTTGCGATGTGTTTTTTCTACGCGCGTTTATATTGAGAAGGACTTTGGATTAATCATGGAAATTATATTGCGAATTAAGCTTTAATTAATATCGTAGACAGTCAACTTTTTCTGCGAAAAAAACAGAGTGTGCTACGCAAGCTAAATTCTCTCGGACAAAAAGTATAATTCGGTAACCAAACTGATACTTGACGAAGATAAATTAGATGGAAATCAGACATTTCTTTTAGTCTGTCATAAAGTACGAAGTTGAAATTAATGATCTAACAGTGACTTATTGCGTAGACACGAGCGATAAACAGAGTGTTTTGCGAAATGTGTGTAGTCCGGTTTCCAGAGACCCGCGAACGGTAATTCCTGAATCCTTACGATACCGTGCGGCTTACCTCCGGCTTGCAAACCTTGACCTACCATGCGCGTATCAGCTGGCCGCGGCCGCTCGCCAGTTTGTTCTCCCGTTTCTTGTCCCGCGCCCCGGGCAAATCCCTACACGTATTGATTCCCTGCCATAACGAACTTAAATCCCTTGACCGAACTGGACCATTATCGCTGGAAATGCACTCGACAATTTTTCCACTTGTCTCTCGAACCTTAAATCATTATTCATCTCTTTCATACTTGTTTACTTACTTTTTACTCAAAAATAGATTCGTTCATTGCGACTAGTATGCAAATTATATTGAATTTACAGCAGTTTTCATTTCGATAATTTAAGCAATGATCATTGAAAATTTCGCGGTATCAATAAAGATTCACGAGTCCATTACGTTAAAGTAAGATAGTAAATTGCGGATCTCCCATCGAACGGTGATTCCGTTAATTGACTGGAAATTAGCGATAAGCCTATTCATTAATTTCACATAAAGCACCGTCTAGCGGAATATCGATTTCGGATCTATCGCTTCGAGAGTTACGTAAGTCCCGGCGAAGCAAAAGCACCAACGAGAGAGTTACGTGTGTCCGCTTAGAAGAATTCACGCGTCCTTAATTCTCTTAACTCTCCACGTGGCTCGCTCGGTGAACCTTATAATCGTCACCGGTGAACTGTGCCTCGCGTAACCTACAGAATCATGAGTTCCAACTTATTCCAGGTCTCTGCACTTCGACCGATGTCGACACCCTCCTCTACCACATGAACAACGCGAGATATTTCCGCGAGCTGGATTTTGCTAGGGCAGATTTTTACGAGCGCACGAACCTTTATCGAGAAATTTGCTCGCAAGGCTCTGGGGTTGTACAAGGAGCAGCGACCATCCGATATCGTCGATTCCTCAAACCGTTCTCCATTTACAAGATAACGTCTAAGGTAAGCCGATGAACCGAGTAGAACGATGACTCAGTAGAACAGGTCAATGTTGGACGTACTTCCTTACAAGGACAAGCCAACAGAGAGAAATAGAAGTGCGAAGGCAAAATATTTGCCAGGAATAAGCGTAATTTCTCTCGTACAAAGGACTCACTTGACTCATTTCCTCGCGCGGAAATAACTCGCGATACCTTAACGATCATGCATGTAATCTATCTATCTCTGGATTTTCTTCGGTTTCTCGATCATTCTCCAAGCAGCTCGGACTTTGCGCATTTTCAGTGAAAAACGACAGGATTAAGTGGCACTCCTTGTAAGGGAGATTCGTTTAAGCAAGCATTGACAAATTGTTTCAGGAATGGAAGGTTAATAGGAATGGCGAAAGAGGTTGCTACTGGTACGGTAATACGCGTTAGTATGTTTCAAGTATGTTCGCTGTATAAGGCGTAGAAGTTAGTGGGTACCCCTGCAATTTGATCCGTGCTGTGAGCAATTTGCATCGATACGCGCACGTTTGTCATTCCGTGCGGATTGCCAACAAACAAGTGACTTGAATCGGTATATCCTTATTTTCCTGTGCCGTTGCCATTTCAACCTGATCACAACGAATCAAGCGTCATTACCCCATTATCCATAGCGATGCGCCAATGCAAAACAAGCGTCGGTGATCCCCCGATCGATTGACCTTGACAGATTCAGCTGAACCATGTGTCTCTTTCCGTAGATTATTTACTGGGATGAGAAGTCGGTATTCATGGAGCACCGATTCGTTACGCCAAACGACGGATTCGTGAGAGCCATTGCAATTTGTAGGCAAAGGTTCCTGGATTGCAGCGCAGAAGCAGTTATCGGCTCGTTGATGGACCGAGGGGTTAAACATAATGCTGGAGTCGAGGCGGGTGTCGTTACTCAGGTAAAGTCCCGAGAAAAATGCTAATCCAAATGTGCCTGCACTCAGGATTGTAAGGAACAAGTGCGCCCGATAGCGGAAGTTTGAAGAGTGACTCACAAAATTGGTGATACGAACTATCAGCTTATCGCTACACTCGTCGCAATCGCTTATCGCTAATACTCTCTCATATGAGGTCCAGTTACACAGAGAAACCATTATGACATTTGCTAACATATGCTTCGTCTAACTATTCCGTGTCTACGGTCATTAGTAAAAATAAGCATTATTGAGTGATTATTATTTGCATTGAACAGAAGCTGTCTAAAAAGTGTACATTACGAATAAGATTTGCAAGCTTTATTTGACACGGTGAGATTCGAGCGTAAGTAGTTGCAAACTCGACATGTGTGCGATTAGTCACCTTCGGTGCATGCACTGGACCTAGAGAGAAAAAAAAGGCGAATTCCTTCGTAGTAAAATATCAACTTGTCATCACGCGTATGCGCATTACGTAGCGTCGATAACGCGAAGGAAACTATTGCTGAAGGTCCGATGATTTTCAGAGTCCACACGTGCGGCCCCAGATTCCAGCGGAAGTGGCCAGGTGGCTGGAAAGCAACGAAATCTCTTCGGCAATGTTACGGCAAGCTGCCAACCTTCCAGCACCAACGACTACTTGCTGACAAAGGGAGGACGCACCGGCCTCGCCTCCGGCCGAGACGAACGGCGCGGTGCCAACTTCCGTCTATGCAACCACCACTGTTTAACCGAGAAAAGCGATGTCTCATGGAATTTCTCTTCAAGGCAATTTCAAGCCGATTTCAACCTGAACCCCGAATCTAGTGGCTCCTCAAAAAGCCACGTGCGGAATCACGTTCCATCACGCGCGATCATGCGTCGCTCAACAAATCATCCTTCCACTCTTTGTCCACGGAGTGAACTTTACCATTCCTCTTGTAAAGATACAAGTTGACAAGGCGAATGAGATGGAAAGCGTCACGGAAGACTTGTAAAACAAGACAAAGAGAGAGAGAGAGAGAGAGAAACCTTGAGCGAAACGCGTATGTTCTCCCACTCGATGGATCAAAGAAGAAAAAAAAAAAGACTTTTGCATTATGTATAATAAGTTGATGTTTGATGAATATTAAATAATATTCGGCAGGCGGGAGAAGAGTTCTACGTGAAGCTGGTTCTTGACGTAGGCTCGAGCAGAGTCCTTGCCGAATGCGCGCGTCACCCCGAAATCCCAGGATGCCACCTTACGCGCAATGTTTGTCTTATTCGCAATGCGGAAATACGTCGGCAGACTTTACGCTTCGGCGTTAGGCTCTTTAGAGCTTCGACACGGAGACTTTACGATGATATCGTACGCGCGAATGCAATTGTGGATTGGACTCCACTGTTCCCGACCAGTTACCGAAACAAATGTTTTCTAGTGCTCGCTATTTATCGCGGATCTTCCTCTGGCTGATCCATTTTTTTCTCGGCCGCAAAATTGCGACTGCCTTGAGGAAAAATTGCTGGGAGTGTAGGCGATGAGTTTTCCTATTATCTGCTTGTCACCACTTGCTGAAATTCTATTATTGGCATTACAAAAGCACCATTGATATTCAAATCGATTCCAGCTGACTCAACGATCAAATTTTTTACCTTACGCAAAATTACTTTGTTTTTGTCTCCAGGTAATTTTCTGCAGTTTTCAACTCCTCGCTGATTACGCGGAAATTTTTTAGAGAAACATGCGATTGTATCACTGTTCATCTTGATTTATTCTAATCTGAATACAAGTCAATGCTGACAAATGATAAATTCAATAGTGTCGTCATGATTAGAACGAGAGCGAAGCTCAATGTTAATTCTAATGTTAATTCTACTGTATCGATTGATACATTTTTTCTTCTTCCTCGAAAAATCATCGGGTGCAAATTGTACAGATAAACAAAGTTGAATCGATGCTGAATCTAGTGGTGGATACGATTTGTTTTTTTTCTTACGCGCGGCACATATGCAGGGTATTATACAACGGTATTCAGCGGTGAAATTGTGACGAACAGAGAATAGGAAAGATCCTAGAGAATTTTCTATTATTCGAGCTTGCCGTCGAAGAAGAAGAAGAGCTATTGTGTCCACTCGCGAAATTGTCTCGCGAACAAGGTGTACGCGTAAATTTTACTGTGAAAGATACATTTTGTATGGTTTTCGATATTTGCATAAATCATATGTGTGACCAGCGTCAACGGAGAATGACCGTTATGAATTTTCAGCACGTCCAAAGTGCGCTGGCTCTAGCTTCTAGAGAATGAGAGAGAGAGAGAGAGAGAGAAAGAGAGAAGTGAAATGTTTTTTGCGTCTGGCGTCGATTTTCAGAGGATCAAGGCGAAGCAGCGTCGATTTTGTTTACGGATATTTGTGCGAAATAGCGCGAATTGGAGAGTCTATATTTCTACGATCCGATCTAGCGTGCCTTCTAGTAGGGATTATAGGAAGAGTTTTCTCGCCTATCCGCGATCGATGGACTCGAGATTGAAACAATTTTCTGGGCTTACCGAAGACTTCGATATTGTTTACCGTGAGGCGAAAGACCGCAGATACCTCCGCATGGTTTCGCAATGATAAGTTCGATAACAGAACGATATCGGATACATATATATGTATACATGTAAAATTATGTATCACTCGTACTGGTCGATGCGCAAGAAGAGGGCCTTTTTCGAGAAAGTCGTAGTGATACTTTCGGTGGAGACGAAATTCAATTAACATTAGAACTACCGCATTGATTAAAATGCTAATTTCATTCGTCTTTTAATTCACCCTAACAGAATCTCTTTTAAAAATATCCCAAACTACTTTGATTTTCGGATAAGTCCATTTCTCTTACACTGGGTATATGTATTTTATTTTGCGATAATCATCGGTAGTTCTAGTGTTAAACATCGTTCACGCGGAATATTTTTTCAAGGGGCGAACTGCAGAATGCACCTTTGCGCTAAACCTTAAATCAGGATAATCCAGGACACTAGCTCGGGCATTAATTTAGCCGAGAATGTAGCGTGTTCTCCCGACAGGATAGCTTTACGCACGTGTACACGCGAGTACACCACCTTGTATCGTTACATTCTAATGACTAAATACTGTGTTGAAGATGTCGTTAAGATTATCACTGTCCAGACCAGAGACAAAAATAAACGTTCCTTAGATCAGTCAGTCTCTTTTCTCGTGTCTACATTTTTCGTGGAATAATTTCGCGAAATTACTCGCGCGAATTATGCAGTGAGAAAAGCAAACGTATGAGTTTCAGTTTATATGTATTTGCATCGAGCATGTAAAGTAGCTCGTCGACCCTTCTCGCGAACAATGCTGGCCAAAGTCAAGCAAGTTGCATAAATGGCGAATTATTATCGCACAATCAAGTTTGATTACAGCAATAACGATTAATTTTACGCGATCATTGAATCCTTAACTCTTACGTGGTAGTAATTCACTTCTGGAGACCTAATAAACTTGAGGAGGCGAATTACTCGCACTCGATTACGAAAAGATTCGCGGCCAAAGTGCAAACGATTTCTACCAGTGAATTGATCAATCGTTTTAACAACTAATTTCTCTTTGCCACGAGAACTACACTCCAGAGAAATCTTAAGGTAGATGATTGACCATCGCACAATTTACAACGGAACGGAATATGCCGTCGCGGGGAACCGGTTTCCGTATGTACTCGAGCAAGTGGAACCGGCAGACGCTACGAAGCGTTTGGAATTTCATCGAGGCTTCAGTCTTCCGCGGACTGTCGCAACAGTAGCATCGTCGCTCACGTTTCTCAGCGATCTTCCGACCAAATTATTATGGTCTGTTCTTGTCTCGTGGCCATTGTGGCCATTCTCTACATCCTCTTCGACGTGAACTATTTTCTCAGGATCATCTTCACCATCGGTTTTGGCAGAATCTTCGAGAAGAAGAAGAAAGTCTTTGATAGCACGACGATATATGGTAAACCTACTTCAATTCTATGTTAACCTTTCAACCGTTATATTCTCATTTCAAGAATCTTCACTCGAGTGGTTAATTACTCTTGAACTGCCACGAGTATGCACTCGACGAGACTTAGCAAATACTTTTGCGTATAAAATTTAAATAATTTGCAACAAAACAATTGGCACAATTGAGTCAGTTCTTTAAAAAAATAAAACACGATTCTTGATATTGAATATTTTGATATTTGATGAATTTACGAGAGTCTCTCTCTATTAGTGAAATTACACTTAAATAGCAATGTGCAAATTTGTTATTGCAACTCGTCATAAACGTCAGGAAGATTGAATATTCTTTAAAGTATAGGATGTAAAGACTAAGTGTGTTTTGTCCGCCACGTTGTTTATTCCAGTCGCGAATCTCGTATCCTTGAATCGAAGCATCGTAATTACGTTTTATTAGAGAAACACCGTGTAACTCGAGCATGGGCGACTTTTGAAAATAATTCTATGTAAAGTTGAAGAGCGATTGGAAAATTATTCCAGCTATTTTTCCATCTGGTCATCAATCATTTGACTGAATGTAATTAAGAATAACGATGGGAATTTATCGTTCTTCAGGTATCTGTCTCACGCAGGATGTGGATATTTTCTTTAAGCACATGAACAATGCAAGGTACCTTCGCGAACTGGATTTCGCGCGGTTTCATTATTACGACCGGACCGGTATTTTCGGAAAGATTTCGAAAAAAGGAGGTGGCGCGGTACAGGGAGCATCTTCCACGCGATACCGTCGTGCCATTCCAATTTTCACACCTTACAAAGTCGTCACAAAGGTAAATTTATTCTTCTCGTATCTCATAATTATTTCAACGATTCTACTTTTTGCTTATGTAAATGATCGATAATTCTTTTTGATCGAATGCAGATGATCTACTGGGAGGATAAACACTTCTATTTGGAGCATGAATTCATAAGCTTAACGGATAATTTCGTTCGCGCGGTGGTACTTAGCAGACAAACCGTCACTGGATTAAAGGTTCCTGTATCCGAGATCCTTGAGCAACACGAGCCTAACATCAAGCGACCGGAAATCACGAAGGATCTAGAACTCTGGCTGCAATCGATGGATCAATCTTCGCAGAAGTACAAGAAACAGTCTTAGATCTACTTTTTGCTATAAAGTTACTTCATTACAATCTACTATTGTGTCGTTGCGTTTTGTACACAACTTATTAACTCTTTATCCGAAGCCTTCCGTTGAATACATTATTTATTATTTTTACTACAGTCTTTTCTTCCCTTCGTAAACTGCGCTGCTCTTGAACAAGTTACTAGATCTCCAAGAAAAACAACCCGAACGATCTCTTTTTGTCAGTGGCAAAACAAGGAAGAAACGTCTGGGAAACGGGATGTTAAGAAATTGCCAGTTATTCCGCGCGCGTTTTAGTTCTCGAAGAAAAAGCGCGTTCCAGTTAACCGGAAAAACATACTTTTCCATAAAATCCATTTACTGCATCTGCAACAAGTAACTACAATTCTTCATGACCGTGAAATCGTGGTTCGTCACAGATTCGATTGTCAGTTCACACTAGTGATAATGAATTAATGAATTTGCCTCTTGTTTAAAACAAGTCCTTTTTTCGAAATCTAATTTCCAATCTCAAATCTTCATTCGATGCATATTCACTATTCTGCCTATTGCATATTCAGTATTGTATCTATTATTTATACATGTGTCTGAGAAATTCGAAACTGTTAGGAGTTTTCTGCCGCCGGATATTAGAAGCACATATGCATATCGCGTATTCAGAGGAGAAGTGCATTGGAGCCAAGATGCAACTAGCGATATACGTATATTCGTATGCAGTTAACGTGTGAGCGAGCTGAAAGGGTAAAGCAGCTCGTAGTACCGTCAGATGGCGACTAGTTTCATCGGAGAGTGTTGGAGAGCGGATGTAGTTGGGGTCCGCGCGCTCCTCTCGGCCAGTCGATCCGAGAACACGAGACTCGCCGCGAACTCGACTCGACCTTTGACTCTGCTTTCCATGAGCTTTTCTCGTCGATTCAGTGTCGAAGGGCTCGTGACAGCTCCAGCCAGGAGCGGCTTGGACTATCTTTACTTCCAACCCACCTGTAAGTTACTCTTCTTCAATTTCACTTTCAAACATTCTCTACTATCTTCTCACTTCCGCCTCGCGCTTCGAATTTGCGGCAAGATGTAATCGCGATTTTCGCGCTTCTTCTTTCCCTTTAACACGATCGGTCTTGCAAACTGATTACCTCGAACTCTTGGTGAACTCTCCTTCTCACATTTATTTGCATATTTCAAATTTCATTCGCCGACCTTTGACGCAATCGAGTCAACGATTTTCATTCGACCTCACGAACGTAATCAGCTCGCCACACGCTATTTGCTTCGCTGATTTTTTTCGTGAAGAAATGTGACAGAATAATTCCCTCGAATATATGACATTGTTGAGAATAATCGTTGGCTAACAATGATCGTTGAGTCATGAGATGTCACACACGGTGTCACGTTCTAGACAAAGTCAATGCATATTTTTGCTGACAGTGCGATCTCGAAACGAGCGATGCTTCATTCAGCAAGACGTTTGCGTTTGCGATGCTTTTGCTCGATGCGTACGCGGCTAAAATTACGCATTTGCATCAGTAGAATATGCCGCTCGTCTACGGCCATCGGATTTGCGCGAGGTGAATTGTTGCGCGATCGATATTTTTGTGCGGTTTGTTAACGGATGCATCATCTTGGAACTCACCCATCAAGATTCTCTCATCTTCAATACGACACCCATTCTATCTATTTATACCATTCCCATAAGAATGATTTTTAAACAAAAAGAGACACATCGTTCGTTCGACTTTTCTCACCATTTCTCAGATTATTGAATCATACAAAAATTGTATCATTGGTATCAATCATCTCAGCGATAGTGTTAATACCAGCAACTTTTCCCGCAATAATTTAGACAAATTGTAGTAATTCAGTTAATTATTGTGCCTGTTGGAATGTAATGGTCGATCATTCACACGGTATTTGACTCGATCGACACGACGATAAGTGAGGTCAAGGTGTCAGAACCTTACGTTTACCATACAATTCGCACGCAGCTCCGGGGCTTTTTTTCGCAGCATGTCATCTTGCGGTAAAGAAAAAAAAGAAAAGCTTGAGGCGAATGAATTTTCTCCTACAGCAGCTTATTACCTCGGTGAATAGCACGATCCACAGTCGCCGGCGGAAAGGATTAATTCGTTGGTAGCGTTCTGTCGCAATATAATGACCTCAACCATTACGTTAGTTTACACGGTTTCCGCATAACTATTTGCACGTTTCTAAACTCCAGCGAGGTGTCTACAAATTTGTGCCATCCTCAACGAAAGACAGACATTCATTTAACCAATGCAATATTAAATTTATACCTTCGTCTCTACAATTATACAATTAATGCTAAAAATAGGCATATTCATCCGTTGCATCTTTTTACATTAAATCTGCCTAATGATATTGACAAACTATTCTAATTTCGATTGAGAAAAAATTTGTATTTGATTCCGATTCGGGGCTGCAAAAATTTTTTGAAAATGCAACCCTCGTTGAGGAACTCGACTTCGATGGCTGCTGATAGGATACGACCACTGTTTCGTACGTGGGACCGGTTATATAAGGCAATTGAGAATGCGCATTACATAATAATGATTACGAACGATTCTTATAATCAGGCTAATGCGAATCTGTCCAATGACATGCCTCGTTGTGACCCTTGTCTGCGCGGCGATTACCGCGCGAGAAAAACGCTGCATGAGAAACGCATCTCGCCCTAAGTGAATTAGAAACTGATAAGGCAGCGAATCGCGAATTACAAATTTCTGGAATAATGTGCCTTGCGAATCGCGACTGACCTCGCGAAAATGAATCTGGATTCCGGAAGATAGCCTAGCTAATCTCACCGTGGCGCGAAGGAGATTGGAAATGTTAATTAAATGTCGAGGGAGCTAAAAGACGTCCACGGAATCGTTGGTGGAATCGGGAAAATCGATCGTGCGAACCTTGCGAACGTCGATTTCTCTTCCCATGTTTCATTCTCATTGCGCGAAACAATCGCCACGAGCTTTTCTCTTTTTCGGACTTGATTCCACTCCACGCACAGTGTTCTATTCCGTGAGAAGCTTCGCTCGATTACTTTCTGCGAATAATTAAGAGTCGCAAGAGGACTCTAGATTTCTATCCACAATAATTTCCCCCGTTTAACAGAGGTTTATATTTAACATTTTCCTAAAGCCTCAAATTAAAGTACATTGCACATAATAGTGAAAATTATTCTCGCAGATTGCAATCACAGAGAAATAATAATAGTCACAGAATTATTCGCACAAGAATTCTGAATTAAACGTCGATGAGTATTCTGGTTATGAAAGAGGGAAATTTGGGAAAAGCAGATGAATTCGAGAGTGTAATTAGGTCGTAGGTAATCTTCGGAGTACGATTAGAGAGGGAAGAAAATCCGAGTGGTCTCTTTAAGTCCATCTGTCCTTGGCAGCGGCGTGCCGCGCAGTCAGTCGGCTCGACCTCTGAATTCTAATATTTCATCCAGTCTCTTCTCGCGTTCCTCTCCATTGTTCCAACCAGTATCAAGTCTTCTCAGCGTAGAGCGCGTCTCGCGTTCGAACCAGGGGAACAAATACGCATTCGAAGGGGAGCGACACGCGTGCCAGATTTCTTCAATGGCTCAAAATCTCTTTTCTCTCGTCACTCGGTGAAAACCGCGCAGCTGTAACTCCATAATCCGGGGTTTAAGAACGCGATCACGTAGATAGTAAATACATGTGCGTGTGTGATGGGATCGCGAAAGGGATCGTTCGATGACGGGGTCGGCTAGCCCTTTGTTCGATTCTCCGTTATGTCACGTGGGAGGATAACCACCCATGACCATAGCTGTAGAATACAGTGTAGATCGTCTCACGATCAACTGCGTTGCATTATAATAAATCAAGAATTACAACGCGCCCCCTTTTGTCCTCGATTCATCCCCTCCACCTTCGTCTCCCAACCTTGATCGATATTTTCCATATCAAAAAAGTTTGCTGATCTCTACGCAAATCTGAATTTCATTCGTTAGATTCTATGAGAAAGATATTTGCAATTGAAAAATTCCAATTGAGAAATCATATTGTTCTATAGATATGGCAGAAATATCGATAACAGAATAGTAGGAAATAGAATAAAAATCGTGTATCAGTACTGCAGAATTATTACGCAAACGTATCTTGTCGGTGATAAGAAGGAACCGTCACGGGCGGGTCGGATGATATCGGGTGTCATCAGCTGCATCCGCTGCATCCCTGAACCAATTACTGATCAGCGGGATAAGGTTACACCGGAGGATCTATTAAAACCGATTTATCCACGGTAGCCAGTGCATTCGACTACTCTGTCGAACTACATACATACACATCGAGCTCCAATCGAAAAAGAGTCCACCTTCAAAACCGTTTACAGACCGTCGCGGTACAGTTACGTTTCTGAATCGTCTTCTCCAGCTTCTTCGTCCTCACTATGGAGGTAGTCGCGTTCTGTATCAATAGGTTCGAGCGGGGCCCACAAAAAGCACCGTAGAAGTGTCATAAACAAATTAGACCGTGAAACTCGACCGGTTCTCCCCGACGAATCGCGTTCGTTGCTCTTTCGTTGGGAGAGAGTTACGTCACGTGAGAAGCGAAGAAAGAGGGTTCGTAAGATGCGGAAACCGCGGAGAACAATGAGAGAGTCCGCAAAGTGTAAAAGCGACTCGGCGGGTGAATTCGGGCCCAAAACGGTAGATGAAATAGAGAGGTGGTAAAAAGAGCCAGAGAAAAGGGGCCTCGAGAGAGAGTGAAAAGAAAGAGTGTAATATGAGAGGAGAGGTCGAGAATCGTGGCCGTGCTAAAATTCTTACGTTAAGCATTGTACACACTGTTTCGTCGAGGGCAACGCGGGAGCGGAGAGGCGATCATAGATGATCGCAAATTGTCCGCAATTGGCAGGAAGTCAGGCAGGGGGACCGTTTCTACGCCCCTTCGCACTCTCTTCGTTCTGTTCATTAGCCCTCGCTTCAGCGGCTCAATTTCGCTCCTACGAATTGATTTCAAGTACGATTAGCCGCCTCCACTGTGTTCTCTCTTCAATCTCTCTCTCTCTCTCTCGGGCGTACACTTTTCTTTCTTTCTTTCTTTCTACCTCTTTTTCATTTGGATTTCACTCCTCGTAAATGATTTTGCGCCCGCGCGATTCTTCCACCAAAGACTTTGCACCTCCAACTGCACCACGGATGTCCATGCGGCCTCGCTATCCGCTAATTTACGTAAGTATCACGCGCTCGGGGCTGTCGCCGTGAAATATCGCTTCTACAAGCTCGTTTGCTGACCCCATTATCGCGGAAATTGTCGCCGGAAAACCTTTGGATCTCCGGACAATATTCCATATTACTGATTTTTATCGAATTCGTTTCCGAAGGTCTCCGAATAATAACCACTAAAAATTGCAGCTTTCATATGATTTCATTTGTTACCCTTGTTGTATCGAATATTATGAAAATAATTATGAAAAAATAGAGCAATTTAAATTGAGATTACTAGGTAATCTTTATACCCGTGCGACTGAAAACTGACAGTTTACGCGATTGACAGTTGTGCGACAGTCACAAGAGCCGCGCTGAACATTTCGTTTGCGGGACAAGTTTCGTTCGGTGGCCTCTCACGAGATCGCTCGTCGTGCGGCGACAGTGCGCACGCCTTTGTATAATTGGAGCACTTACGACAAGTGGCCGGAGTAAAGTACCTATCTATATAGGTGTGCACACACGCATTTGAGACGCATGGCGTAGGTGAACGATGATGGTAGATGGTGGGAAGCGTGTGCCGGGTATACTTTCGAGTACTGATAAGACAAATCAATATTATACAATGCCGATAAGCGAGCGAACGAGCTCGCGGACGACGTCGATAGCAGATTTTCTGCTGACTCGCGAAACCGTTCCACTGTGCGATCGCGAACGAGAGAGTGCGCGGAATTCGCTTTTTCAGCCGGATACAAAAAAAGCCTAGAGAGCCGAACAAAATACGAATGTTTCTTCGCCAGATAAAAGAACTTCATTCTTTTTTTTTTATAAGAAAACTAATTCCTATCATTCTTGTAGAAGAAAAGTTTTTCATAAAAAGTTTCGCTAAAGACGAAAAAAATTCGCGAACGGTACTTTGTCTAGTGCTTTGATTCATTTCGCGAGAAATCGAGTGATTCGAGGAATCGAGAAATCCGTCAGCTGTTGATTGCCGTCGACTCGTCGAGAGACGACTAACGCGACAGGAGCTTGATGCTCTTTAATCCGAGTGAATCGTGCTGGAGAGAAAATTGGAACGATCGCGAAGCTGCAGTTGCCTCGCACGCATCAAGGGATTAGCACTTTTCTGTGTCACGCGTGGCTAACAGGATGAATGGACCGTAAGCAACAGTTGTTCATTGGGAGCGCGCTTACTCGCCATAATACATGTATACATGTATATGCATATACACTACTGCTCATCTGTTGAAGAAGCAGCTGAGCGACGTGTGCTTCGAAATCTGCGCGCTCAGGCGAACTGCCATGAGAGAAAACCGTGCGATTCAGTGAAATCGAGCATTCCGATTAGAGAACTAATGCAACTTGAATACTTCCCATCTGGCTTAACGAGGCCTCTTCTCGAAGGACGTACGATTTTATACGACTAGAAAATCAACTAGCTACCGCGTGGCATTGGATCGTTATTAATTAGTCGCTCGATTAATTCGCGTCATATGCAAAAATCCAACTAGCTATATCTCCAACAACTGATATCAACTTATCATGCCATTAACTAATCCTAAACTACACACGAGGTTTCCAATATTAAGATAACCGAAGGTACAGAGTCTCACAATATTTATATCAATCTTTTACACGATTATTTATCTGAAGTTTTTTCTCTTTTTAATTTGGAAATTTATATTCTAAATAATTAAGAAAATAGGTAATGGTAATATCGGTTCTCGCTTCAGTAACAAATTCCAATAATCCATGGTCGACGAGAAAATTCTTCGACGATAGAGTTCCGAATTCTATTGAACACGTAGATCGATAGTTTGGAGAGGAAGCAAAGAACACTTCCATTAGGCGTGACAGTAAGCTTTCGTCGCGAAGTACAATAGCCCATAGGAAAGTGAGGTTCTTGAGTGAAGCTTTCGATAGGTGTCATCTGGAAGTTGACAGTGAACGATCACGCTCGCGATCCAGTATGTGTATCGGCTCGACGAGAGGCGTATGTACTAGACGAGTAGTGCAGAGTAGCGGTGAGGTAAGGAGAGGATCGAGGGAAGAGTGTCGTGAACGCGAGTCCCGTTAGGGGACCTAGAAGGCCCAGAAGGGGCCTCGACAGGCCTCGACCAGAGAGCTATCGCTCGAAACGCACACCGGAACGGATCCTCGTCCGACGAGGATCTCGACCGCGATACGACAGACCAACATCAGTCAACCGGTCGCATAACCCACCCACAACTCCTACGTAATTTCTGTGCTTCAATTCGCTTATCCGCTTTCTTCTTCTGTGTTTACATACTGTCGCTTCCAATTGATCGTTCTATTAATCGTATCCAACCGACAGTTTCCGCAAATTATTATCGAATTTATTTTACTCTCCAATTTGAATACAGTGCGGTGATTCTCTATATTTCTGTGTTCTTGCAATTGCAAATTGTCAATTTGAATAATTCAATTTAATCGGCAGTTTTCAATAATTCTAATTGAATTTATTTTAATCGTGAAATTAAAAAGAAAAGAATAAAAGTGTGGTGGTTCTGTAGATATAGAACTTGTGTTTTTGTGTGACGAGGTTCTGGTTGGAATAAAGAATTGTAGGATTATTTTTAAAGACCAGTTCGCGTGGATTATAATATATTTGAATCTGTTTGCTCCTGGACCTTGAGAGGAAGTGTGTGGTTCTGTGTATATGTAGGAAACGTAGTGTAGAAGGCAGAGGTGGTCCCCTCGTGAGTGACTAATCCGTCAGTCGATTGCGTTCGAGCTTCCTACGTGATCCTCTCTCTCCCAAAGAAGTTCGCACGATTCCATTCACGCGCGTGTCTGCCTACGGGAATAGCTCTGTTTCTTCGCCCGTAGCTGACGGTGGTAAAACCTCCGCGGTTTGCGATTTAATCCTCTGCAATCTCGAGATTTCTTTTCTATTAGTTTCAATGAAACTTATTGGTAACTTGGGAAATTCTCCGCTTCTGCGTCTCGATCTTGAAGGTCAAAACGATGATCGATCGTTCGAATTAACAGCGGTGGGTACATTTCTTCTGTCAATTTCTTATCTGTACCTGTAAAATTTTATAATCAACGATATTTCATTATTTTGATTCTGAAATTTATTTTTCCTCGGCATTTTTACTTTCAAGATTGGAAGAGTATTTTAATAATGCATTTGGATAATGTTTCGTTAAATCGATCGAAGATCGAGAAGTCAGTACAATTAAATTACAGTTCGCTGAGCATAGTTCAGAGACAATTAGCTTGATTAATTGGATTTCAATTGAGAGTAATAAGTGAAATTTGAGGAGCATTTGTTGAGAAACAAAGTTCGCGAATTTATTCGCAAAGTAGTGGAAGAGTTGCTGGACAATGTCTACTTACGCAAAAGGATCACGGCATTCTTTCCGTGTTTCCAGGAAACACTGCCAGCTCCTTTGCCGTGAGGATCTCACGAAGGACCGAGCCATGGGCCGTACAGGATACACGTGCATCAGGCACGTCTTCTGTTCCCTCAACGTCTTAATATGGGTACGTATCCAAAGTCTATCCTTGATAGACAAATCTCTCTTTCTCTCTCTCTCTCTCTCGCCTCATGAATCATTAATAGGATCCAACGTCATCAAAAATCACTCCTGGAAAATAAAAAGAAAAAAGGATCTGCTGACTGTCGTTTTAATTTATCGGACAGTGAACTCATTGCGCGTAGCTTCTCCACATTCACCTTTTATATTCGACTCCTTTCGAGCTCGATCAAAATAAATATATGTATATGTAGCATGTTGTCTGATCTCTCAATGACGCAGTTTCTGGATCGATCCCATTGGTCATCGCTGCGTGTGCTGCGGAGTTCACGGTCACTTTCTAATCCATCATCATGCGGCTTTCAAATAAATCATTAGGAAAATACTGCGATCGATCGAATTTAGATCGTATAGGAATATATTGAATTTAATGAATTTTCTACTGTTGCCTGGATCATCAAAATAATAAGTATTTTAAGTAGTCAGGCCACAATAGCTTAGATAACGATCGACCTTTACTACTGAAACCAGAATAGTCCCGGTTCAACAGAGATTCTAGCAGTCCGAGGAAAAAGCAAATCCAACTGACAATGGGCGGTTTAAGTTGCACGGTATTTCAGAAGGCGGAGAAGTGAACGAAGACTATACGGAACACTATTGAGCAGCCTACGCACACGATTAAATCGATGCGCGCATTGCAGCCCGCAGTGCATTCCAGTGCACTCGTCTGTCTTCTCGAATTTATTATTCCACTTGAAACCGGCTAACACGCGCAGTCTGCGCGCCGTATAAACCTCAAATGGGACATTGACCTCTGGCTCTAGCGAGCGGCTAGAATCGCCATCGAAAGAAAGGGTCAAGATTCAGGATTAATCACATCTCTTTGAACATGCGAAATTTTCTTTAGATACAAGTTACAGAATTCTTATGTCAAACTTTACTATCGCCAGCATTAAAATGTTTTTATGGCAGTTGGATGGATAAACTTATCTAACAATAAGTGAGTCTTACTGTCAGAGAGAAACTTTTACGAGCAGTTTCGTGACGGAGATATACTTTAAGTGCTAGTTACCTTAGTAGCCAATCTCCATTTTTTACTCGCAAGCTACTACGTCGCTCGCGAACGCTATTTGGGTGTGATTATCTTTTAAGGTCAGTAACGGCAGTTTCATTTGCCAACGCGCTCCAAGATACTACACTTTGCCAGTAAATTTCGCAAGATGCGTGGATAGAATCAATAATAAATAATAAGATCACTGAACAGCAGAGGAATTAATGGAAAATCTTTTCGTTCGATGTTTGACAAGAATGTTTGACACGTTTCGATCTACTGCCGCGCGTGCCTCGATCAACGGACTGCTGCGGCAAATTCTAGTTTGACCGGATTCAATAATGCCTCCGTTATCGTTACTCGCTAGGTGAATGCTAATTTACGGGACTAGGTTAAATTACCGGTAAGGTCAATATTCTCTCGATGGAGTTTCCGCCGTGAGAGCGTGATTAGTCGCAGTATATACTCCTGGCGGACTCGTGTCTAACATCGAACGACTGCTTCCACTTGTCCACTGATCTATGTGGATAGTCAATTAACACTGAAACTACTCACTACTGTTTCTAACTTATTAACACTACGACTACTTCCTCTTCTAATCTAACACTTTAGAATTTGCTTATTTCATAAATCAAGCTTTCCCACAAAAGTTTATTATAATACAAAAAATCCTGTATATCTTAATTACTAACATATTTTCACAGGTTAATTTTAATTTCATTAATTTATCTTAATTCGTTTGATTCCGTAGGGAATTAGATTTATAGAAAAAGTGGATTTGGTTGTTCTTGTTAATTTGTTGCTTTATCGAATAATGGAGAAGTCCGAGGTTTCGGATGTTTTTCTTTTGAAAATAATAGGAATGCTGCTTCTTTGTAATAGTGACGTCGATCATTGCTTTAATGGAGTATCACTGACCGCAGGTCGCCGAGGTTACCAGCGGAAAATCAGTAAACCGCAACAATTTCTAAGAAAGGTCAATATCCCTTCTAACGATACTGTCACCGACACCGTCGCGGTGTTCGGCTTACCTAGAAAGCCTCTTGCACCTGACCAAAGAGGATAACTTTTCGTCCGTAACAGTAGCCTGCAATGGAAAAGATAGTGCAGAGTTTCCAGAGGCAATGTCACTGGGTAGCTTCGAAGCTCGATGGATTTCGCTGAGAAACGCGAACTATAAGCGCCATAACGCTCCCTCTATTACCAGTCGAATATGAAGTCTTGCTGCTTTCTCATTTTGTCGACCCACTTTTTCGTTTGGCACCGCTCGAAATCACAATCTCTCTCACTTAGAGTTCATATTGCAATCTCTTGAATTCGGATCTCCAATGTTTGGCAATATTTGCTCCGGTTCATGTGAAACGTTCTCCAATCAGCTCTTCTTCGCTCCATTATAACATATGTGACCTTGATTATTAATCTAAAAAAAAGATGACATCAAATCAAGTAAAACAAAAAATACACTTTCTTAAGTTATCCCACTTTTTCATGAGTATGGAAGATGATTGTTAAAAAATTTAAATTCTAATTTGAAACTTTCTTTTTGTTCTCTTTGCCGCTGGCAATTTGAACAGTCGATTCCCAAGGCAAGCTCGTGTTTACCCTGAGAAGAGTGTTTCTCCTCCAAGTGTGCTTACAGAATTGCACGTAATACCTTGTTAGAGAGAGAAGCTCTCTCGCAAGGCCGCTTCTGTCGTTTCGTCAGATTGAATTTCGTGCTTGACTTTTTCGCGACAGCAGAGGAGAGCGTGCACTCCTCGTTGTAATGAGAAGTAGGCGAGGTTTCAATTAAGGAAAAGTGTTCTTCCTGACGTAGATGTGTATTCGCGTAGCATTGAGAGAGAGAAAAAAAAAAGAAGAAAAAGAAAGGAATCGTGGCAGTGACCCGAACTGTTTGATTTACAGTTATGCGCTTGCGGAATTTTGGGTGCAGGCCTCTGGCTACGGCTCGCATATTCTGGCTACGCGACCTTGGTGCCGCAATACAGTTTCGCGTCAGCTGATTCCTTGCTCTTGGCCGCCGGATGCGTTACCTTCGTCATCGCCTTCTTCGGATGCTGCGGTGCGTGGTTCCAGTCGAGATGCATGCTGATCACGGTAAATTTATCAGAGCATATCTTTCATTAAGTAATTCGGATTTTTCCTCGATTAATCTGACAAATCTTGCCCAACCGTTTCTTTCCTAGTACTTCAGTTTAGTGATCCTGATGTTTCTGGCGGAATTCATGCTGGGCACTCTCGCATTTGTGTTTCGCGAGCACCTGGCTAAGAGTGTCAAGGAAGAGCTACTCTTGGGCATCGAGAAGCATTACAATATCACCAGGGAACCCGGAACCCTTCCCGCGCTCTGGGATCGTATCCACACAGAGGTAATCTTTATCCATGAATGTAGGATATATTTTATGCCACGCAGTATGTTTTGTCTTTGAGAGAAAACTTCTGTGGATTAAGTTACACTGACTTCACGGTCTCTTACATTTTACTGTCTGGCGTCGAATACTGTGTTTCACTGAATCTCTCAGAAACCGCAAAAATACGAATACTTTATAAATTTCTATTTCTCAGTTCTATATATATATATATATCCAACATAAGATTTCTCGACGGTATGGAAACTTTGAAGCCACATATTCGTCTTTTTTTTAGAAAGTTTGTTAAATCATTACTTTATTATTGAATCGATTTCCGAAAGGGTAATGGTAATTAATTTATTATTAAATAAGTTTGGTTTTTAATTTTTAGAGTTAATAGGTCAGAGTTTTTTCAGTTCCACTGTTGCGGAGTGAGGGACTATACGGATTGGTTCCAAATCGACGCATGGCCATCGGAGGACCGGGTCCCAGATTCGTGTTGCATGAAGATGGAACGATATTGCGGGCGATTGGATCCCGAGGGCAGAAACAAAGAGCTATGGTACAAGGAAGGATGCGCTTCAGCGATTCAAATGTGGCTAGTCACGAGACTACACGTAGTTGGTACAGTGGGTTTAGTAGTCGCTTTCCTACAACTCTTTGGTCAAGTTGCCAGTATGATCTTGTTCTGCACGGTGAAACACAAAAGGTCATCTCACACGTACAAGAGTTACGATACTGCGAATACCTAGAATTTCCGATGGATCTTGGACGAAACTACCGTCTGAGATCCTCGTTCGACGTCTCCACTTTGATACCTTGGGTTTCTCACCATATTGGTCCAGGCCTCCAACGTTCAGCATGAAGACGACGATCACAAGATCATCGCCATTGTAAATTTCACCGGTCGCGTTCCACGATGCACTAAATTTCATCGATCACCAAGGAAAGACGATTCGTCGATCAATCGTAGCTGATTGTGGTGTTCAGTGCCGTTCTCGCCATTCCAAGAATCTCTTCCCAAGACTGTTTTGCGAAGACGATTCGCGAAAAGGAGGAGGAAGTTCAGTCTTATGTTATCCACTTTTGCATGCGAGCTCGATTAACCTACGTACACATATTTATGCGCAATACCAAATATGTGTTTCCCAATCCACCGAGAGGGCCGAGTGGATCGCTTTTGACAGTTCCCACAGCTTTTCTAGTACGCAGTGTATCTCGAGCGTGTCGTCGTGGATCATTGACGACACCTAGTCTGCATATATGTTACGTATGTACAGTAGCGGACGAAAGATCGAAATTAAAAACACAGATATTATAATATGTTAGGATTCTGAAAAGTAGCGAAAGTTACCAAAATATGCGAATACTGATTCTAATGTCTCTTTTGTCCGCCATTGCATATGTGCGCGATTCTTCCTAACGTTATCGCATTAAGTATTCTCGATTGTCAGTGTATACACTCGCGCGATATAATTAGTATCGCAATCAGTATCCCTCGATTTAGCTTTAACCGCCGAAGTGTATTGATCTGACGTTTTTACCGTGTGTATTTATTTTCTTACGATTATATACCATCGACCGCGTAGTCCGCGACGTTACGTTAGCTACTTTTAACGATGCGTTAATTAATTATCGACTGGCACACTGTCAGATTAATATTCACGTTAAGTAGGATAACGATTAAGCCTGCGATGTATTATATATTGTTTCAATAATAAATATCGTATTTATGAAACATCCTTACCGTTATCTTGCAGCATCTAGCAGCGATTTATGGAAAAAATAGAGAATTTATTAAAGTAATTACGAATGATATTTACATTGGAAAGAAGGGTAGTTTTTTGTTCCTGTCGACTATTGAAGACCGATCAATCGTGCTCCTATTTGATTCAGTGCTTCTGTTATTCCTCGCGAGGTTTTCTTCGCAGCATTCACCGGAAACTAAGATAAAAAGATAGGTGAATTTGAATTGTGGTTAAAGAAAATTCAAATTGAAAAATATATTCATATACGAAAACTGCTACTCACATCGATCACAGTGTTTAAGAAGTTACTGAATCCTTCGAAACCGCCAACGAGAGCTCTACCAATTCCAATAAACTTATCCCCAGAATTCCCATATTTTTCTTCCTCGCGAATACCATCGACGATGGGAGTGGGTTTGAAGAAATTCTCCAGAATACTCCCAGCTACCTGTGGTTTCGGCCTCTCGAGAATACCTTGCTCAGATTCATTTTCCAATCGAACTTTGTCTCCACTCTGCGGCCGGAAGTCGATCTGCTGTACATTCTGACCCGATTCGACGGATCTTCTTCCCTGGTTCCCTACGTTGGACTTCGTTGCAGTCGCTCTCACCACGTGATTCTGCGATTCACTGGCGATCATCTGCAAAAAAAGAATTGCATATTAGCTGGTGAAGAATCTTAGATATCTGACAATTCCTTGAAATTTATTCTGGCACACATCAAGACACTCTTCTTCGCGTGAACTCGGCTAAAAGCCAGGTGTTAGGAACAATGGTGTGCAGCTAATATTCTCGCACGATAGAATCTCGGATTCATCAGATTAGTACTCGTTAGGCGATCTTCTCAGAAAATTCTGAATGCTTCAAGGTCGAAGTCGCAAATCGCAGACATCGATTAATGCTGCTCGTTGCTTCATATCGTGAAAGAGAAAAGAGAAAAAAGAGATGAATTGTGTAATGAGTAGTTCTAAGGTGACTCTAGGTTTTCTGAGAAACAGTTTTTTTTTAACCGGTCAGATGTGGGACAGATCGAAGGTGAACACACTTGCTAATGCTGCACTGATTTACTGATTTACCTCCGCTCGATCCGCTAGGATGTTTCTCGCCAATGTTACGGAATTCACGATTCTTCCTCTTGCAATTCGTATCATGTCCATGATTCGACTTAACAACGCCTACAAAAAACAACCGAAAACCAATTTTGACACCCTTGCCGCTGCGAATTGTTCCTCGCGGAGAAACCGAGTGACCAAATTTTCCGTGGAAATTTTGCTCGATCGCTGCTCCCATTATTATGTTGATTTTTTAAATTTAATAATGCAGTGGCGCTTACTCGTACAATAATAAAAATTACAATCCGATTTATGACACATTTTACTCTCATTATTTTCACTGAGTGTGTCGAAGATCGTCTGTTTTCTTTTCAACGATTTATTTAAAAATAACTGTAACAGTTGGTTAATTAAAAGAGGAGAATTTCGATGAGGGTTAAATGGGTAGAATTTGTCGAATTAATAAATTAAATAGTACTCACCCTTCCCTGGTCCCATCGTGACAATGGTTCGACAGCCGAATTCTTCACAGATCCTTCGGAAGTGTCAAGGGAGAATTTCGTAGGCTCGTCAGCTGGTCGACAATTTATTAAATTAATAAAACAACTGACTGTCACGAATATAATCACCCATTTGATTCTCATTTTGCAAATTTTCCTTCGGAGTAGTAATTCAGCTATAAGAAGAAGATTCACTCTTGAATGCTTTATAATTGTATATTTATTAAATAGGATGATAATTGTGGAACAGAAATAGTGTCACTCACAAGGAAGAGATTTAGATCCAGAGAATTCGATGGAGACTGAATTTTAGTATTAATCCTGCCGGTAGAAAAGGTTGTCGTCGTATCGTAGCCGCTCCTCGACTAACATATTCCGATGTGCTCGGTTATAAACTCAAGAGTGTCTTACGACATTGAGGTACTTTCTCTTTCGATTTGCTTTACAATGTTGGTAGTATCACGTACGCCACCAATCCTTCTGGTTTCGTTTGGCACGCGTTTAATCAATTAACTCTATCTATACTGTATTTGTCTTCAAACAAATTAGCAAAAAATTAGTCATCAATTCTGCATTTGTCTTCACGCAAAATTCATAAGTATTCTATCTTCTAAAATAATTATTACGAATTTAAATAATACATTAAAGTTGCAAGTTTCCTTGAGTAAGGAAAATTATAAATAACTGTATTTCAAGTACATACTCAACATCTCAATAGAGTTGTATTGAGAGACAAGTTGTTAGTGTTTCATATGCTAATTAGAATCTTTAGATTCTTCGTAGGAAGCTGATGTTTACTGCCGGCAGAATCAAATTAGCATCCCACCAGAAGAACCATTTGCCATAGCAGATCCTATAGAACAGTACTCGGGCATATTTATTGTAATCGCAAGCGAATCTTGCAAATTTTGCTCACGTGCGAAGTATTATTCGTATGGCATGCTGTAGACCGTGCTCCGAATAATACTGAGTCCACTAAAGTAACAACGTGTCCGAACAACAAATAAATATGCATTGACTAGAAACATTAAATTAGAATTCTTGTCCGAATATACCAAAGGAACCAGATTACAGTTATTCTGTTAATCTCATAAAAAAGACTTTATTTTCCTCGCAACGGTGAAATCATGACGACATACAAATGCAACAATACAACAATCTAAATCGAAAGGCGAGGTAGAAAAATTCTGATAAAAAATTCTGATGAAAAATTCAGCCAATATTTTTCGTAAGGAATCCACTGACAGCTGTCAAAGTTGACTGCGGAATCTGAAACACAGTTAGTAGATTAATCATGTTGACAATGTGTCATTGTTCGATATCTGCAGACGTATGGTTGAGGAAAAGCTACGTGGAATAATAATGACGCTTACATTGAAAATATCATCGAAGAAAGTGTTTCGATTAATTTCTGGTTGAGGTGGTGGTGCGTTTAGATTAATTCTTCTTGCGGATGGAGCATCGCCCTGATCGGAACGCATCGATATTCTCCTCGTGGGTTTCAATTCGTCGGATGTCGCTTCATAAATCACTTGTTTCCTTGGGAACCCGGTCCAAAAGCGCTTCCTGAAGCGCCACCGAGTACCGCCAGACCTTGAAGTTACTTTAGACGAGAGTGGTGATGAAGGTTTAAGTCGCTTAGAAAAATCGTAGAAGCATATACATAATCATATGTATATAGGACACCATGATACGTGTATAACGGTAAAAAGAACTGATTTTTATTTCCTAGAGTTCCTGTATTTTTCGGTAAAAGAAGTCCATAGGTTTGAGTATATACACAATGTTGATTTTTCTTCAGTCTTATAATTAGGGGATAAGGTTAGTGGTGAGTTAAGCAGTAATAGTGAATAAAATGAGTGTTTTATTTATTATTTATTTGTTAGAAATCGTGTGGAAAGTGTTTTACAGTGTGTATTATAAATACTCTCCGTACAAGTCTGTTGGAGATAAATGAGGAGCCTCGCTTATGTTAATCTTTAAATATCAATAATTTAATAAGAATCTAATTCTAAGACAAACAATATACCAATAATATACTACTCTCAAAAAAATCTCAAAAAAAGTGTATCATGGTACCTCATTCTTCATTGGTTCAGTTATGAGTAATGATGCTTTTAGTCTCGCTGTTTTTTTTTTACTCTGTAATTCTCCTACCATCTTTCGCTGGTTCGTTTGCATTTCCCGAAGCGTGGGCTTCATTCGTGGACGATGGAAGCGGTGGAACTAGAGGAGCCTTTTTTGCTGCTTCGACTGCGCCTTTTGGACTTTCGGCTTTTGGACCTGCATATACGGCACCAAAGAGTCCTGCTTCCGCGGAAATTCCTGGCACTTGATGCACTTCTCCTTGCACCTATTTTATAAACGTTTAATTATACTTCAAAACCCTTTACTGTTTACTACAAAACCATACACTATATTAACCACCACAGCTCAACGCAAAACCTTACCTCTTTCACGGAAGTTTCCACGAGTGATCCACTCCGCTAGAAAAAATCAACACTCTTACTGTAATTTAAGATTACTCAAATCTATTACGAATATTTAATTATAAATTCTACCGATATAACATTTCACGTAAATTAAAGCTATTTTACTTTGTCCATGTGTTTCTTGGATCGCGATATTATCTGGATGTTGGTACGACCACGCTTTGGTTTCTCGGTGCTAATAGTAGCATCGGAATTACTCGATGCCGAAGAGAATGCACTGGCACTCGGAGGTGGATTATTGCTCGCACTCATTCCGAAATCACCAATTTGGACCCTGTCATTGCCGGTAGTCGCTCCAGCGTACAATCCTCCCGATATTGGAGCAGCTGATCTTCCACTTCCGTCGAGCATTCCACCAAGGCCGGCGCCGGCTTCTGGCATTCCTGGTCCGAGACCAGCTCGAGCATAAAGACCACCGCCTACAAATATTTTGATCGATCTATTGTAAATTGGTCTACTGACGGATAATTTGTATTTTGTAAACAAGGATGTGAAGTGAGAGGTATTTTACCAGCAGTTGCATCATCGCCACCAAGAATTCCACCTAAACCAGCGCCAGCGTGTGCTCCCCAGGGTGTTCCAGCACTAGCGTGTAGACCACCAGCAGTTCGACCACCCAGCAAGCCACCCAAACCAGCTTCAGCGTGATATCCACCGAAATTCACTCGAACCCCACCATTAGTCAATTGCAAAAACGGTAGCTGTCAAAAATTCCTCGATTTTTAATTATTCTCCAACAGCACTGACATCGGTGTAAATTCGCAGACTACTGGAATTACGATGGAAAGTAGTCTGGCCTGATTTCTTATTCTACTCAGGAAGTTTCAACAAACGACTAAACGCTTCGGCTACCGGCTAATTTAGAAACCTACTTTACGGCATCGAAGTTATTAGCCGGATTGAGGCTACTCTTAGTTCTATTACGATACATATAATTAGATGTTCCATTACACGTGTCGGAAGACAACTTCCGCTGTCATTGAACCATCGACTATCCCAAGGTAATTCAGGTAAGCTTGCTTAACACGAATTACAGCAGTATATTTCAATATGAAACGAAGTTTATTCTAATCTTGTAATTAGACACTGCACCTTTCCTTTCAAGTTTAACGCAATCCTTTCTCTTCCTCGGAATCTTTTTACGAGCACTTAACAATATCTTGCGTCACGTGTCACCGCTGATAAAGACTTGCGACGTATAAACGCCGACAATCAATTCCACACGATAATACACTGACAATTTCAAAACATCTCGCGAATCGAATAAACCAAAATATCTATAAAGAAACTAAAAGAAATGCAATCCAACGAATGTAATTTCTGATTGATACAAGCGATGACTGAAGAAGAAAGAAATATTGGAATTTGTTGCGAATGATGGTAAAACTTACCCCAAAGAGGAAGCTACTATCATCATTTTTGTCTTTGTCGGCTTGTGGCATAGCGTCAGCTGCAGCTAGAAAACTAGCGAGAACGACGATGAGTAGTTTGCAGTTCGGCATCTTCGCATCGACTGACTGACTATCTACGCGGACTCGAGTGTGTCTCGCGTCGATCGCGGTGCGAGGGATTTCTAAAAACACCTTGAGGGCATCTCTCGAACTCACCTGGCAGGTAGGGGCAGGAGTAGCTAGGGCTTACGATGCTGCCGAACCAATCGCGAACACGGAATAGACTGACACGAATGTTCGCGATACGCATGCATTTTGCTTCAACGTACATGAATACCACGCTCTTTCTTGGAGGGTCAAGGTCGCATTATACTCAGGCGCCTTTTTATGCTGCCGACGATTAAATCGCGATAACTTCCTTGTTCGGAAGCGAATCTTCTGGATTCTATACAGTCAACTGGAATATTTTCTGGCAACTCTATGACTTTAGTATATCGATCAATATGTTTTGGGATTATTATAAACAGACTAATGATTATTTCTAGTGCAATTAGTTTAGAGATCTAAATTCACTTTTCGAAATATTTAAGGGAACTCTGGAAGAATTGAATGGTTAATGGAAATTATTAAAACAACATTTATACATAACGAGGAAACGACTTAATGTTTAGTTTTCTGTTTTATTACCTACTATTTAATCAAATAGAATTCATTTAATTTAAAGTCTATTTAATTCGTCGATTTAATTGAATAGATGAAATCTGTTTCAGGATTTAAGTGGGTATAAAATCGGTAAAAAGTAAAAAATTATATAGTAAGATATAGAATTAAGCAGCAAGTAAGGTCAACAGGGTAAAAAGAAGCTTGATATTATAATTTCTCGACGGAATACACAATGATATAGCGACACACATGATTCTCGAAAAATGACAAATTGACTACCGGAAGATTCCTATCGTCCTGCTACTCAGAGGCGAGACAAGACCGAGGTCAGACGAGTTCCTCCCGCCACTTCCTGCTTAATTACAAGCAAACACTGTCAACATGAATCATTCAACCTTGCCGTCAAGCGTCAACTTCTTTTTACAGCCCCTCTGTTTCACCTGACTACCAATAGGGAAAGATGCAAAATTCCACAATTTTATTCTTCCCGTACGAACAACACACATATGCGCGAATTCGACACTTTCAGAAACTGTAATTTATTCTTCGATCACACGGAAACTTGTGAATAACTTATCGAATGAGGTAGCAGCGGCGATTCTAGCACTTAATGCAACTCAGGAATGAATGAAGTAACCGCTGTTTACCACGGAACATTGAAATCGAACGACTTCTTCGCCACCTGATTATGACTCATCGCGGAATAACAATTGTCATCGATGAATTGCTTGTTACCTAGTGTAATCGTTGGTAATTGCACGATATAGTCACCAGCGCATGTGTAAAAGTCATTTTGTACCGTAAAGTCTCATTAATTCCTTCGATATCGGACTGTTCTTGGAACAGGATACTCGACGATTTCAACCCGCGCTGAACGTATCTCTAGCCATCGTCAGACCCCGAATGACCCTCAGATGACTACATCCACGTAAGTGTGGTTTGAAAGCGCAATAAGGAAATTGCAGTTTAATGATAATCCATTGCACCACCGTGAACATTCAGAACCCTGTATAAACCATCGTTTCGACTCGCTGGCAGTAATTTAAGGTCATAAGATGCTCAATCATATCCAAATGCTACTTTCGCAAATGTAAACTTAATGTACAGCGTTTTGTAGTTGAACTACGATTGCTTCGCTTACCACTATGTTTTATGTACACACGAAAATAAGGTTGAGGATATTCCAGTCGATAATCATGGAGTTTGCAAAGTTACTAATTATATGGAATAAAGATTCTAATGGAAAACTATCCTGTCATTTTTCTGTGTTGATCGATGTTCGATCGGAAAATCATCTCGGTATCTCGATCCGCTTATTTTTCTTTGGGACCCAGGAGCAATTTTGTTCTCTATTTTTATGTTTTCTGGTCGGTATTTCGTTTTCGAAGGGCGATCTTCTTTCGGAGCGATCTTGTTCTGGATCTTTGGCACGTTCGATGGTCTCGAACCAGTGAAACTTCCAATTCCTGCGGTGAGACCGTGCCACGTAAATGAATTGTCCTCCTCCACGTTCTCGTGCACTTCGTACGAAGGATTCGGGCGACTTGGTTTATTGTGTAAACCGCCATGACCAGCTGCAATCGAGGAACGATTGAGTCACTAGTTACTCGAACCTTCGCAATCGTAATTTCGGCAAAAAGACTCCTAACATTTCGCTAGCAACATTCGAATTCTTCAAACCGATTAACGTAAAAGATAATTGTACTCCGACTCTAAGAAACAGATCACGTAACACTTGTATAAGCCTCGTGGCTTCTTTTCACGAAGAAATAATTAGAAGAGAATGTTGAATCATCGTGTTTTCATAACATTATACACATACAAAATAGAAGATTAAAAGATGCATTATTTAGATTATTTTTATAAAAGATTTTAGGAAGTTTAAACGAGATATTTTGCGAGTAGATTTTTAGTAGAAGACTTTGTCTGGCTAGTAGTAAGTATATACTACTTACCATGAATTCCCGAGAGAATATTTGAAGATCCGTGTCCACCGAGTAGCCCATGGTGACCCATTAAAAGATCCGTCAAAGCGTTTACACCTAAAGGATCCTTATGATAACGTTTCATAACTTTCTTCCGTTGCTTAAGCTGCAATCTCTGATTCTGTAATTGTTCGCGTTGCTGTCGTTGCCTCTCTCGCTGGGCAAGAACCCTATCCCTTCGTTCTTGTCTCAACTTTTGAATTTCATCGGCATTCAAACGTCTTTGAGCGCTCGTCGTCTTTACCAGTTCGCCGACTGCCTCGAGAGTAGAAATTGGAATCTGCAAAAACGATGGAAAATACTTCCAAGCGTGTCATCAACACCGAGACAAAGTTCCTGAAAACAATTGAAGAAAATGAATGCTGACCTTAAAAACACTGTCGATCCCTCTACTGTTTTCAGGAACAGCCGTTTGAGCTGCTGCCGCTGTTTGCTTCAAAGCAGTGATGGGTATCTGAAATGAAAAATTGAAAGAGAAACAATTCTACAACGATACAGGTGTATATGTAAATTTTCACTACCCACATTGAAAATGTTGTCGATCACTTGTCCACCTGGATTCGGAACATCTCGCCGGTTTATCGTGTCGTCGCCGACCTGTAACCATATAAGATCATCAGTGTCCTCAATAACGCGAGCAAGCGTACCACTTTACGACGTTTGTTTTGATGATACGTATGTGTGTGGTAGGCGTCAAAAACCGATAAGGTAAACCTACGCCAATAATGTGCCAATACTCGATTACACGTAGACTAGGTGATGTAGATAGAAGGATAATAATATGGCTACAACCACTTGTCAGCGACCGAAAACGTTTTGCCATCGTCACTAGCTTTCACTTTCTGTTCTCTGAGTGATGTTGAATCACGCCCGAAGATGCCACAATTAACGTAAGAATTATATAATACACGTAACATTTAGTGACCCAAATTTACCTTGGAATTTTAATTGATCCAAAGACTTCTCACTATTTCGGTTATCGCGTGAAATATTTACCAACCCAACTATCAAGTCGTCGGAAGGAATTGATTTATTTTTAATTGAGTAAGATTTCGATTCTGATTAATTTAACGGGAAATTAAAATTGAATTAAATGATTCTGCAGATATCAGGATTAAAGTGCATAATCCGAAACTAAAATTAAATAATTCTAGATTGATTTTAGCAATGTGAATTAGTATTTTCTTTTTAGTTTCCTTAATTCAATGAAGAACGATATGAATTGTGAAATATAGGAAATTCTTGAACAATGTAGATAAATAATTTCTGTCAAACTCACCCTTTGAGCGAAAGAAATCGAAGAAGCGATTCCAAGAAGGAAGAAAATCCACAACATGGTGAATCCCGGAGCGAGAGAGTTCTGTTGTAATCCTCGATATCCAGAGACTGTAGGGCAGATCGGTGATCCAGCGATCTATAAGGGTGCTCCTCGAGTGGCCCACGCCAAATGTCAACCAATCGTCGTCCAGGATCTCACCTGATGGAAACCAGGCACCTCTCGATCGGCCGATGCTTTCTATTCCACACGATCCGCGATTCGCGATCGCGCTTACGCACTTCCCCTCCTTTCCGCGCCTCTTTCACTCGATTTTACTCCACCGCACGCATCAATTTTTCGCGGGTGCATACACGTGGGCAGACACACCGCTATTGTGCAAACTTCTCCGATCCGTGTCAAATGTCACGAACACTCTCTCTATCTATTCGCGAATTTCTATAAGTTATTTAATTTCCAATTTTTTAATCTTTCATTTACTTCATGTATTAGTGGAATTTCATTAATTGTAATTAATATTGGCATGGATTTTAGCAAAGACTCTATATGTGAAATATCAAAAATGTAATATTGTAAATTTGAAATAATAATTATATTCGAATTACATAATGAGGAGATTAAGATAGTCGGAGGTTGTCGTGAAGCAGACTAACGAGAAACTTCGCTCAGCGATCGAACCAAGGGGCCCAAACCGATCTTAAGGGTCCTTACCATACTCCCATACCGATCTCTGACCAATCGAAGCACTTTTAACGAGTGCTCCTTTCTACCAAAGCCTGTTCGGCACCTCTCGTCCTCCTTTACACCAACGAAGATTGTCTTACTTTTGCTTATACGCGGGGAACTGGCGTGGGCCGATTCGACGATGTTACATAAATGCTTCTGAGAGACCAATGACCACCTTCCCTGACGTAACTCACTTCGCTAACGATCTTATAAACTTTCGTTTCGTCGAATTTTCCCTATCTTTCTCGATCTCACTCGAGACACCCCACAGCGGACAAAAGAAAACTTCGCAATGATTCACACATTAAAGAAACTATAAAGAATTCACATATGTGTTAATACTGATTTTAAATTATCTCTTGTCCAGAACTCTTACTCCTTACGAATTAATTTAAGTAGAATTAATAATTATAGGATAGTTTCTTATAATTAGAGAATATGAATTAATTCTTATCGAATTAATTCATTGAATTCCATAACTAGGCAGCTGATTTTTATTCGTTTCTCTAATAAAAACACTTCCCAAAGTATAAAGCTAAATAAACTGGGATTCACAGGTACCTTTTTTGTCACTTTAGTCTCCAGTGTTCAATCTTTGGCTACTAGTACCTACCACGAGAGACACTCGCGCGAAAGAACAAGTTGATTCGCGAAGCGTCGCGTTAACAAATGCAAAAGACGCAGTCTTGCGGATATTTATCATCTGTCTCGAGTTAATACGCGTTTGGGTTGTCCTGCAGATAACTGCCTACCTGGTTACCCAGCTGTTTGCGAAACTCCCTCACGGATACTTCGGATTGCTGAAAAATTGAGAAATTTACGATCCGTCAGACTTTGTTGGAATATTGCCAATGACAGGACATTTGCATAGAAGCCACTGGAGAAAATGATACTTACGTTCAGCGCGTCTCTCCATTCGATATTAAATAATCTTACTAAACCTAGAACGTTTCTTCTTATCAAACTCTGCAAACCACCTCTCGTTAAAACGTAATCGGGTGTCGTGGTAGTTGGTGCCATTGTCGTCGTTTCCATTGTGTCATTGTCACGACTCGATGACATTGTCGTCGTTGAACTCGCTGTCAACGATGCACTCGTCGCTGTATCTGGCTGTACATTGTTGTTTATTATGTTACTGATCTGCTTGATCGCTGATCGAGTCTCGTTGAAAGTCTGAAATCAATGTTCAATAGAAAAGACTGTCTCTTTTTTTTTAAAAATTTTGTTTTATCATTTGAAGCTTTTAATGATACCTCGAATGTGACCCTCGCTAAAGTCCAGAAAAAGCCTGGTTTCTGGTTTCGAACTTGTCTCACTACTCTTTTAGCTTCCTCCGATATATTCATCTCTGTATCAATCGCATTGGTGTCGAGATCCTTCTTACTTGGATCTTCCGACAGATATTTCTCCAATATATTCATCTTTTCGATCATCTCTGCCTCTTGCCACAATTCTCTCGTTTCGTTATTCCGAGCAACACTAGATCGATCATCGTTCGAGTTTGACTGAATAGGATTCTTATATAATTTCTTTTGTTCCTCGAAGGGTGCTACGCGAGATTCTGATCTTTTGGAAACTTGTTCTCCTGTGGGAACATAATTATTCGAATTCCAGGATTTCTTTTTTATCGAGTTCGTTTGAAACCTCTGGATACTAGGTTTTCGGTATTGCTGATTTCCAGGATGATAAATTCGAGGATCATTGCTCCAGTAAGATGTTTGAGGTTCGCTTTGCAGAGAGCAAACAAAGCAGAGAATCAGCCAGCAGGCTGAAATTAAACTAATCATCGATGACCGCATCTGCAATGTTAAATTACTTCATTTTTATTCCTCCCGGTAAATCGAGATACAGGTTTAAACACGATCACGAATGGTATTGCAAAATGAAAAATTCTCGATTGTGAGACATCGTTAGATTTCCACGAATATCAAAAACCGCAAGTAACCGATTCTCAAGGAATCGAATCGAAGTTCCCGCTATTCGCATCACGTAAATTGTGCAAGTGGTGACGGGGAAAATACGGTAAACGTATGGATGGTAGGCGAAGAGAATTTATATTCGCTCGCGATCGCCGATTTCGATTTAAATTGTAGTTATCGAGGTAGTTAACAGCCGTTGATTACTTACGTTCACGGTGTGCCCTGAATACCCAGAGCTAGAGAAGAAGATTTCGCAAGAATTTTGAGGAGACGACGAACACTAGTTAAAATACAAACTACATACTACGATTTCGCGAAAGCTCGAGTCTTTTCTGCGTGGAAAATCCCATGCTGACTCAGTTGTTTGTAATTCGATAGATGAATAGAAACTATAATTGCTAATTGAGCCATTGTCGAACTGTCTTTTCAATGGAACACTGTCATCCTGAGAATTCGAGTAGGTTCTCGATCCTGCCACGACGTGACTGCAACTGGCCACCGATGGGATTCATTTTCTCGACAGCTCGAACGACACTTTGTTTCGTGGTTTCGACGATCCATTTTGACCGGACCTTACGTGGCCTCGCCACGAACGAGCGTGCACGGAATTCTCGGCTCTCTGTACAGCCTCGTATAACTGCTGTTCCTCTGGTGTCGACACCAAGCGATTGGGCCCGATTTTCGGCAGCTGACGTAACGGACTCTGTCAGTCAAGTGTCACAATTTCTTACCTGACACGACTACAATATTCACTACGTTAAGATACTTCAAGATTTCCTTCCGGAAAATCTAACTTTTCTTCTAATTTTCAATAGTTATTAGATAATGGACTAATAATTGCTAAAGTGAAATCTGAGCTGTGTTTACGAACGGATACCTCATAATTGCAACGATTGGTAGGACTTACGCGACCACTGGTGCACGTTGTAATGCTTATGAAACGGCGCGAGCGGTGCACCATGCGATTACGCGATGAAAGTCATCGGCGGATTTGGATCATTTTCACCAACTTGCCGCCGAGTGATTCGAGCGGTTTGTCTCCGGCCCCCGTGCGGTTTTGGAACATCACTCGAGTTTACTTGAGCAACCACGAGATTCGATCCACAGGTATATATTTATGTAATTCGGGTTGCACTTTCGGATGCACTTTCCCGATACTTTCTCACGAAGACAATTTTACGTTGCTGCGGGCGAGTCAGTGGTACATAATCTCACTTTTTATTTGATTGTCACAATGCGTCATCGCGAGCTAAATTTTTAACTAGAATGAAAATTAGTAAAAAAAAACTGAACACTGATGTGACACGATGTGGAATTTGGAAAATGAAAAATTTCTGGACACGAGGCAAAAGTGTTCACAATATCACTGTCACTGGTTCAAAGGGTTGATGAAAGAGTTTTGAAGGGTTTTTAGAAGCGATTTTCACCAGTTTCGAGATAAGCGACTGATCCGGAGATCCGTAGAAGCGAAACTTAACGTGTTCGTACTGGCGGACTCGGCAAAACCAGAACCACGTGGAGCGACGATTATGCCAACCATCTTTCACTTTCACTCTTGACTGCCTTGCGACCACGTGTCTCCCTTGGCGGGAGCAATTAACCCTTGCCTTACTTTTTATCGGTGCAGATGCAAGAAATTACTTGAAAAAATAATCTTCAGTATTTTCGCTTTAACTATATGGCTCTACATTGGAAAAAATTCACCAAAAAATTATATTCTGCATCTTCGCTACTTCTTATTAGGATTTAAGAAAAAAAAGTAAATTGGACAATGAGTGTGTTATTAGTCAATCAATATTGAATCAATCGCAGAAATAGAAAAAGAGATTAGTTGTTATCAGCATAAAGTAGTAGATTCAAAACATCATTAATTTGCTCGGTAGAATGGAAACTTTCCCAGGCGTACGGAATGCGTCATTGTCGTATTTTAACATAACACATGAGGATGTTGGTTAATGGAGCGAGGTATTTATAGAAAGTAGAAGGAATGCTAAAAATGCAAAATAAGCTCGGTGTGTCGAAGCTGTATAAATTCACAATTCAAAGTGACATTTCTCACAAATTTAAATCCCCTTTTATCCCAAAATAGAAAAAAAAGTCTCCAGAAATGATTTAATTTCTATTTATTTTCCCGAATGCGCAAAATAGAAAACTGGAACAGGTGCCAGGCGAGCGATTAGAATTGGCGAACTTTCGGACTCGCATGCACCGTTTCGAGTTTCTCCGTTGCGAAAAATTCACGAGTGTTTCATTCGGGACTCAACGAGTGTAATTACCAGTAGTCTCGTAGACAAAAACGTAACAAGGAAATCAGTGTGAAAAAAAAATCAATGTGAAAAATCAGGTTGAAAAATACTACTAAGCGTGTCGTGAATTTTATATTATGGTCATCGGTGTCGTATAAGGTTTAAATGGCTCGGAACGTGCGTAAGCTTGGCTGAGGATGTGTTACGCAATAGGCGTGTCCACCTGTTGCGGGTCAGTGATTCTCATCGCGTAAGAAATTCATAAAAATCGCATGACGTGCTATATTCGACAATTTCGAAATATCACGAATTTTTAATATTCTATCGCCATTACTATATCATCCTGCCTATGCGAATTCTAAATTCGGTCTAATATCATTGAAACACGCGAAACAATCAATCAAAATCATTTAGTCTCATTCTTAATTGATAATAACTCAAATACAAATTTGTATCTACAATAATTTATTTAATTGAATATTTTCATCAGAATCCTGGATTCTTGCATATAATGGAATCAAGTATAAATAATCCTGCTAATTAATCTAATCGAAATGTAATAAAACGTTTAAAAAATATGAAATAAAATATTGTAGATATTAATGGATAAAAAGATGAATAAATAAATTAAGGAGAAAAGGAATCGTAATTTCCAAGATGAAGAAGAACTTGACTAGTCGTCTCGAGTTTTCACACATTGTGCCTAGAAACCAGTTCTAACCGGCCGTAAGGTTTCATTTTTCGAGGACACCGACCTCGTAGGCAGCTAGACGCCAGTTCCTAACCACGGATTTAAGTAGCCGTGTCTCAAGCAGCCAAAGAAAAGACATCTCGAGGATCACATTGACGTCAGAGTAGTTAAGTGTCAGACACAATTATCTATGTACCTCGAAACTGAGAGCTGTCGTGTTTTCGTCGAAAAAAAATGAGTAAAAGAGCGTATGTGATTAATTCGCTGTAGTCGTTTGGACTTAACGTGTGGTCTGGTAGTTTGTATAACTGCACCGTGTGTCTAAATAGGTGACAATAGCACTCGAGGATCCTCAGTCGGATCTTCTTTTCATCCTATAATAGTATTCACTGGAGATTACGTAATTCGGTGTACATTATGCTATCTGTGCAGACGTTCTTCCAGAAACTGTGTCGCGTAACCCGGCAATCTTTCGAAATTACTTTACTCAGGAAAAAACACTAGATTAAACGTGAACCGTGCACGATGCGACATCCTAGACTGCCTTCGTTAATTCGATCCGTAATGACTGCGTTTTCAAGATTAAGAAACTGATCGTACTTACTCCGAAAGATTTAGAGAAATAAGATTTGTATCTTAGCGACTGGTGTGTGGAATGACAAAACACGAACTGATACTGATCGATTCGAGCACAGCTATAGGAATACATGGAAATGGGGTAGGAAAAAGATACAGGGTACCATTTGTCAAAGATTGCTGTCAGGAAAGTGACAGCCACGCGACCAAGCCGGCCAATTTTCCGCGACGAAGATTTCCATGAAGTGAACGGAATCAGGAATTACAGGACCTATTTCACCATTAAATTACTAGGATATCATTCCAGCTATTACACAGTACAATCCTCCGATCTTTTTTAATTTATCGCTATAAATATCAAAATAATACTGATCAAAAACAATTATCAGAACTTTATCTTCACGATGCAATTACCACTCGCTCGGTTCAAAACGAATTCAAACCCGAAGCTTAAAGCTCTTTCAGATAAAATGAAACATTTTTTCCCGTTAGGTGATTAAAACAAAATTTAATTATTAGTAGAAATGGATAAAAATGGGGGATCGGTAGTTCTAATGGTAAACTAATATTCACGTGGAAGTCGTACCTCGAAGTTCAAGTTGAATTGAGTTCCTTGGATACTTGAACAGCTGGACAGCAATGCACCGGTGCTTTGGATTCGGAGGTTCAGAGCGGTACACGTGGTCGAGAGGAAGGTAGGAACGAAGAAGAGTGCATCTTGCTGGACGGTGTGCGAGACACTAACGGGATGAACCTCTCCCCGCTTTCGATACCACGAATCACTCCCTGAAGGTCGTCGTGTCTCTTTACGAAAGCTCGATCGCGAGTCACAAGCCCCCGTTTCTATCCATTTCGAACCCAAGTAAATTTACGAAATTCCATCGGGACCACTAACTTCCCCACTGAAGTATAATTCCTCGCGACTCATTTCAATATTCCTCTATTTCGTCGCTCGGATTACTCAATTCGCATTGCCTCTTGCTATTAAGTAATAGCTCTTGGATAACTTTGACGTTTTGGACACCTTGGTCTACTCCCCTCTTCTTTTAGTCTTTCGACTCGTCCCATTTAAATCTGTCTTGGAAATCTGACGTCAGGGTCACTTCTCGAAACGAGATCCGAATTATTTGCTCATCTTTTTTCTAGTTTTATTCTCTGCAGTATTCGTAAAAGTGACATTTTGAGAATTTCTTTGATCGAAACTAAAGTTATATCGGAGAAGAAATTCATTTTCTCTGCATCAATAAAATAGAATTATTTCGAAACCACGGTTTTAATAATTATACAGAAGAATTATTCTTGCCATTAATTCGAAGAGTAAACAGACTTTTTTAACGTAGGCAAAAAATCTATGTTTATATTAGTTCGTTTTAGAAAGCACTAAAGATTAATCTGTGGATTCAGAAAAAATTGGCCTTGCTCTTGATTGCCGATTACTTAACGCTTCGAAATATAAATCCGCAGCGCATCGATCAGCGCCTCGGTGATTGATGATCCATTTACCGTGTCGCAGGTAGTGAAGTATCAATTCAGGCGACGAATTCTGCGCTCGAAGTATCTCCTACTTCCATGGAAAAAGTGTTTTAGGTATTGTCCTGCATCGAAGATTACCAGGAATGCATCGCGTTACCGTATAATTTCAAGAGAAAGGTCACCGGCTCAAAAACCACAAAAGTGGATCACGTCCGAACGCGCACACGCGCAGGTAATTGTCGATTATTTATGCGCATCCTTTTTCTTCATAGTAAAAAAGTATTGGGGACTAGGTCAACTGGAAACATCCTTCCCGTTTTTTAATCGTCTGGCTAGCTGGCCCTCGTCACTTAATAGTAACCAGCAATAGATTGCATCAATTAGTCTCTTCGCGTGCCAAACTGACGCGGATTTCCACCGGAGGGCACAGTTCATCGACAGATTTTTTTCTTTCCCAGTTCGAGAGATTCTATGCCAAGGAAAGATCGCGCCTTCCTCCCATCTGCATTTCAATTGGCATCATTTTTCTTTGCACACTGTTTTCTAATTTATGTAACTGTTATTTCACTTGGGAAACTCGCAAATGCCTCATTGAAGTATCTTTTAATAATTCTCAGTTTTTGTTTATCAATGACAATTAATATCGTTCGAAAGACGCGTGTGAAAAGTGTCTGATTTCATTAAGCTCTCACTGGTTGGAGTAGCATTAAATACTTCATAAAAGTTTCTCCAGTAAGTACTTATGTTAGACGGTCATTGCGCCACGTTCATTCTCCAACTGAGTACCATATGCAGATAGGTGAAGCACCTTTGCCCTCTGACCCATTCTTTCAGACTTCGAAAGAAACGAGTGAGGCCCATAGAAAAAACTGCGAAACCCTCGAGACTCTGGAACTTCACAGTTCCAGGTTCAACTAATTATTCCAAGCACTCTAGACTCATAACAAATTATATCCGGCTTTAATCTCGTCGGTTAATCGGTTCCATAAGAATTACGCGCGAGAGAAATGCGTTGTGCAATCTCGTCACATATACATGTATATATGTGCACTGGTGTCTGGAATTATGTGGAGTGGCTTGTTCCGGTGACCACGAGACTGAGAATTAGATTATGCGGCCGATAGGTAACGCGGAAATTCCAGATACATATTTTACGGTTCTGTCGCGAATAAGCAGGAAGTGCAGCGGTTCTTGATTCAGACTTCGATCGAGCATTTGCTTCTTTCTCTCTTTCTCTTTTTCTCTCTCTCACTCTCTCTCTCTGTTCTCGAGAGTCGGTTTCGTCCAGTGTTTTCCTCGATGCTTTCACCGGACGTGCCCGGACACGGAAGCCACGTGTGACCAGAGAGTGCCGCTCCCCTTTTTGATAACGAGTTTTATTATCATCGCGAGAAACCAACGTCCCCGACACTGCAGATCAATTACATAAATGATAGGAGCAATTCTGTAACACTGACAAAAGAAAGTTTCAACTTGGTAATCGAATTCGTAATTATTCCTAACTTTAATACAAACATCTCACAATTGTACATAATCTTCTGCCCTTTTTCCTATTTTTTCCCCAGCTTCAATATTTTATTCGTTATGTGTATATTTCAATTTGTAAATCTTTTGTCGACAATTATAGCAACAGACAAGACTTAGAAAATCACGGATTCGCATAATTACAGCGATCGAAGGAAATTGCTCTTTTGGTTCAATTTCTTGAGGGTTGATGAATTATTTATTTCTCTCATCGATGAATTCTCGAAATCACGCAAGAGCAATATTCTCGACGCGATAATTCTACGACATGGTTCTATTAGTTTTTCACAGTCAGTGGTGATCGATGGATGACAGAGTAATTGCGGCGTCGATGCGATACTTTTATCTAGAAAGTATCTAGAGCATGAAATTCATAATCGTTCCATCGATAAGTCTCTCGAGGACTGAGTGATTATAGATTGTTAAAAAATACGAAACGCAGCATTGTCACATGTTGAAAGTAAACTAGGTCTTTATTCTCACCCTTACAAGTCAATAAGACCAAAAGGGAACCATTGAAACTATTGTTTAATGTACGAGTTGATTTTCTAAAATAGTAACTATTATGTTTGCATTGTGCTACGTTGATTATTATTCTCTTGCGGATGAAGAATTTTATGGCAACGAGCGAGGATGGGAAAATTGAGAGTGAAATCTGTTGATCACCGTTACAAACAGTGAACGTAACTTTGATTGTTGAGGCTCCAAAAAGGAGATTTGGTTCCTTTATTCTATTAAACTCAACATCACCCTAGTAAAAATCGATTCACCACTAATCGATATTTCAGTATTCATACTTCACTAGCATCGATTACTAAAATATCGATTCTTTTAAGCGAAATCCTCCATCCCTAAATTTACATAACTATGTACAACCATTTTCCCTGGTAGCAGCCGCTGTCTATCTAAATTCGCTGAAGCGAGCCGCGATGGATTCGCGGGATCAGACTCTAAATAGGATCACAGGTCTGAATAAGACTTTGGAAGAGTAATATGCATCAGGAAAATACGATGCTTTCGTTTCGAACAGGTGCTTTAACCTGTTAAACGAGTATTTGCTACTCTGTCGAAACGATCCCTGAAGTGCTGAAGTACTTGTGGTTATTGAGCAATTTCTTTGCAGCGAGGAAATAACAGTCTTCTATTACTGATTGTCCGATGGTAAACCTTTTATCGCAAAGACCCCTCGGAAGAATGGCTTGAACAGCTCCAGTACCGTTTGCAACCTGCGTGCTGAGTTCTGCAACGTTCAGAGAAATACATTTTTCATATTAACTACAATCTCATTAAATTCATATTTGCATCGCTATCGGCGGAAATTACAGGATTTTCCATTGAAAATGCAAACTCCAAGCGAAACGAGTGTATCGTGCTAAAAAGTCTCACTGATCTACGTGCGAATGTTTCTGTTATTCACGTTCGTTAAGTATGTGTAACTATACTCATTGTGATTTTATTTATACGTAAGAAATGGCCGCAATACCAGACAGAGGTTTTGCAATTGACACGAGTGAATGGTGAGACGTTTAGTCAGTTACTGTCACTTATTGTACTATTAACATACGAGTAAAGAATTGAGAGTACTTAATCGATTGGAATTATTACGATGGAAAATCAAAGTAAATTGGAGGAAAGTTCTAGAGGAAGAACTTACGAGGATGACGTTACTGAGGATTTTGCTGATATCGGTAACCACGGTGAAACCGGTACCAAACGCTTGCGACGGAATCTCCAAGGACACTCTCGTCCTGTCGAACTCGGGTATATTCTCGGTGGTGGTGCTGATCGTTTCCTGTACAGACACAAAATACCCAATGACAGGTTGCCTTTCACAATTTACTAGCCCCGCCGCACCTCCGGTTCGAGTGAAAAAAAATCTCGCCGATAATCGCGCTTCATTCCACTCGTGCTGCCACATATCTAGCCATCTATCTCAGCGCGATTTTACCACGCGGCTTACTCTGCGATCCGATTAAAAATTGAGACCTTATTCAAAAATTCATTAGCGTCTATTACACTTAATTCTTTATTTAATATTAATATTCTCTTTCCAGAAGCAAAGCAAAGGTCTCTGGACCGATTATAAATGAATCTGCAACTGTAAAAAAATACTCTTTCTACTTTATTCTAGGAGGAGGCAGGAAAGGGTGGAATCGATTCGCTAACGCGCTCAGAAAGAGAGCAGCGTGTTTCAAGCTCGTCCACATATGTAGAGTAACGATCGTGATTTTATTTTCCCACAATCATTCAGAGTGTATCATTAGCATAATGATTATTTCTCGGTGCGATTCTCGATGTGTTCCGCCTTAAGTTTAACGTCGACTGCGCACGGTTGCGCATATTTACATCATTTATACATCATAACTACAGAAGTGTGTGAGAGTCTGAGAGATCTCGCATCAGAAGAGGTACTAACACAAAGAAATCTAGTAACAGGCGGCTTATTTACAGGCTTGACAAAGTTATATCGTATGTCACAATCGATTTTGCGCTAACTTCTCGGTGACTCTAGCTACAGTAACTTAGCGGCAAGAGGACTGACTGTCCGGAAGTGACGGCACGGGGGCACAAGGGTCTGTCATTCTCATTCTAAGAGGGATTTTTTTTTTTTTTGCGGGCCGAGGATGATCCATTCGCATTATCGGCCGGTCTAGAAAGAAAAATCCACATGATCGTTCAGTTTCTCGTTGTATCACTCTTCCTGGAACATTCGCACTTCTCTCCCCCTCTTTCTCTCTCTCTCTTTCTCTCTCTCTCCCTTTCTCGCTCTCTCTCTCTTTTAGTCAAATTTGCGAGGGCTTTTCACTCGCGCAGCTTCTCCCAGTGACTGAGCGATTGATCGGTGCTGATCGATGGCCCACAGCGTAGCTCGAGTCCAAAGTCCAACGTCCAATTCGTACCCCGTTATGCGACCGCTGTTTTAAGCCCTTTAGTACGGCGATTGCGGAGCTGGGTAATCGTACTGTTTACGCATAATACTCCATTTAATATGATGATAGCACCTAGATGTCTCGTATTCTAGGTTTCGTGCTACTGCTCCATGATAAAGCGATGTTAATCGACAATATTGATTAATCGACATTAGAACTTACTAAAATTACCAAAGTGACTTTACGATTGATACGATCTAAATAATTAAAATTAAAATTTGATATTATAGTTAATGCTAGTGCGGAATGAAATTAATCACTTTGACTTATTTCGATAACTGAAAGATAGTTAGTTGAGATGTATTCTCTAAAGCGTGATTCAGGAATTAATAATTCTCTTGACGAAGATTTTAGCAAAGATGAAAGGCTTGATTGGTAAGAAATGTATCTGTAGCGCAAAGAGAGCGAGTGGATAAGGTGGGTCGATAGCCGCATCGTGAAAGGCGTGAAAGGCGAAAAGCAACGACTTGGGACCACCGTCTTCCAATTCCCAATAATGCGAGCAAGTACTGAACACGGCTACGTGTTTTACGAGCGCTTAAAGCGCTCGAAGCGTTGCACAACAAATGTATGAATAATATCAGAACTAGATCCGTGTCCCCTGAACCTATATAGAAAGTATAAGAAGCACGTACGACGAGAGAACAAGTCCGGACCAGATTCAAGCGCCGTCAGAATCGAGCAAACAAGTACAGGAATTCCCATTGAATCAGCAGTTCTTGCTTTCAGCGATTATTGTCAGTTATGTTATCTCAGATTGGTATATGGTATCGTTACCTAGTTAGTCGCGTAAATGTTTTATAAAGGATGAAAAAAAAGCCAAGACAAAGATTGAAATCACTGAAATTTAAAAGAAAAGAAGAGTCAATTGTTTGAAGAAAAAAGATAGCGAAAAATGAAAACCAATACCATAGATTAAATTGATCGATAGAGATCAGAGGAAAATTTAGAATAGAGATTTTAGAGATAGATAGATAGATTTAAAGAAGACAGAGAGAAAAAGAGAGTGGGAGGTAAAGAAATAACAGAGACATTAATACATAGAAAAGAAAACTCATCGTGATCGTACCCCTCCGCCGCCGCCTAGATTCGCGAAAGCTCCAAGATTAATTCCGGCGCCTGCACTTGGACCAGTGCCTGCTCCGGTGGATGATGCACCGGCGCCAGTGCCCGCACCCCCGCTACTCTGGCTCAGCGACGACAAACTTCCCACATTCGCCGAGAGTAAACCGCTAAGGAGGCCTGCAGGACTGCCCGAGCCTCCGTTGCTTGCACCTAAAAGAAAGTTGATATCAGAATTCTTCCAAAAAAATCAATTGACATAATAAATGTAAGTCAACCACAGCTGGTTCTACATTTACAGTTACATTCTTCCAATTACTCAATTAAATTAATTTTTCAGATTATTTTTAAATATATAAATATGCGAAAGAAATGGAAACTAAACTTATCGTGATATGAGATCAAATAATTGTTTTTTGGCGACTGATTGAAGTGAAAATTGTGTTGAAGTGAATTGAGTCTATTAAATGGAAACGAGATAACGAAGGAGGTTTATTTAGTTGTACCTCCACCTAGAGAAGCTCCACCACTGACACCTGCTCCAGCACCACCGGAGAGACTACCAGCGAGTCCACCGGCCAATGAGCTCAGAGGTGCCAATTTCGAGACAAATGCACCGGTCAAACCGTTCTTGGCACCCTGAAGCAAAGTCGTCGCACTGTTGACCACTGGACCAATACTACCAGTAGCAGCTTGAATCTTCGAGGCGACCAGATTACTGATAAACTGACCAGTAGCCGATTGTGTATTGTCGATACCAAAAGCTGCGTTTTTCACTTTGTTCGCTTCGTCCAACGCTGTCAAAGCTCTCGTCTTCGAGTCGAGAAACGAGTCTAGTTTCTGGAACGATATTCATATTTGTAAATGAATATTCTTAGAATGCGATAAAAAGAAATAGATAACTATGGTTTCTTACGCCAAAGACGAAGTTGATGATGCCATTCGTCACTCCGAGTTTTACGATACCAATTTTCCTCTTGTCTCGATCGCCTCGATCTCCGTCGACTGTCTGATCATCCTCGGCCTCCACGACGTATACCTGTTTTTTAAAATAACTCTTTTAATTAAATCCTTTCACTATTACGCATAATCGACTATCGTGCAGCGCGCTATTTATGTAATGGCGCACAAAAGTAAGACAGCGCAAGGTGAGATAAAAGATTCTAATAAGTTGTCTTACGACATCAAACGCACTGATTTTCTAGTTTGATATCCAGCCGCGTGTTGAATGGATAGATGAAAGATTAGTGTAATGAGAATTCATTATGAGTTGAAGTCCGTTTTTCCACTTGGCACTTTCTTTTTCCGGTTCCTCGAGGATTTACAGCATTGACTCAATGAGGTATCATTATCCTGACCGATAAAATCGGCTTTACGAATGATCTTAGACGGCCTTTAAGAAAATCCGAACGAACGAGTCAAACGAATTAGGCTCCGATTAAGGAAGACGTAAATGGATCGTGGGCCTCAGAATTTAGGTGTACACGCGTGCATTCGGCTCTACGCGGCTTAGTTCGTAAAGCGCTTCGACCACTTTCACTCTTGACTCGTTCTTCGAGATATATCGTGATTCTCGGCTTTTCGTGTGACTTTTCGTGCGACATGTCGCTTCTTCCAGATCCTCCTCGCGAACCGATCTTCCGAGCGTTTACCTAATGCAGCTATCTAAGCACGTGCCTTTGCGAAACTGTTACTTCTCTAGGATATTCCAGAGTAAACTCTCCATGCTAACATCTTCCTTTCTCTCTCTTTCTCTCTCTTCGCGAATCTCTTCCTCCCCTTCTACAGTAGCGAAACATCAGGGATCTTCGGATCTACTTGAGCAATAGAATTTTGAAAGGCTGCGCTTTCACCGGGACATTTTCTCGAGTTTCCTCGTCCCGGTGAAGACGTGCATCTTGCGCATAATTGCCGAAGCGTATGGTCAAATTATTATTGAGGTTTTCGCGAAACTATTGTTATTAAGATCTTTGCCAGATGAAGATTCCGCCAGTGAAACTCTGCGCGATCTTCGCTCGAGAGAACGAGAGAAAGAAAGAGGGAGAAAGAGAGAGAGAGAGAGAGATATCGGTGCTGGCAGTAGCTCCAAAAGTACTCATGCTTCTAAACAGCTTCATTATCCGAAGGAATTGCATCGCGGACATTTGCATGCAACGGAACACATATGTGTACAGTTTCGTTTATATATCGGTATGTCCTGCTTTCTAAAAGGAATCCCAAGGTGATTGGTCCCGCGCATTTCGCTCGGTCGCCTTTCGATTGCTAATTCATTTCGAAATTAATAAAGTCTACTCACTTCGTTCAAGGGACTCAGATCCTCCGCCTGCCTCTTCTCGATCGGACTACCACTGGCAATCGCCAGCAGCAAGAAGCTGAAGACTACCCACGATAGCCTCATTCTTCTTGATCAATATTCTTCGTCCTTTTTTCTACCCTCTGCCACCTACTGTCAAAAGAAACTGTCGCACCACCGGGCTGACTATGTCCTGGCAGACGAAAATGGAGCTGAAATGTCAAGTGAAAGAAGTGCCGCGGGCGAGATTAATCGTTGTCACGACAAACGGCACCACGTGCGATCCTGCCGGACGTGAGTGCGTTTAACAGGAATCGCGTAATGCCAAAAGGAAACTTGATGCCGGTTAATAGTACGTTATGCAAAGCAAAGCGTCACTCTGATTAAATCGGAGCACGCCGAAACGAAAAACACAATTCGATGCTTGACTCAAAATAATTTGATGGTTTCGATGAGCTGACAATACGTTCGTAAAGTGAAATTTCCATTTACCGGGACAACTGTCAATTACCGATAGCTCAAGACTCGCGCACCATTATCCGATCCCACCTGTCAATCACCGAGGCGACATCGACACGTGTTGGCAACGTCACTAGGAAAACAATGTAGTATCGCTGCTACCAGTTGACCGAGCACTACTGTGCATCGGGGTTGTTATTTAGAAACGTGAAAGAAGTTATGAGAAGACCAGACCTTTCGCAAAAAGTGAATTGAAAAATATTAATCTTGGGAATAAATAAATATTGTTAAGTAACAGTCAAGCAATCTGTTTCTATTCGATCAGTACTCTGAATTTAATTAGCGTGTTATAGGGGTGAATAGCGAAGCAAAGGATTATTTATAAAAGAGGATAAAGGAGAGATCGAAAGCAAGTGTGAAAACTTACAGGAGAGTCGCGAATACTGCCGGTTGTGAGGGCTGGGTGCGAGTGCGCGTGCGAACAAGCGAGCGAGCGCGTTCGAGTGCGTGCAGAGATGTGTAGCTGACGAAGCGCGCAGCTCGTTTGAGGAGGACGGCGAAGGAGATGCCGATGTCTTAGCCGCTCGAGCCTTGCCGAGGGAACGCGAGCATGTGTGTGCCCCTTTCGAGAATCGAGAGAATCGAGCTTCGAGAATCAGGGCCCTCGCTCGCTCACAGCTGCTTGCTTGCTTTTGCTTCCTTGCTTGCTTGTCCGATGCTTGCGCTTGTCTTCTTGCTTACTTGCTTACTTGCCTACCAGACTTTCTGCTTTAACCGCGGCAGGTGGGGCACCGTCGATTTCCACCGACGAATCCCACGCAGCCTCGTTCACGCGCGAACCCGCTCGCCAATACTCGCGAATCTTGCTGCGAACCACCACCATTGCCATTACCATCACCAACGATTACCGCTCGCTTCGACCGATCCCAAGGGAGGAATTCTTCCCCCAGTTTTCATCCTACCAAACGTGACTGCTACTTCGTCAACGATATACCAAAGATACTAGTTACGTTCTTTTTTTTCAATAGGCGACCGTGACTCGCCTACCATTGACTCGAAAGAAATCCTGCTTCTTCTGCGATGCTCTCTCGGGGACGATCGTTAAGTTGCCAGGAAAAAATGAATGCCAAGACGAATTGAGAGAGATATAATTATGAGGCAGTGATATGAAGAAATTCAATGGTTTAAAATGTGTGTTATTAATTTGTAATGAATGGTAGATGGCGAGAACTTGGGTGAAAAATAAAAGAAGATGCTAGAGTTTTATTATTATGTCAGGGTTACTTTTAAATACAGGGGATAAAAAGATCCGAGGGAATGGGTATATCAAGTTTGTAGATGGTACCATCTCTATTATATCGCAATCAGAGCTTCGCGAATCGCGACTACACCCCGCTTTCTCGGGCCAGGTTTAGACTTATCTCGACTGATGCCGAAGGTTCGTAACCGGCGCGGCCGCTTACGCAACTGGTAGTTTCACCAAATTGGTCTATTCATCTCTGTCATTTTGCCTACTGGAATATTATGCGCGCGTAACTGGAACGTGATAAACCTACAGATTAGCTTTAACGACTCCGAATTTCTTCGCGACCGCCCGACTTAATTAGGGAGATTCCCGATGAGTTTCGTGTAGATTTTGGTAACGGATCCATCGATATTCTCTCTTAATCGAAGAGACGTGTTATTAATCGTACAGTCATCGATGAAAGAAAGTTCATAATCGTTTGGTAACTTCAATCAAAATCAACCCACATTTCTCTTTTTACTTTCAGGATCCTCTCAAGGATTTATATAAGATATTAGGTTTCGTAGGAGTTTCTGAGTCGCATAGAAATTACTGCGGCGACCCGCGGAACCTACTTCACGTGCAATTACACTTGCACTTCTTGGTCCAGATTGTGAGGCTAATCGCGACAAATCTCCTTTCACCTTGACCATACTCTTGAAGGTACCGGTAGGAATTTTTTAAAACGATTCGATCGAATCTGCCAACTCTGTTCTTCATTAATCGACGCCTAGATATTTCCGAGAAATTTTCACTAGATTTATCAGTGGATTTCTAATTGGTTCATGCTGTCAGAAACAATTGCAGTGAAAATATATTCCATGCGTCGTCTGTTTGCAGAAATAGGTAAGAGGTAGTTATAAAGTGTCTATAGGTAATGTCAACGGTTTTAAGATCGTTCAGTATGCGTTGCGCGGATTCTTCGATGGAAAGGATCAAGGACGAATTAGCCGAGTAAGCTTTAGAATGCACTTAGTGAACTAAATGGGTGGTAACATTACCATTGGCACTTTAATATCTTCGTGCAATACCCAGTAAAAATGCAATCATTTACTTTTATCCTAATTAATACAATTTCTCTAAAAAAAAGTTCATTCGCATCCCATTATGTGAATCATTTTTCGATCCCTTCCACAATTTAATTTTATGTGTAGATCGCGAAAAAAATAAGATAAATCAGTTGAACAATCTTAATATAATTGGTGAGAAATTAAGAAGATATTTGTTGCAAAACTATCCATAGCCACGTGATACGCGAAATATTCAACAAAATACTTTCTAAATTAATACGATTGCACAAAAATCAATTAAGATTACGACATAAATAATTAGGAGGTTTTTCGAGTCACAATAATAATGTATACTCGAGTGTGCATTATTTAATTCTGCCTGCCTTTCCTTTTGTGTATTGCAAAACCAGTCTCATTGGCCTCCCATCTCTACAACCGGCCATAACTCCCCACCAATTGACATTCAACACGTGGCAGCGCACCTTTTGGGAGAGAATTGCGAAAAAAGTGTGTACGCATGAAAAATCGACCGCGCTATTCGACAACGCCACGAAGAAGCGTAGATTATACTCTCGGATTATTCTAATCGACTACTTTCCGCTCACGTTATACAAGACCAACAAGATCCTAAGTCAATCGGTATCTTTCTCAAGGGAAACAATAACCAGGAACGACTCAAAGAATACGATATAGTCTTCGAAGAATATTACGTAATAATCTATTCCTCTATTTTTTCCACCATTGAGAAGTAATTCAGTATGACTCTTGAGATGAGCCACGAAGACGTTGTTTCACACCTGGAAAGTCCTGCTACCTCACTTCTCATATACCTCATTCTTTACTGTTAATTACAGCTAATTGTAATTCATTATTATCAGCTCGAGTAGATGAAAGTACGAATTATTCGACGTAGTAACTTGAACTAATAGCGATGAACGAAGCGAGTTAACGTTTTGACAGGAGAAAAAGATCGCAAGTAGTAAAGTGATTATGTGGCCAGCCTGTCAAGCAGTGACACCGAGACATTACACCGGAGGTGACAGTCGCGCGAAGTGGTGCCACACCGCGTCCGGATGCGTAAACGCAGCCGGCATTCGTCATTCAGTCCACACGGAGAAATATTCCAGGAAACTTTCGAACGCGATTCACCGCTGGTAGAAAGAGGCGTAATCGGCCTCTCAGTCGTACTCTTGACACCCGACGAGTAAAAAGAACGAAAATCCATCGGTGAACCCGGAAGAGGTTTATACACTTACATAAAGAGCCTCCTCGGCTGGTATCAGTCTTCGAAACGAAAGTCGATCAAACTCGAGCAACTAATTACTCCGCGAATCCGGGACTTTACGAGGACCTTAAAACCTCTTGCTCGCCTCGAAAACCTGAAAATTCGTGGTCCAGGAAGCGGTCGCTTACATAAGCCGTAGTGACGTAGCCGTCGAAAAGAAAGTGAAGGTTTCGGCTCACCGGATATACCGGATGTAAGCTTCGTAGATGAACGGCTCGATCGAAGTCGACAGATGCGACTAGTTGCCGCGAAACTCAACTTCACGCAACAGGTCCTTTCTGTTATCAAGTTCCGAACAGGAGACTTGGAAATCGATATGAAATCGATGCAAAATTGACCAGTTTCACAAATCAACCTGTTCTATGTATACACCGAGTTTTTGAAAACTTTGGACTTCACTCAAAAACGCGTCGATATCTCGACGGATGTTGAGTTGATCGACCAGTATTCCAAACATCAATACCGATAACAGTACGCCGCATTTATTCCGGATTTTCTCGTATTTCACTCGGAAGTGGTTCTTCGTTCACCGCGTCATTCTCTGATATAACGATCTATGGATCTAGGGTATCGTGTAACAGGAGCCACTAAAAACATATTACTTTACGATTTACGTACCGCTGAGCAAAAAGCTTCTTGCAAACTTCTTCCTTTCACAGTCAGTACACTTCCCCTTCCGCTTTTGGATCGCACTTTGATCGTCAAACTCGCCGCCCTTCAGTCTTCTTTCCAGTCACTGTGTGCACTGGAGAACCACGTAACTTTCGATATCACTCGATCACCTCCGACCAAATCGTGTTTTTCACGGACGAGAACGATTCGAGAGAGGGTGCAATGAGATTTCGACGATGCAAGAAGCTACCGTGACTGCTTGCGAGACGAAATACTTGCGGGAATAACCCGGTGACGAGACGTCAGAGCCACCACGAGGCACACTACTCACGGCAAAGCAAGAGGAAAGTCCGAACGGGGAAATTGGTCGCAGTGTGTCTGGCAAACATCAAGGAGAGCGCAAGAGGACAGTGTCGCGCGCATACATACAGCCAAGAAAGGTGGGCGAAATTTCTGTGGCGTAATTTCTGGCTCGCGTGACTTGGACGTTCTTTATGACTAACTAGTAACGTTCAAGCTGACAAGTCGGACTCTTTGCTCGATAGACGTGCCTTGCAATCGATCGAATCATTAGAGCTTTCCTTCAGGATTAATACTATCGTTAGACACTTGTTGCTGGTTAATTGTTGACTACCGGTGTCATTCCAATTCGATCGTAACCCATGGTTTCACTTACCTTGCCGGAACTGTTACCACTCGTTCCAATAATTATATAGATCTTCGGGAAAAATCATTATTAACTGACCACCTCGATGGGGTCATCTGCGATCGACAGACTAATCAGTCTCGTACGAAACAAATGATCAATTAATTTAATTGAATTCGATAATAATAAATCAGTTCTTTTATTTTTTGAACATTTTAATCACTAATATTAATCGATTAGTAATTAAAATTAGCGGAATATCCACAGAAGAACGATTGGGAATCAATCGATTAGATTTATCCTAATAGCATATTCTTATCGCTTTCTCACTATGAGCGTATTGATTCGACAGAGTAAAGAAAGTAGCAATTGCTTCGTCTCTTTCCCCTATAATCTCACTGCTGCTGTCTAAACGCATCTTTAACCCGAGGAGAGTGCAGTGCTGTAGATCGTGACTATCCTCCGAGGCAAATGCCGATGGTTACATAACGGCGAGCAATGTTGTCTACGTGCTAGACGCATCGAGAAGTCGGCGACGTGTTCTTCACTCTCGACCGTGTAACCCGAATAAATATATCGTCTTTACTTTCTCCGAGCGGGTTCGAGAGCTCGCACCTTCCAAGAGACTTCCTATGGTATCGCTCTCCCTTCCAATTGCTTTTGCCACGACCTTACCACCGTCGAGACTACCCGACTCCTCCTCCTCCTCCTCTCTTCCGGTTCGATAGCGAACTATGTACAGTCGACTTACTCTTTGCCCTTTCTTATTCTCTTTCGACTCGTGGAGAAATTCTCGGCGCGTTTCTCGCACTTTCTTACTGCTCCGACGTAACAGCTGTGTTTTGTTACGAATCCTGTGCATCAGACGTAAGTGGGATTGTGTGGTAGCTGTAACTTGCGAGTGATTATTGTGTGATGGAAGATTATAGGGTTCCTGCTGCTGCTGCTTATTTATTAGCTCATAGTTAACTGGCTCGTTAAAGAGCATTGTTTTCACTCTGGGTCTCTTTTCATTACCACTCTATGTATCTACTTTGAACAGTAACTATTACTTCCTTGTTTTACTGCAATTTATTTTTTATGAGATTTTTTCAGTAATTCACTTTCAGATAGAAAGATAACTTTTAAAGGACAATAGCATTGAATTAAATATTTTTCTTTTATTTTGGATAAAGATCAGAGAGGATCGATAAATATTTATTGTCAGAAGGAATCAATTGACAATGAGATTTATAATTATGATTTATTTAATGTAATGGTTTCTATATTACGGACGATTTTCTATTTTCATTGGATTCGTTCGCTGGAAGACAGAGTGACACTGACGAAAAGATTCTCTGATAATAATTGACGGAGAATACCGTCCCACAGAGCACAAAATGAGCCAATTTTCCCGGTCGAGATTGCACTTGCATTATAATTACAGGAGGACACACGTTTCCTCATCGAGCTGCAGGATTCTAATGCTGCATCTCTATGCCTTTCGCAATTGCCTCGCTCATCCCAGACAATAAACTGCGTCGGTTTTCGCTCCTGATCGACGCGGTTTCGACAGAAACGGAAATAACTGAGTTCAATTAATATTAATCGCGAGGTGTGCCACGCTTGCGACAGTCGAACCACTCTATTAACATATTCGAGTCTGAATTATTGTTGGAAATTATTATGCAATTTTCGTATAGTTAAATAGCAAAATTTGTAATATTTGTGGTTTCATTGAACAATGGAGCGAAAGTGTTCCATTAACGCGATACCTTGAACCATCACCACGCGAATTGCGACCATAAACGTTGTGCAATTAGTGGAGACATTAAAATGTGGATCCTGATAATTAACCAGATGATGCTCAGCAATATAGGACTATGAATGTCAACAGCACGCGATGTCGCGGCAACGAGAAAGTGACAAGGGGTCGAAGTAGCAAAGGTCCTTTCGGTTGCTTCACATAATTTAACACTGTGTGAAGAATTCGACCGAAGAGAATTCACAATCCAATTAATTCACCATTTGCTTCTAATTTCAATATATTCCTTTGACCACATAATAACACAATAACTCACGCGTGGATGAGTAATTTTGCAGAGTTAAATGAAATAATAAAAACTACTAACATCTACAATTACAAATCACGCGTTTACTCCAAACGATTTAGAAATTCAATTAATGAAAATTGAATCGAAATCTCTGTCCCGTGAACAAGACACTTGTGTGAAAACCACTCTATTGAAGTTGATCGACTAAAAAAAATGTACCAGCAAACATTTCGTACAGTTTAATGAGTGCGACATTTAAAAACGCGAACGTAATTAATAGAGTGGCAACCAAGAGCAAAGACTTGCTTTCGAAGGAAGTTATACAGCCGTCCAACATACCGGTAACCGGATAATTGGTCTGCAATGAAGAAATTGAGCGGCGCCAGGTCAAAAGTGTCCCCTCTAACGTTGATTCTCTCACGTAACAAATCGTAAAGCTGTCTGAGAAAAAACTCTAGTATTGTTAAGAGAAAAAAAAATTGTTAAACAGTAAACCAAACATTTGCACCTATCTTTATTTGTTATATCTTCTTTAAGTGACTGAAGAGTTTTTCTTCGAATATCGACACTCTGTTCTTATTTGTATCCAATTAGAGACTATATTCTATTCCTTAGTACATACATATATATGTCTCATGTGTATATTTCTATGCACTAGTTCAACGTACGAGGCTTTTTACGCTCACTTTTTTACTGCGGTATGCCGTAACCTTCTTGTAAGATTGAACGTTCCTAGAGTACTTTTACTCTCGTGCTAGCCACCGCTAATTATCGGGGTCAATGAATTTATATGCGCCGCTGGCGCTGACCTACGACCCTGAATCCTTTGAGCCTTGTCCACAAAGAGTATTGTTCACACCGCTAGAGAAAAATATCGACCAAACTGTTCTTCCCTCAAAAATCTTCCCATTTTTGCTATGTGCAATCTCTTTTGCATTTTCCTCTCTCACATCCGACTGAAAACTCACTTTACTACTGATTTCAAAGCTATAAGTTAAGTTTGCGATCGAAACTGTTGAAGTAGTCACGCAACTACTAGCTTCGGGTCCAAAGTGGCTAAAGGGTGCTCTGATCGATCGCATACCATTAAAAAACTGGTTGATCAGTGTTTTTATGAGCTAAACAGTTTCTCTCCTGATTAAACGTGTGTCAGCATTCGTTTTTACTTAAATCAAGCGGATTTATCAAATTATTGAAAAGTAACATTCTCTGATGTAAGAATTGTTCGTGAAAAATTATGAAATAATTGTTGGTAAAAAGTGAAATATAACTGTATTCATCATAATTTCTCCGGATGTAACTTGTCAATTTTCCATATAAAACTTTCTCTTTAATAATAATCTTTCGTTATACTTCATTTTTCTTCTTTCGAAGATCGCGAGGAATCGGTGTTAACCAGACGCTTTCAATCGACAGTCGATTGGATCGATTGGAAGTAGTCTAATCGATGGAAAAGTGGATAATATCATCTTGGAAAGTGGATCAAAACGCGATAGTCCAGATGCAGCAAACTCGACAACACTTTTTTCTTTTATCATCATCGTCGGAACTAGTTTAACGAACGACTAATGCTCATGATACTATAATCCAGTTTGTTTTTTTTCCTTGTGTTTCTATAGGATTCTAGACCACGGCGATCTACTGCAGGATGCGAAATCTTAAGCAACAAGTGCGAAGATCGCGATCTCTACGATCAACGTAGTACCTTGCACTAGTATCTTCCCTCGAATTAAATACAGATTCTGTCCTTGAAGATCGTAAAACATCACGTTAAACAGGTATACTAGCATCATCATTTTGCAATAATTTGCGAAGAATGAATCACGATAAGTAAGTAATAGAAGACAATAACCAGGAGGAGCATTGCTTCATAATAAGCTACTCAAGAGTAATCTAATCCAAGTTACAGTGTTTACATCCTCGTTAATTCCCCTCCCCCCACATTAATGACTATGAATAAAGAAATAAAAATTTGGAGAAATTTTGATGGTTTAATTAATGCTTAATGCGATAAGGATCTCGACGAATATACAATTTTCTCTCGTCGATAGGACGTTTCTAAGTGATGGAAACGACCGGAGACGATTCTCGATGCAATGACTGCGATCATTGCTCAACTTTAACGACGCGCATTTGTGCAGAGTTAGTACTAAATCACTCGCAGAATTACAGGAAAAGAAATGCTTAGGGTGAAAAGGCTTTGCATGTGATACCGGTGATTGCACACTTTATGACATTCTTAATGTATGCCAAAAGAATCTTTTTTTTTTTCTTTTGAACCCGTCACTTTCTTGCTCAAAATATGTTTGCATAGGGAGATTATTCAAGGCAGTAAAAGAGGATCGATTGCGGCTTGCCAGATAATAATCGGGAGGCTCGTAAACGCTTTACATCTTAGGTATTTCGCAAAGAAGAGTGAGAGAAGAGAGTCACCTGGACAAGCGCGATAAAAGTTTCGCTTTCTTTCGGAATGGAAAGCGCCTCGGCCTTCGATCAGCATCGATCCTCAGACACGTATCGATTTATTATACACGAGTATATTATATCCCCGATTACTTCTAATCGACCATCTAAAAGATCGTCGCTCGCTGATCACGATTACCACACTCTCTATTCAAATGCAATATGCACTTCCATGCAAATTCATCCAGAAAATTACTCGTGTAATTTAAACATGTTAAATTAAATTTAAATCGTCTTTATTCCTAACTAACTGAACTGGAATAAGATTAATCAACCGTAGCGGATAAAGAAAGCGAAATCAAATTGTTAATGAAAGAAATACGAATTTAGATTTGAATTTTTCTGACCTATATACGAATCGTTTGAATGACAGTTGTAATGAAATAGCTGATTAATAGCGCGCAAGCTATTAGGTGGTCGATCATAGAGTAATAAATCGACGATTACCAGTACAACTAGCACCACTCGTCGCAGTACCGTGACTTTCACGGTCTGATAGGTATATTGCCAAGTGTACGAGTACGAGAGTAAGCGCGGGCGGGTAATACGAGACCGGTAGAACTAGCAGGTGAGTAGTAGGTGGTGCTCAAAGTCGCCGGAAGAATACGATCTTCCGGATAAGCGCACCGGCATTCATAGGTCAAACGGTGAAACGTGCTTTCACCTTCACCAGAACGATGCTACTTACACTGCGATCTTGGTATTTGACGCTCGACAGTTCCGCGAATCCTTCCTTTATGAATCACTCGTCTCGCTTCCCCGTAAATTGAAGCTTTCTATTATTTCGTGAAGAATTCCGCAAAACCTATTCTCGATAGAAATCTATATTCTGATTATTCTGAAAATATTCTTTTTTGTTTTAAGAGTAAGTTTTTATAAGGCTCATTAAAATTGAGAAGAACCGGTTGGGAGTCTCTGTTTTCATAGTGATTCATTGATCACTTTCGAGAGTTTGTAGTATCCGATGCGTGTTTACTTCACTTTCGTGGAAATTCTTGCTTCATTTTGTTATGGACCACTGAACCGACCTTCACGGTTCGTACTTCCATTACAAACTTGTGTCTGAAGATCATTCTTTTTAATCTCTTCCTTCGCGAAACTCGAAGATTCCTATCGAACTTCGTTTTAATCAATTTCTTCAGGCTTTAATGAGGCATGGGATTAGTTACATATTCTGATTAATGATTCGCATGCTCGCAAGACTGATTTCTAGGGAGTATGAGATGCAGAAAGTGATACTTTCTTAATGAAGCGACTGCGCACCAAGGATTTTCACTTCCGCACGGTGCTAATGGATTATTCGCGTTATTTGTTTGTTTACTAGCCATCTAACACACTGGTTTCGCGCGCGGTAAATCAGATAGAATCGGTGGTCTGGTGAAATCGTCGATTCCAGAAAGAGGCATCAATTAATCGAATCCTGTAACTCACTGTGATGCAATCAGAAGATTGTGATAAGCATTGTTTTTGCTAATAGGAAAAACTGTAACAATTCCAGTCTACTCTTTTATCTAAAGATCTAACCAAGTGCATGTGTTTAATCAATTTTACACAACCTTCCTTTAATAAATCGCAAACTTTATATGCAAAATATTACACCAAATAAAATTGATATTTCTGCAAAAATATACGACGTGCGTAATAATTCAATTGAATACCGAATTGTCTTTTTTCAGAGAAGAGCGTTACGTCGTATATAAAACTAACTACATACGTCAATCTAATTTGAGAGCGGAACGTCGACTATATTTTATCGTCTTTCCGAATCACGTAATCCGCGATCTCGTAACGCGGCACGCACTCTCTTTTCTGAAATAAGTAAATCAGTCAAGGAACTGAGTTCTTCATATTCCAAACTCACTCGTTTTATCATATGTGCCACCTTTCTCTCGAACCCTCTTGTTTCGCGAGATGCCTAAATAAGGCGATGCAAGAAATTTCGGATTCCAAGTTTCTCGGAGATTCTAATCGATACATAAATGCATGAACGCACCATTCCACAAAACACCCTACTGGAATGCGGACTAATGCGGAAGCCACTTTGTAGAAATATGCGCAAAAACTAGCTCGTGTGATTTACCCGATGTAATTACGTAGCTATACTCTATCGGATGTATCGAAGTATGTATTCTAACCGATTCAAGAAGATTTATTTTAAGCACGTTGAACTTTTTACTCAACTTCTTCTTCCTCCAGCTGCTATTAAGAGAAGTTATAGTTCAGTATAAAAATGATGAGAGAAATAAAAAAATGCAAATATATGCAATTTCAGATTTCAAGCTCGTATATAGTCTTTAAATAGCCCTGAATTTATAGCGGTTATTAAAATTTCCTTCGCGACAAATTGAATAATGAGAGAAGCAAATGGGAGACTATTAAACGAAAGAGGGTTGCGTCACTAATCGGGACAAATAGCAATGACTAGGCGCCGATTACACGTTACATCCTTGTGTTCTTTAGTATCGCGCAATTTCTACTGACTATTGCCACCGAGCCCACATATCCCGTGCCAGTTCCGCAGCTGCACCTGTCGTCGGATGCAATTAATTATCGACCAGAATACGTTGACCCTTTCGTCCGTGACACGCATCTCCGACTTTTCTCCAATTCCCGATCGACTCTTTTAACTACTTTCCAGCTGGCAAACCACCGCGGGCATCACAGGATTACGTTACGTGGAAAGTCCGCGAAATGGTACGCGTGTGCAACGCGTGTTCAGTACCTTATCCGGTGCTGCTCGAAATAATCGGGTCCGCTGTAAACGCGACGCAGTTCGGTAATGGATGCATTAAAACAGTAAACTAGCGCGATGGATCTTTCAGTAATCAACAAGAGACAGTTCTGTTGCTTCATGGTTCTTCCGAAACGCAGGTTCGATGGATCGAAAAATTGCTGGAAATCTAGAATAATTAAATCTATTGTAAAACTAGAGAAGCATAGCGAACGGTGAAGCTGATTAATAGTAACGCATTGTCAGAAATATTGCAATATCTTTCCAATACACAGAAGAAAAAAGAGAATTCTTAATCGTAGGTAGAATATGAAAAAAGGAACAAAATTGATATTTTCATGGCTTAAGATGAAAGTTTGAAGCATACGTTGGATTATGCATTTCTTTCGAGAAATTCGGACAGTGGAGGATATTAATACCGGAAGACCGGATCTCGGATTACCCTTTCACTTTTCTTCTCGAGATTGTCGACTCCCACACGAGAGATTATCCTTCCACACCCCACTGTTCCTAAGATTAATCAATATAGTCAATAGAGAATCGATAAGAAAATCAGATTTATCCTCGTGGTTGTTGTTTCTTGGCCGGTCGTTTGTTTTGTGCAAGAGGTGCACTAGTCGAAGGAGGATAATTGTTGTTTTGCACGTAAGCTGGTGGTGGTCCATAAGCTGTTGGGCCGTAAGATGGTTGTTTCGGTTGAGAAGATGCACCGAGAAGTGCACTTAGCGCAGTGATCAACGACGACGACACTTTAAGTCCAGCATTCAGTACATCCTTGATCGAAGAACCAATTAACGCGAATGGATTTACCGAATTTGATGGAGCTCCCTGAAACAGTGATATCGACTGTTCTTACTTTTACCATCTACATGAGACGTCATTTTCGAAACTGCTTTGATTGACATCGTAAAGGTCGTTTCACGGGTTGAATGACTGACAGGTGTAATATTGTAAGTGTGTTCGTTTGAATATTAATTGCTGGAAGGTATGAAAGCGAAAACGAACTTACGTAGCCGTAGCCACCGTTGCCACCATTGGCGCCATTGCCCCCGTATCCCCCGTAACTTGTCGGTGCGTATGCCGAGTCCTTTGGTCCACCACTAATAGCAGCACTGGTTCCCCAAAGCGTACCCGAAACGATCGAGCTCACCAAGTTTTTCAGATCCAATCCATCTTTACCCTCTACCAATTGCTGGAAACATTAGAAACTTGTGTTAATCGAACCAGGAAATTCCATTATTATGGATTTCTATTTCTACGGGTTTGTCATAAATTTATAACACAATTCTAAGAAGGCACTGTTTTATTCCAGGTTCATTAAAGTTTCGTGTAGAAAGAATGCGTACTTTGCTGAGACTAGCGACTACCCCGGCAATAACTGTCGAGATGGGTGACATTTTCCCTGGTCCAGTAGGCTGGAAATAAAAGGAATATATATTTGTAGAAAATTCTTCTTGATTCTTTCTTTTATCATTTCTTGACTCATTTAACATTCGTGTTAATTACCGTACTTAACGGTGCGGAGATCGCTTGAACAAGAGCTCCGATGTTCGATCCCTCTTTACTTTCAGGCTAAAAATTAACGTAAACTGTACCATATTCGAAAATATTAATGTAAGTATAGTTGAGAAACGAATCTCACGTTACTACTCTGTTGACTTAACGGTCCAATTATTGGCCCAGCGATGGGTCCGATAAATGGTGCTGAGAGTTGAACCAATGGTCCTAATATAGCACCTACGTCGCTACCTTCGCCGTCTCTACCCTGAAACAAATCTCCTTACTCTCTTTCATTTGATTTTTACCTGCCACTAGGCACCCGCTTGAAATCGCAGCTACTCGGGAGCACGAGATAACTCACTCTGATGATGTTCAGGAGAATTGGCACTATAATACCCGGAATATCCGGTGCTGGGTTATCTTCGTCGCCCTATAAACCAAGTGTTTTACAGTCAAGCTAATTAAAATCAAATTCTTCGATCTACGAAGCTCTATCGAAGTAAATATTCACCTCGGAGAGTCCTTCGAGGATGGGAATAGCTGCTTGAAGAAGCTCGATGAGGTCAGTGTCGGATTCCGGCTGGAAAGAGGACCAATCATAGAGAAGAATATGACATTTATTCCTAGCATGCATACAAAATTCTGGTGAAAGTTTTGGAGCAGCCTTACGTCACTGAGATCTTCGAGAATGGGAGCCACGATTGGTAAGAGCTCCAGTAAAGATTGGACTGAACCACCATTTCCACCTTCATCGTCATCGTAGTCATAGTCGTCCTAGATTCGTTCCCTCTCATTATTAATCTGTCGATGTCTTTAAGAAAAGACTAGAAACACGTACCTCCAATTCTTGCGCTTGCGACGTCTCGTTGCGATTCTCTTGCTCGGCCTAGTTCCCAGGAAAGATCGGTTTCAGTAGATCGAATCAATGAAATATTCTGAGCCAACGATTTTCAAGCAATTCTTCCAAAAATTGTTTTCTATGCATTTTTTACGTACAAACGTTTCCCGATTATCGAGAAGAAATGGTCAAAAATCGTTGTTTTGAGTGAAAATGGTTAAGGGTTTCGAGGAACGTTAGTGGGGGGCTGAGAAGCTGGTAAAAGTGCAGCGTGACGTGACAGAGTCGGTAAAGTGCACCAATGGGACCTACTGGGGGTCAGTGTGCCCAGTAGGTTAAATTAGAAAAATGATACTTGCATTTCCTCGGCAATTTCGCATGGTTTGGTAAGCATCAAAGGAGTTATTATTCCTTTTTCTATTGGCACACATGCACTGTTGCACGAGTTGCGCAACGAACGCTCCTAGATTCCCCTCACTCGCACGTAGGGAAAAGGAGAAGCGTCGAGCATTAGGGGGACATGCGCCACGGAATTCGCGCTTGAGTAACCGATCGACTGACAGGTCAAAGAGAGGGCAAAATTCGAGTGAGGCATGCATAATTAATGGCACATTCGGTTCCGTTGCAAAAACGAGGTAAAACTCCCTTCTAAACTTGTGAGACACGTGTCTCTTTCCCTGGCATCATGCAATCGCGAGATTCACTTTCTCACTGATCTCCTACTACCCTTTCCTCCGACATCTCTGACACGTGTCGCTCTTAGTAGATATCAGTGTTACGAAAGCACGGGGCTTTTACACGGTCATTTTTTTGCAAGACACCACTAAAATCTCGAAATGTCAAAATATCGATAAAACCCAGCCCACTTTTGCTGATAAATAGATTGCCAGAGTGAAGCAACCCATATTTAGTTAGTTCGATGAAACGGCGATCTATCAATCGCAACAGATCGCCGTTGGCAAATGCGATGACTTACGATTAGTTCCTAGTGAAACTTAAGATAGAAGAGATCGCGAAACTCACTTCGTTCTTGTCAGCCAATTGAAGTCTTTGAGACTTGGAACCCTTTGTTTGTTGAGGTGGAGGGTTGATAAGAGGCTCCGATACCGTGTCATTTCTGGATCTCCTCAGGTTCGCCAGCACCTTGATTAATTCTGCGATCGCGACAGATTGTCGCTTTCTCGGCTTCTCCTTTTTCGCGCGCTCCTTTTTCGGCCGCTCGCGTTGCGAACCCTCCTTCAGTGAACTACTCGCGTTCTCCGTCTTGTTCCCGCTCGCTTCAAAGTTATCCAGCACCACGTTGATCTGACCGGACTCATTTGTCACGGTGAAGTTCTTCTCAAAGTACGGCGGAAATTCATCGGGTGGATCTCGCGTTGGTATTATGATATAATCGTCCTTTTGACTCATCGGAATATGAGTCTCCAAGTTGTCTTCCCTGCTGATGGTGATCACTGCCTCGAATGGCAAGGTCAAAATTGGCTTTTTTATATTCGTGAGGTTCGGCCGATGATTTGGCTCAATAGCAGTCATCGACTGTATTTTTTCTGGGCGACGACTCACAGGTACTTGGCTCTCTACCGGCCGAGTTACTCGAGAAGAAACCATAGATGGACCACTCGCATTCCTACTCATTTTATCGAAGAAATATTTTTCCGAGAATTGATCGTTGATGAATTTCGCTGTATCGCTGGTTTTCACTGGAAGAGGAAGGTACATTCCGCCAGGAGGTGATGCCAGGACACTCGAGTTTCGCAGGATTTGATTGTCGTTCAGGCGGTAATTCTGCCTGGTATTAAAGTCAGGATATCGTGGGAGAAACAAATGTGACGGTTCGCGTCTAGGAGTCAGCGGACTCAAAATTTCTAAGTTCTCTCTACTATTAGGATCTTTGAACCAAGAATCTGGAGCCCTCACGTTGCCCTTGCTCCCGAACGGACTCCCAACGTTGATCTCCTGAATGCTCGACACTTCGAAATTCACAGGTCTCTCGTTGAAAAAATGCCCAACGCCTAATCCGGTAGGTCTCGGTCCGGAAATCTGAATATTCGGAAGCTGGCTCGTTCGTGTCAAATTCATCGGAGAGTTTAGAGCCTCAAATGATTTTCTAACATGCTGACTCTCTTTCGGAGGAGATTCTTTGACAGTGGTCAGAGTAATATTGATCTTCGAGGCCATCAGACTCATGACGTATCTAGCCCATGCCACTAGATCTTCGCGACTAGCTAATTTCAACGGAAACTGAATCTCCAAGACTTTCGGCACATTGGAGAATCCGGAAGAACTGACGTCGACGGTAAACGGAGGTTCCGGTGAGCGCTTAATTGGCGCTATAGGCATCGAGGTGACCAAGTTCGTCATCACCAGCACCAGGAAGCCATGCGACCTCGAGATTCTCCTCGACAAAAAGAAGATCATCCTGCTAGTCTTGCTTTCTTATCGAACTCGCCGCTCAAGATCAATCGAGTGCATCACGCATACTTCGCTTCCGATTCGATCTCTGATTTCCAAATGATCTCCGCGAATTCCTCGCATTTCCGCACTCACACCCTTACAACCAAATCACTGTCATCAATTGCGTAATTACGAAAACCGTGATTAATTACCGAAAATAATAGGAAGTAAATTTTGCACGGATAAAAAAAAAATAGAGTTGAATATTTCAAGAAGCAATGGTCACGAATTCGATCGAGAAACTGAGCGAGAGATCGAAGAAATGGTAGCTTTATAGTCGTCAGTTAATCAGGGGTCTTATTCTTCCCTGATGGTAGAAGCATGCATTTTGTTCCATGCAACGAGCACCCCGATCGTGGTGGTATTGGGATCCCTAATGACAGTGCGTCTTCTCAGTACATACTGCATTCACTTCCGTCGTTGCGTCCTCCCTCGCATCGCTATCCGGCAGACGAGTAGCTACTAATAGCACTATAGTTGTATTAGTACCACTTCCAACTCGATCTTCTTTCTTTCTTTCTTTTTTCTTTTCATACATTCTTTCTTTCTTTGTCGGTCTACGCAACGCAAATCACGATACGTGCCCGATGACAAGCGCACTCTCTTTCGCAACACTCAACCGACGAACCTAATCCGGCAATGACGTTTGGCAATCTTGTTGCGAAGTCTCGTTTAACAATGAAATCAAGCCCTGCCTACGACCTCGATGACACTCTCCTTTTGCGTTTCCAGGATTTCGGTACCTATTCGGCTGGCTGAACTTAAGCAGCATGAAGTCGAAACATCCCACTGATCGCCTCTTTATTTCTCTCTCTCTCTCTATCTCTCTCTCCTTCGTAGCTAACCTTGCGCAAAGGATATACTTAATATTGCCACAGGAAAATGTCTCGCGGCACGCTGCAGAGGAAGCGACTCAATACGTAAAAAAGTGAATTAGTATTTTGACGTTGTAAAGTTCTGAATCCAGTGTGTAATTACGGTCAAATGTGAGGAAGGAATTAATAGATAGTATTAACACGTGGAATATTGAGATCACTGATGACGCCAATAACGTACAACTTTTTTTTATTTTACTGTTATACATTGCACTGTTGCGTATTACCTGCGTAATAAGTGGGTTACAAATTGTATCAGTAATTATAACACGGGTTACTCGTTTTTTAATATATTCTTTAGTTTGTTTTTTAAAGGAATTACTATAAAGTACGTAAGAGATCGGTTATTGTGTACATGGATTATAGGTTGAAATTTTAATTAGCCGAATAGAATTCTATTGAAAGCTTGAGAACAGTAATCGTCGTTCGTGGTGCTAATCGCGATCTTCGCACCAGCCGAGCGCAACAGTGCGCTCAGTTAAGTGAACAAGCTTCACTAATAGGCGCCGATGTCTAGGAAAGAACAAAGCAAGGACGCATTTAACACCCTCCCACGATCATGAAAGCGTCCGAGACGCGACTCTGTTACCACTATGTACGATCCGTTAGTCACGCGAGGCTAGTGTTACGACGAGACTGCTTCCAGACGCACTTCCTCTCGTACCTTTTTTTGATGATGATACATCAACCTCGAGATCCTTGCCGCTGTTTACCTATAATATTGTATTATAAGTATATCTTCACCGTCGTAAGTAGGTCAAAAATCAGTACTTAAAGAATAAATACTTTCATGGAAAAACGCGATCTCCTGGATTCGCGATTTTTTCACCGAGAAATTACAGGATTGAAAATAGACATTTTAGCATAAAAACGAGGTTTATAGGACCTCGATTTTTTTTCTTGCAAACTGCACACTATGTTGCAAGTAAACGCATCAATTTAATTTCAACAGCCTAAGATCTGAAGAAGAAAAAGAAAAAGAAGAGGAGATCGAAGTGCGTTTGATTCGATCTGACACCGATCGACGAGCAATTGAGAGAGGTTCAACAGATGCGACGGAAAATTTCAAATCAAAAGAGAATATCAAACGACTCATCTTCGCAAAGAGGAAACCGGTTTCGCAATGCGAGAGTCAAGCGAACCGAGGCATTCCACAACGATCACCGTTAGATCGCTTTACTGACCAACCTCAAGCTGGTTTATCGCTCGCCATAACGATCCGCGACTGACACCGGACGCCGGTCGACGACCTTTTATGGTGCGAATCCCCTCTCAAGGTCGCGTTGTACTCGATCGAATTCCAATCCTCGAACTTTTCGCGATTTGCGAGTGATCTTACGTCATTATACTTGTCTACTCGATTGAGCGATTATCTTCCATTTCGCTCGCATCTCTCCTTTGCTAGCTTCACCGATTTCCTACTCTGTTCCGCTGCTGACTGCCGATTTTGCGGTCTTAATGCCACGATCGCTGATGGGGCAATGATCCATTTACTAGCTAATCCTTTTAGTCGCGACTTCGATTCGCAATTATTCGTTGCATAATTCGATCGGTATGATTCCACGCCTTTATGGATAATTGAATCTCCGTATTTGCGATAATTGAAGTATTTAACAAAAAAAAAGTACTTTTGACAGTCTTTTGACACGCGTAACCCTTTCACTTTTACTCATTGATTGACTTGCGTAATTTTGACGCATAATTAAATTTTTAATCACGTAAAAAGCGACGTATTTCACTGGTAATAAAACGCGATAATATTCCACCAGTTGTCATTGAAATTTGCCATAAAAAAGTCATATGAATATGTGAATGCGAAGTGAATTATCCGGAGTAAGTATTACTTCCGGTTGAGATAAAGAATAATTGGAAAAGGTAGATCGTATGGAGAAAGAGGACTTTCCATTGCACGAGAATTAAACGAGATATTATGAGACACTTGATTCAATACGTGACACATATGTGCACATATTCACGAGTACGTCGTATTCTTCGCTCGTTTCCAGTTATATTTGCTGGTTCAAGAGGGTGACTAGACAAACACAAAAGGCAAACACGCGCTTTTAACCAACAGATTTTTTCCTCGATTAATATGGAGATGGCCAGTTGTAAGCGTGCGAACTGTTATGCGCAATGCAAACGATATTGTATGTGACTGGAAACTATATATATGCAATTCCAACTTTGCACGCTATTTTCAGTCTTTCGCTAGTAGTTTTATGTAATTCTAAAGTCTACAGGCACGAACCAATGACACAGTTCTACTTGACTTCATTTATACTGAAAGTTAAGAAGTTCATCCCATTGCGGTTATAACTGGCAACATTAAACATTTGAAGTTAATTTGACGAGGTCACATTAATTGTGGTCAAAATTCATAATCAACGAGAAAAAATATATAATGTATAATCAGATATACTCCCATTCATCATTGTATAAATAATCAAATGATAAATAATGAAATGTAAGTTTATACATCCGTTCTACTCTCAATAGTGTTCGAAAAAAGAATAATGACCGTAATACCGATAATAAAGTCCATGGAAAAAAATGAAAGGTAGAATATAAAACAGGAGCGAGAACGAAAAGTTTCTATCCACGAGACGCACAAGTAAAAAACAGTGCTTTTGACGTAGTACTACGTCCTTGCAGTAGTTGAGTCTCGCCGATCGCATTACCACTAATTACAGATCGGCAGCACAATATTTTCGAGAGTCGCGCCGGAAACCAGCGGCGCGATCACTGTCCGAAGGGAAGGGTGCCGCAAGAAAAACTGGTTTTCACCTAGTTCACGGGGTCTCATGTGCGTAACGTTACGTGTCTCGCGCCTTTCATTCGCGGAGAGTGACAAGTGCGTACACCGGAGCACCAGGTTTCCGATCCATAGATTCTCGACTTCCACGCGTGCCCTGTCGTATCAGCAAAACAAAGAATGATTAATCGAACGTGATCGCGTCTGATGATTCAAGAAAATATTTACTCGCGTCAAGTGACGCGACTATGTGTGTATCGCGATTCTATTGGCGTACGAAGCTTCTTGCTTATCCGAAAGAAAAAAGCAGTAAGCAGATGACTGAGATAAATCTCAAGATTAATAACTATGGCGATTGATAATTAAATTCGAACGCGATTGTCAGATGGAGCGAGATAAAGGTGCCTCCGTCTGGTGAATGTTCATGAAAGCCTTAGCAATGCACAAGGACTTGGTCACTGCTTCGTAGAAATCCTGTCTGTCGGTAACATCGTCAGCGGGCCCAAAGGATCGTAAGGCCCTTTTCTTGAAAAATCTTCCACGGGAAATCTGCCCTCATCTTCTGGCTTTTAGAAAAATATATTGATTTATCGAATAGTAAATTCGCGTGATTATACTCGCACAGTAGCAATCAGTATTCACGTTTTCGCAATGATGCATCTTTACACACTGTTTTCCATTGCCTAGCTACGGCGTGGATAAGTTTGATTTATTTATTTTCTTCGATGTTAAGCGATGCGATTCTACCCTCGGCCGCGTTAGAAATGTTGGCACGAGTTACCTCTCACTTTTATACGGCACTATACTAATAGCTCGATATGTTTATAATCGATTGCGACACTGGGCAATTCTTCCTGAAAATTTATACGGCAAGTGACGAAATAAGAAACGAATTATGGTCAATTGGAAAAGTTGGAGGATGCGCGTTGAACGAGATGATAGAACGATTGTAATGGGACTGACTATACTTGTGGTAACGGTATCACCGATGCATAATCGATTTCACTTTTATCGCGCAGCGCAATAGCGAAGCAATCGACCTGTAATCGCGGTCATCGAGCGGAAAACCTAGACGCAACTCGAAAATTCTGGTAGGAGAATTCTTCTGAATTGACTGTTAGTTGACTGTTAGCTGAGTGCTCGGTTCCAGCGTGCCTTGGTAGCAAGGATAACAACATTCTTGTTGTGCCGATGGATGGATCGACGCACGGAAGGACCTCGAAAATAAGAGACCTCTTCTCGAAACCTCGAGCAACGATTTCGAGACAAATTTGCATAATATACCTATCTACTGGCGTTAGAACAAAAAACAAATGAGAAATTTCTGGATTGACGTTTTGACTCTTATATAGGTCGATTGCAAAAGAGACCATCAATCTTCATCGCACTATTTAAAATTTTGAAAGTGTAGACTAATTTTTTCTATTTGCTTTGGTAAATGAAAGTTTATCTATTTGAATTCTGATTAATTATAGGTTAGATTGAAATTCGGCTAAGTAGGTGAATAATTTCAAGTACGAGACACTGATTATATAAACGTAGATTGTTCGAAGGTTTTAATGATTTTTACCAGCCACGGCTCAAGAATAAAATACCAGATAAAGTTATCTCCAAAGTTTGTCTGGGTCCTTTGTTTCCCACTGTGAGCGAGCGCGTGAATCACCCAGTGAATGTTTTCTCCCGCGGAATATTCTCGTGGCTTTGGACCGGTTATAGGGATAAAATCGTGTCACGTGATACTTTCTCCATCGGGATTCTCTTCCGGTCCGGTGGATGTTGTGAGAACCGCGTGGGTCGAGTACACCACGGCCAAGGAAACCCAAGTGGATTTTCCGAGGCCGCTGTCTGACTCATTTGCCGAATTGAATACAACGCAAAAATAAAAATTATGAAATTGAGATGATCATCGAACTAAGTAAAGGACTCTAGATATCGAGAATTAATATGTGTGTATTAAACTTTGCTCCAAGCAGGAAAAAGGCTAAAGAAGGCTAAAAGTAACGATACTGTTTATGATTCGCGAAGAAAAAGTCAACGGTTCAAGAGTAAACTAAGTCTAATCGTAAGAATTTTACGATCGGTAGTTTAAGCTTTTTATGAAGAATCGGATAAGAAACACGATAGTAAGAATCAACCAGTTGCCGTAACAATTTGCATCAATCATTATGACGTTCACCTATTCGAATTCAATTGTATGAATTAAAGGGGTGTATTTTGTTTGACATATGCAAAACGACAACAAGAGAAAATAAGTATAGAAATTTCAGGCTAAGTCTATTCATCGCTCTGGACGACTGCACTGATTTCACCTTCGTCATCCTAACTGGCGACTTTTGAATTATCATACAATCGAGTCTATTGCCGATTTAGCAACGCACGCCAACTGCGCTAAACTCGCCGAAAGTGGCCCCGATATAAAAAAATAAGACGAAGCTAGGAAGATAATGACTCAACGACGTTTTGTAACAATATCGAAGTGGAGCCTTGGCCTCTTGGTTGGTCTGTGGAATAACAACGAGAGTTCAGAATGCTTTACGAGCGATCATAGGATCCTTGAAGAGGACCTTATGGTCCCTTTTATCTCAAGATTCACAATTTTATCCATATATTTCAAATATTCCACATCCTATATATCTTTCTATATTCACGTAATCTACATGTTCTATATATATTCCACATAATCTTAACATTTCCCACATACCAATTTCCCACCACAAATCAATTGTATTGTACTGAGAATTAACCAAGCCACTTCCCAATTCCCTGACTCACATGGAAAATGTGGCCCAGTTACCGCGAAATTGATGGAAAACTTGTCCGTTGCTTACACTGAAAAATCAAAAGGATTGCCTCACAAAGGAATTGCAAAAGTGTAGTGTACCCCTCGGTCGAGTATGTAGTACCGATCACACACAAACCGAGAGTCTTATTCCAGAGTGAAGCGTGTAATATAAGTAGATTATTAATGCACGGGAAAAGGAGGTCCGATACGATCAGAAGCGTATCATTTATTTTGCCCAATCAGTCGCGTGTCGTGAGATTGCAGACTCTCTAACCAATTGCGTTATCGATCAAAGCTTACCAACGAAATAACACTCTTTCGAACAGTCCCCTTCTTTCGGGAAATATTACCAATTGAATTTTTCTTGTTACTTTCATTTCATCTATTTATTTCACTTCCTTAATTACTTTTTATTTATTTCTATCTATCTATCCGTCATCCAGATTTTTTTAGACTATTTCCTCCTCCTTATATTTATTATGTCGATTTTTATGAAAGTTTCGAAAAATGTGAGGAGTCTTCCGATGAAATCCAGTGCTTAGTATAAAGTCCGGATTCATTATGCATTCGTCGGAATCTCGATGCTATTTATTTTCACTGGCGGTTTCTTCGGGGCAACCGGTACCGGAACCAGAAGAGGCGGGTGCCAAGCTCGTTCTTTAGCGGGCCACATGCAAGAGAACGTTATGTGGCTGCGAGTTACGAGAACGTCGGAACTTATGTGTCCACGGTATATTATATGTATACATATAGACGCAGGTACTTTTCGCCTATATTGCTGCTCGTCAGGGGAAAAATCGATGATCGAGCATACATTTCCTCGTTCAGATTTCTCTCTCTTTCCACCTCTCTTTCTCTATTTATCTCACCGTCGGTTGTAACTACGTTACAGACTTACATAAACGAAGGATAACGAGTGAGTCGACTGTCCGCATGGATTTTTGCTCCTGAATAAAGGAAGTCCGGTATCCTTGCGAGAGTTTTCTCGAGAACTTTTTTTCTCTTTATTTATATCCACTCAGGATCACGGTGTTCCTGAGCATCGTACTTCCTTCTTTTTGCAGCTCGCCATCGGGTTTGTTTTCGTCGACTGCTTTGTGCCGTGGTTGAAGCCTGGTTCTTCTGGATCCACAATCCAAGAACAATTAAACCAGTTCCCACCGCAAAATGCGCACTTCTCTATTTTTCCGACCGTATCCCCTTGTCAAAAATGACGAACGACCTTGCTTCGTACAAACATATTTCTTAAACAGCAGAGTTTCTTGTTGTCTTCTTCAGTCGGCTGACGTTATTGTTTTCCATCGATTTCTGCGTTAACAACTGGTTTGACAATAATAACATAGTTTTGAGTGCCAGGTAACTCGATTATTTTCATTCAGACGTAAACACTGGTGCAAAGCTGATAAATTCGAGTCGCGACGAAAGGGAAGTTGGGCGAATTTTGTTGTTAGAATAGGGTTGTTGGAAAAGTCGATGATGCGAGAGATTACGGTGCGTTAGAGAATGTTATGTCATCGGTGATGGAGGATACGCAGGTCTCCGCAACATCGGAGAAATGATTCGCCTACGAGATCGATGAAAGCGAATTAAATCGTGCATGAAAGTAGGGAGTTGCGCAACGTCGAAAGTCTCACCGGGGCTTTTTTGCGCTAACAAAATTCCAACAAAACCGAACTGAGACTGCACGGTTGGGGCCACCGTGCCCGCGAAACGCATACTACTTTTTCAAATGGATTTCACACCTTTTTTTCGAGGCCGTGGTTACACGTCGGAACAACCAGACCACCGGTGACTCGCGTGCTCTATTTTCTGCAAAACTAGACACGCGATAGCCTTAATTTCTTCTTCTTCTTCTTCTTCGCGAAATATTTCCTTCGACTGTATTTCTATTTATTATCAATATCTAAATAGATTCGCTCAAATTGAATTAATTTATCGAATCTATGTTCTGTAAAGATTTATTTGTTTTGTAGAATCGCGAAGATGATTCTAGTTCTAACGCAAACTTTGCTTTTTGAAATTGCGACACATATGACAACCGGAAACGTCCCAGAAGAGAAGAAGAAATCAGTAGACATCTAAACTAGAAATTCGCGTGTTTACAATTAATCCGCAATGGAAGGGGAAAGCAATGACCTCCGTTTCAACCTTAGAAGTCACTTAACTAGCTAGCTATCCAACGCGATTACCATCAAAATTATGTTATCTTCCTTCTCCTCGTGGACTGCAGGAATAAATCAACGGGGTCTCAACTGTGCGGATCAGAAATTCACGGAGCCTTTACAATTTAATAGAACATAAAAGGTAAACGAAATTATTGCGCAAAACACACACCATTGCATCACCCGATGGTTCAAGGATGGAATTTTAATTGGTTCGACGTACAGCAAGGTTTTACGATAAAAACTTATTAAAACTATAGCGGTCCTCGCTGAAATTCCAGCCCGACTTGTCGACCAGTATTCCACTAGCATTCGAGCTACCTTTTTTTTTTCTCTCCTAAAAATGGATTTTTTCTTCAGGATGACACACACGTACGCGCATATTAATCTTACAGTTGCGGGGCCGGGAGCCGAGGAAAAAAAATAAGTTTCAAGCGACTTGGCGTGTACTGGCCGCGAAACTGTTGAGTAATTTACATAGAGGCATTAGATCCATCATTGCGACAGAACCGAGAATTCAATGGTTAACGTTAAGGTGGTGGAATCTTCAGCCTTGTTTCGAGAGATTGAATTAAAGAAACACGTCCGATGATCCCTGAAGAGATGCAAGATCGGATCAGATCCGAACAGATTATAATTTCCATTAATTGACCTCTTTGCGACCTTCTACCGCTGTACCAGGTTCCTTGGAATTTAAATAGCAATTGACTCGTAGCGGAAGAGCTCTCAGTGTTATTCTCAAAGAAAAATTATTTCTGTAACCTCCGAGAAGCACTTTAGGGAGCAGGGAGAGAAAGAGAGACACAGAGATTGAGAAAGATTTCGAAGGAATTAGACCCTGAGCTTTCGACAATGGTTACCAAATTTTCGAGAGTCAAAGTGAACGAGAGATCTAGAATCGACATCTACACACAATTTCAATAGTCTTTCTCAAGATCGATCGATCGTGACGATTTCTTAGGTGACAATTAGCTACGGTTGTTGTTCGTGCAACTTCTCTCAATTTTCACCTTTTAACAGCGTTACCCTGTTCTTGGGAAGCGGTATACAAGGACTGGTTCATATTAAAAACCACATATCACGAAGGAACTCTGTCTTTGTGTCAAGCTTTACTCGATATCAACCCAGGATCAGCATAATACTCCTTAAAAAGACAATTATATAAAATACTATAAACCAGTTGTGTTGGATATTTTAGTGGAACTGGTGCGATTTTAACTACAAATTTAACGAGGATACATTTCTGATTGTTAAAAACTTTCTTCGCTCTTTCCTGCTCTTTTCCGTCATGTTTACAATACTAAATAACATCCGATTTGATCGGTGATGGAAATTTCCTTTCATTAGGACAATTGCAACGCGAGCTTATATCGCGATGTGTAACAGTACACCGTGAGATGCGCAACGCTAGTTACACAACAATACTGTAATTAAGTTATAGGCCAGGTTTGTTCGCGATGATTTATACGATGCTTGCAGTTTTCAAGAAGTTTCCTGCTCGCCTCGGACGCGTGCTGCATCAACGGCAATTAGGTAATAATCTGTAACGGTGGTTTGTCGCTTCCGTGGATAGCGAGCTCTTGTCCACAATAACGAGGAGGAGGAAGAGGAGAGGAAGCTATCTGCGGTAATATCTTAATGAAAGTATCATCGTAGACGGGCGGAGAAGAAACTCTGTGAAACAGTGAACAAAACTGTCTTTTCCAGAGAAAGCCCCACACTCACCTTAACGAGATACGTCCAATTTCTGTGACCACTGCCACTCGTAGGTACCTTTGTCATGTGACTAAAACCCTCTTAAGAACTGCTTTCGAAAGAGCAGAGAAAGACTGGGCTCGCTCGAAAGTGGAAAAGCTGAATAATTTTTCTTCCAACACAAGAGGGGAAACCTAAACTAACGATATAAGAAATTCCTTCAATTATTATCCACTTGGATGATTAGGCTAATCAAAAACTGTTCGATAATAGGGTGAAGTTTTCTTCCCAAAAGGCAAATATTGTAGGGGTTGTTTAAATATTTTTAGGGATGTAGATTCAGGAGCAGATATGTGGAGCGATCGTCAATGGTTAGCCAAGTGTCCGCAAGCGGAGTGATGACTCGGAGAGGATTTCCGCGAGTAGCGTCGCGATCCCTTCTTCAGGATATCTCTCGCAGGCAAGAGGCAGGCAAGAGGTAGGCAAGAGGTAGACAGGCAGGTAAGGCAGTCGCGACGGTGCAGGCGAGAAAGAGAGGCTGCCGGTAGGACGGAGTAAGTAGTCGTTAAGTGTAGCGTGGAGGTGGTGCCAGACCCCTCCTTCTAATAAAAGCCGCTCACTAAGCTCCGTTACACAGACAGTCACAGAAAAGCCGAGGAGAGCAGGAGCCGGCGAGCGCTCCTTTTGGGTACCTCTTTCAGCTTCGAGTTCTAGTTACCGAGTGAACGATTGATTTGTGTGTGGTGAGTTCCGACACCGGGGAATTCCGGCTGCTTCTACTCTTCTACTTCCGGTCGTCCCTTCGAGATTTGTATCGCATTCATCTCGGATACGGTGTTACGAAGGGCAAAGAAAGAAAAAAGGGTGAAAAGGAAAAGAGAGACCGCCAGCTTGATACTTCAATGTGACGAGTGAGAAAAATTTCGCGTATCGCTCAAGAGGATAAGGATCGATTCCAAACGCGGTAGCATTGCCACGCGCGCGTGCACTCGAGGTAAAGCGGTATTAAAGGAAAGTAAAAGTCTCTCTCTCTTTTGCTTCGGACGAGAGATGCGCCGCTAATTAATTTCCTCGTTAGATCGCGAAAACTTCAGTTACTGTTTGGATAAGCACTCGCGTAGATCGCGTTGAAAAACCTCGATTTCATACGAGTGCTACCAGTTCATATTTTTACACTTCTTCGAGAATGTCGCACGGTGAAAACTACGAAGGTCGCGCGTTTGACTGATTCGTAGGTAGTTGGTGACTCGAAAGGATAATGCCGAGGAGCGCGGAACGATTTCGCGCAGTGAAAATCATCGGGAAGCAGTCTTTCCGGAACGACGAACTTTCCGAGGAGAAAATCGTGGCTCGCGAGGAGCGTAGTGCCGCGTGCGAGTACGTGACAGAAGGAAAATCGATTCTACACCGAGTAAGATGTGACCCCTTTCGAGATTTCCATTCCTGTACTCATGGCTTGACTCTTAACTTTTGCCTAACATACTCCGTGGAATCGAAACTCTGCCAGCTGCTGCTTCGATCGATCGATCATCGAGATTTTTCCACCGGGCGAATCAGAGTTTCTCGTCACGACAGTCAAGAATTTCGCGACGTTCGCAGAATTTCGATGCGAGGAAACCTCCATTTCCATTCGAGTCACTCGCCACAATTAGACTGACGTAGGTTTATTGCGAATATAAAATTCCACCTGCATGCAACACTGTCACGATTCTATCGAGAAGCAAATTAAAATGTTTTGACTAATTTTCGCGTTACATTTTTCCGCGTGCAAAAACGCAGTGTTTACGTATCTATTCTTCTCGGATTCCTAAGCATCTCTTTACCAAAACTCCATCGTATGGCTTTCGCAATTATTGCGTAAGTCATCGGAGAAGTTTGCATAAAAATTTGCAGCCCACTCGCACTGCGTATTCGTCCAGTTTGAGAACCCCGCGCGGGTACGTATCTCGGTTACCTTCGATGTTTTCCGCGGGCGAAGTCGCGGTGGAATGCGAGCGAAAAAGGGAAATCGGTGAAAAAGCATGGCGGTACTTGACCTCGGGGGGCGCAATCTCTTACAGTACTCGACCCTGCGAGCACGCAGCATATGCGCATTGAATCTATATAGCTTTCGTACCATTATCGCGCAGTAATCGCTTTTGTATTCCGGCTTCCAGACGGTGCAATTATCCTGCTGGTTTTCACTGCCAAATCCAGTAGCCATGAATAATTTCGTCTGCCTACATCACTCGACAATAATTTCAATCTCCTCCGTCACTCGGCTTCGAGACCGATTTACGTGCTCTATCAATTTTCTCAAATCAAATTACAAATTACCAAACTTTTTCTCCTGATAAATCCTTGTGAATAATAATATTGTTAAAATTATTCGCACGCTGGCTAAGGAAGCTCCCTCGAGCGGAGATGC